>CM043015.1:109513481-109927990 GCA_023690525.1 Holotrichia oblita
TTACACACTAATGAATGAACATCTCCCAGAGAGTTTATCATTTTGCTTCCAAAAACTCCTATTCAGGATGCCTTCTATTTGAGGCAAATTAGTTATTATGCATTTTGTTGCGTAGATATTACATCAAAAAATCCCTTTTTTTATAAATGGGTAGAGAATCAAGCTCACCGCGGTTCTACAGAAATAGGATCAGCTCTGTTAATGAATCTAAGATCGTTAAAGTTGGACAACATAAAGAATTTGAGATTGTTCTGTGATGGGTGTGCTGGACAAAACAAAAACGCCCACATTGTTCGGTTAATCTTGCTGATTTAATTCCACATTTTCCAGTTCGAAGGCATTCCTATCTGCTAGCTGACCGAGCTTTTGGTCGCGCCGAGAAAGAATTAAAAAAACGTAATGTTATCCTAAGCCCCAAAACGTATAATAAAATTTATAGAAAAAATTGCCATGTTCTTTCTTTGGGAACTGACTGAAACTTATATGATATCAAAAAACTGTCGGATACTTACATCAAAATTTCTGGAATTATAGATATGGAGAATTTTTTGAGAAAATTCAAAGATCAAATTCAAGTTCAAAAAATTGCACTACGACTGTAAAGTAGAAAAGAGGCGCCTTTTTGAAATATGATGATGACCAACATCACGTTTCTATTGTCAAGAAGGGTAGTTATGAACAAAACTGTCAACTCAGCAATAAGGCTTTTGGGAGTCTCCATATCTCATGAAAAAAAGCAAAACGTAAAAACACTTTTGGAGAAACAGTTCAATCACGACAACATAGAATGGCAGAATCTTCCATATCTCAGTTTTTATAAAGAAATTTTGTTCGAGGAAAGTCCACACTTAGAAATAGGGGAACAATTAACTCACCAAAATGAGGAAGATGGATGTGACTGAAGAGAAGATGATTTCGCCATGCATGTTTAATATTTTTTCTATTGTTTTATATTTAATTAATGTAGAATTTTTATTTAAATTTAAAGATATGTGTAGTTTAAACAAAACCATACATATAGATTTGTTTTTGTGGTTTCTTTTTCGAACAAATACGTATTTTTTTAGAATGACCAGTATTTAGTATTTCATCAGCAATCGTTTAAAAGTAAGTCCGCAGTTGTAACCCTAATATCTTGTGAATGATCAGATTTTGCTGTTTTTGTCAAAACTACTAAAAGCGGATATGTCTGAGTTAGAATAAACGCTCTCTCTCTTTAGTTAAAATTTTTAAAACATACCACTACCTCCCTACATTTTTATCTGGATTATCATTAAATTGAAGTCAGTCATATAGCTTGAAGTACGGTAGCGGTCACATAAAAGTAGTGTAGTGACCCTTTTGGAAGATGGTTCTTCAGAGAGAAGGGTAGCCGAACGATTTCAAGTGGCGAAAAGCACTGTTTATTATATAAATGCCCGATGGAATCAGACACGTTCATTAGAAAGAAAGGTGAGGACTGGTCAGCAAAAAAGTTTCAACAGAGGAAGAGGACAATGGTCTGATAAACTTTTTGATAAATAATCCTTTTGAAACTACTGTGGAAGCACGACGTGCGACAAATTTTCCAGGGTCTATCAGAACGGCACGGCGTCGTATAAAAACTACATCTAACATTAGAAGTCGTGTTGCAGTGTAAAAGCCTTTTTAACGCAAGGTAATAGAGAAGAGAGAATCGGGTTTACGCAAATTTTTGGCAGAACGTAGTTTTCACGGATGAGAAAGTCTTTCAATCATATTACAACGATCACGTTAGAGTATATAGACCACCAAACACTCGTTTTGAAGAACTATACATCCATAATGTTTGAAAAAGTTGCCGTTTTTCTGTTAGTGTTTGGGGGTGGATGAGTGCCAACGGTCTTGGTGTCTGCACACATGTTCAAAACAGGTTCAATGCAGTAACATATATAGACATTCTAGAGAACATCATGCTACCATCAGTCAACGGCATGTTTCCTGAAAATAACTTTATGTTCCAGCATGATAATTGTCGAGTTCATACCGCCCAAACAGTAACAGAATGGCTGCAACGGCACAACGTAACAGTGCTGACCTTAATCCTATAGAGAATGTTTGGGGTTTGATGTTGAAGACAATTAATAAAGGAAATAATTTTTATCCACGAAATGCTGAGCATTTATGGAATACAATTCAAGAGGTATGGAACAGTTTTACTTCAGAGTATGCCTGTAATTTGGTAGCTTCCATACCTAGAAGACTAAACTACATTATCGAGAACAACGGCAGAGTTTCAAAATATTAATTTTAATAAAGATTTGTAATTATTTTCGTAGTAACATTATTGATTTTACATTAAAGTTGTTGTAATAATATTTGTCACTTTGATGTTTTATTATCATATTATTTAATTTTTGCTGTCATTGCTGACAACATATATAACACTTTAAAAGCCTGATTTACCAAAATTTATGAAAATAACACAAAATGTCAAATTAGTGGTCGCTTTCATGTAACCGCGATCGTATAGTTTTATTAATGATTTATACTGTAGTGGACATTTAAACAGTTAAAGCAAGAAACCGCATTACCTGTTTTAAAACATGTTATGTAGGGGGGCCTAATATGATATTGGATATATGTACTTAATGTCAAAATCTAAAGTTAGAATTACAACTAGAATCGTACACACTACAACTAATATTCTGCTAATTTGTAATTACCTTAACTTGAACAGTATCATCAGCTAAGCTAATTTCATTTAATTCATATCCATCCGATGTATAAGTTGTTAACTGATGTTCTTGATTAATCAATTCTAAGTTTGTTGTGGCAAATCTTGACGTCTGCATCATATGTGACCCATTTGTATCATCAACTAACATAGTATCCTGTGTTTGCAAACTATGATTTGATATATCTTGATTAGTTAACTCACTCTGTGCTAAATCTATATTATCTAGCGAATGCCCATTAATTTCCACTGGCTGTGAACCCAGTATAATTTGATGTTCAATAACCATATTTTCACGATGTTCTAATGGATTTAAATCTATCTCAGAAGTATTCTGTATATTTTCATTTATGAGGTGGTGGTGTTGAACCATTATGTATTCTGGATAGTCGAATATAATATTCATCTTCATTTGATCATTTTGTAAACCCGCATTGCTTAATTCCTTATAGAGTTCCACTAATAAATTTTCGGTCCTTATTGTTTTTTCCCGAAAATCAACAAAAAAGTCTAATTTTACTAAACACTGTTTACAAATCATTTTTGGTAATTCATCCGATTCATGAATCTGAAAAGGAGTGAAATAACATCATTGAAATGTTCAATGGTATCAGGTTAGGTTCTTACTTGCACAGGGAGACAAATTTCAATTTTTTTATAAACTTGTCTAACAATTCCTTCGTCTTCAAAAATATTTATTCCCAAAACTTCACCGGTTTTAATACCACATAATCTACACAAATCACTATACCGTGTTGTATCTACAGTCGCCATTATTCTACTACTAGCAAACTCAATAAAATTGGCTTAATGTTTACTCGAAGGAAAAGTAAATTACCAAAACTATAAAATGGTACTTATAGTTATTAATCATTACTTTATGTAACAAGTTTTCTGGTATTCTTGCACACACAAAAGCCACTTTTTTATTGAAATAATTAAAATTTTATATTTACAGAAAGATCCTCATTTTCACGTTTTCAAATCAATAACTGCGCAGATTACGGCGCATAATTCTACATGCCATATTTCAAAAATGTATACAATTTTGGAATATCTTCGTTGTTAAAAGAAAAGTAAATTGAACATAATTAAACTATTGATTTATTTAATAGCAATTTAGGTTGCATAAAAAAATAATTTTTGAACTGCACATGCGTTGCAATTGAATAAAATTGAATACAAACAAAACAGAGTAAGATCTGAGAATTACCTCTATTATTTAAAAAAAATGTTACATAAATATGAAGACGACGAAGAAGATTTGGAAGCGCTTTTTAATAAAGCCCATCCACTTTCAAGTTTTTTAAATGAAAATGAAATACTCAATCGAATTACATCCGCTAATAAATCAAAGCCGAGTACTGCAACAAGACTGGGAACTTCTTCTGGGGTAAGCTGTTTCTTTGTCAAATAAACGAATATTTGAATGACCAATATTTTCATAATATATTACAGTACCAACGTCAAGGTACAGCTATGCTTACGGCAAGTGGTATACGTCCTGGAACTGGTTTTAGACCAGGAACAGGAATAGACGTTGTTAATCGGCCAATGACAGCAGTTCGTGGAGCTGGATATACTTCACAAAAGCCTGTATTTGATCCTCTTAATCAAGGTGCAATTATTACATCTCCGACAGAATTACAAAAGGATGATTCGTGTGTTGCTAAATATGTCTGTATATTCGTGTCATTTATGAAGTCAATTTCAGACCAGAAGAAAAAATTCGTACGCAGGAATTAAAAATCATGCAGCTGATTGAAGAATCTTGTTCAATTAGCAATGACGGAAATTACAAAAAAGCACTACTGAAAGCAAAGGAGGCTTCAAATAAAGAAAGAAACTTAATAAGAATACAAGAACAAGCTGGTTTAAGCGATCATCACAATATGGATTTAACATATGCTGTAGGTAAATTTTATTTATGTTTGTCAAATAAGAATTAATGTAAAACTTAACATAATCATTTTATCTAAGAACTGGTGTAGTAGGTGTGAGATTTCAGCATTGTTCTGTACCTAACTCCAATCGTCCTGGTTTTGTTAATCAATGGTCCTCTATTTATATTACTACACTAGTGTATAATACTACGTATCTAGTTCCAGTCAGTATTGTCAGTAATATTAAAAATCTGTCTAATAAATAAAATCATTTGTCTTACACAAAACAATTTAACTGTAATGATGCGCTCTTATACAGGCTGGTCCGTTTAAAGTGTAACGCTGTAATATCTTTGAAACAATTAGTGTTATGAAAAAAAGTATTAGACAAAAGTTTAACTATAGAAGGGGCTCATTCGATGGCAGTACTGTTGTCACTATAAAGAAAGACACAAAGGTCATAGCAAGGTCAAATCTTTTTTCAAATAACATATTGTATTTTTTTATCAAATTCTAAAAGAGCAATAAGTTGTGAATAGAAAAATATTAAACCACATATGACCTCAAATTAATATTAATAGAGATATTTCGAAAAAATGAGGACAATAAAAGTCAGTGCAGCAAATGTTTTTTATTTGTTTCTTAAATGTAAAAGTAGAAAGTAAATGTTAATTACTAACTACAAATTGTTTATATAAGGTAAACAGTGGAAAAAAGCAGGCGGCTATCGAATTAGATGTTCAAATTGGCGACCACCAGCCTCAATGCACTTTTGCATTCGCGCAGAAAAATCTCTATGCACACGCAGTAACATGTCTTCAGAAATGTCTGCATTCGCATTTCTTATTCTCTGCTGCATGTTTTCTAGTGTTGTTGGTTCCGTATCATATACACCAAGTCGATATTGTATACTTAAAATAAATATAGCGATTCTTATGCGCGAATACAAAAATGCATTGGGGCTGGTGGCCGCCAATTTGAACATCTAATTCGATAGCCGTCTGCTTTCTTCCACTATTTACCTTATGTAAACAATTTGTAGCTACTATTAACATTTATTTTATAGTTTTACATTTAACAAACAAATAAAAAACATTTGCTGCACTGACTTTTATTATGTGCTCATTTTTTCGAAATATCTCGAGTAATATTAATTTGAGGTCATATGTGGTTTACTATTTTTCTATTCACAACTTATTGCTCTTTTAGAATTTGATAAAAAAATACCATATGCTATTTAAAGAAAACAAAAAAATTGACCTTGCTATGACCTTTCTCTCTTTCTTTATAGTGACAACAGTAGCGCCATCGAAGGAGCCCCTTCATACAGTTAAACTTTTGTCTAATACTTTTCTTCATAACACTAATTGTTTTGAAGATATTACAGTGTTACACTTTAAATGGATCATCCTGTATATGACAAGAGTTTATTCTAATACAGTAAAACCCGTATAAACTGCAATCGTTAGGTTAGATTTAAAAAATATACGTAAGATTAATATAAAATTTAATGTGTACTACTGGCTTATAATAACTAACTTTTAACGTACATATACAGGGTCTTTCATGAAAGCTGTTAGTTAGAAAGTTTACGGAATCTACTTTTAGTACAATTCTGAAATTTTGACAGTTACATTTGTGGTATAGGTTCTACTGTTTTAAAATATTTTCAACGAAATCTGACTTCCGATTATACCGGAAGTAAATATCAACTTTGTTATTTTAAATACAATGATGTAATTTTTTCAATGCAATCGATTCTACGCATTATTTGCAAACATTTTGTATTAGGGTTCCCTATCCCTAAATTCAACTGTTTCGAAGATATGTTCACTTTTTCTAATATTTTGGTTATTGCACCATCTTAAAAAAATTAATATTGCAAAGCCCTTGAAGCGTAAGGTACTAAACTTGAAAACGAAAGTAAAGAGTCGTAGAGATTGAGAACTGTCATAACTTTCAACAAAATTTATACAGGGTGTGCAGAAATTAGCAACCAAGTCGGATATCTTCAAACATTAAAAAATACCTTTTTTCAAATGGAACATAGAAGTTTTTATGGTAGCGTTTAATTCAGCAAGAAATTCTATATCGATTCGCATTATGGTCTCATGCTACCCAGTTCGTTGTTTTTCTATGAAAATAAAAGGAAATGGGGAAATTAATGATGCGTATCGGATTGACCGTGCATAACATTTAGGTTACCTGTATTTGTAGATTTATTTTTAATTCAGTTTTATTATCGCCTTGATAATGACAGCATTGTTGTTGAAACGCGTCGGTGTTTTAGTTAAAACTTGTTTGATGTTTAGTGGGTTAAAGTGTTTAGTGTTTTACATTTTATTTACATAGATATGTTTGCATGCCTTTAACAAAAATCAATAAAAACAAAAATATTAACAAGAAGTTACTGAAATTTATACATAATTTGCAATTAAAAAAAAACAAATAAAACGTTTATATTTTTGAAAAATAATCTGATATATTTTTTGTATTGTCCTTTTTAGATAAACAACATTGTCTCATTCTCTTTGATTTCAAACACCTTTTATTCTCGCCGACGCGGCAGCTTTTTTCAGTATTTTGTTCATTCCGAGAAGTTATATCTGTTCGTGTTAAGCGATTTTTGTTCGTGTTAAGAGAAAAATGTATGCAAATACATAGTACTTTTCGGGACCGCTTTATTGTTTCCTGTTAACCGATATTTCTTCTTAAGCGGGTTCGTGTTAAACGTATTTCACTGTATTAGTATACTTTCCGTAGTTGGAACCAATAATCCCTAATAACTCAAAAAGTAATAAAGATAGGTATATGAGACATTAATGCGAATCGGTATAGAATTTCTTGTTGAATTAAACGCTACCATAAAAACTTCTATGTTCCATTTGAAAAAAGGAATTTTTAATGGTTGAAGATATCTGACGCGGTTGCTAATTTCTGTACACACCTTGTATAAATTTTGTTGAAAGTTATAACACTTCTCAATCTCTATGACTCCTTACTTTCGTTTGCCAAAGTTTAGTGCCTTACGCTTCAAAGGGCTTTTGCAATATTAATTTTTCTTTAAGATGGTGCAATAGCAAAATATTAAGAAAATTGAAATATCTTTGAAACAGTTGAATTTAGGAATAGGAACTCTTATACAAAATGTTTGCAAATATGGTAATGCGCAGAATTGATTGCATTGAAAAAAATTACATCATTGTATTTAAAATAACAAAGTTGATATTTACTTCCGGTATAACCGAAGTCACATTTCGTTGAAAATATCTTAAAACAGTAGAACCTATACCACAAATGCAATTGTCAAAACTTCAGAATTGTACTAAAAGTATATTCCGTAAACTTTCTAACTAACGGGTTTCGTGAAAGACCCTATACATACATAATAATAAACGATTATTTATTCCACATGTCTATTAAGATAAGTTGTTTGAGAACATACTCTAACGCTGCAACACTCCTCAAAGCTTTAGAAAAAACTGTTAATTCGATAAGCTTGTCCATTTTCTGTATACGAAAACATAATTTAATTAGATAGGGAAGAGAATTGTCTCAGTGAATGTTGAAAATCACTTTCCTATACATCTTTTAAATCTATTCAGAATAGCGACAAAAATGTATTCAATCAATCTGTAATTTCTGTATGCCGCATCATAGATACATAATTTATACACATATTTTTTAGTGTTTTTTAAATTAACATATACTTTCTATAAAATTGTCGAGGAAAATTGCTTGCAATTGATACAGCACTATCGCTTACTTGAATTTGCCACTTGCATTTAACTACATCACTTTTAAATATGTGTTATTTATCTACCAATTTTAACTTAACTTTTATTGTATAATATTTAATTTCACTATTTGAATTTTTGATGTTAGCGTTGCTAGCGCGTAAGGTTAATAAGTACATATATAGTTAAAAATAAAATTTTTAAATGACTATTATAAAATAAAAATCAACATGTATAGTGGAATCATTTTAATTATTTTGCTTGTACTCTAATTTTGGTTAATATTTATTGACATTGATCATTCAGTAAAACTGTTGTATTAATTCGACGCTGTCGATGAGAACGCACTTACCTTTTTCTTTAAACACTGTTTACTACCGCTTGATAATTATTATAATTATATCAAATTTATAAAGAGCTATAGGAAAGAAAATACACCAATCGTAACGGAATAATAGTGGCGCAAATATTATTCAATATATTTATGTATTTAGTGTGAATATAATTGTTTAATTTAAAAAAAATGGTATTCGCGGTGATACAGTCTGATAACCAATAATTATTTATAATAAGGGTTTATCAATAATACAATGACTTAATTTTACCATATTTGTAGGTGTTGTTCACATTGGCTAATCAGTATGCTAACAATGAACTATTTAGCGAAGCATTAAGTACATATCAGATGATAACAAAAAACAGAATGTTTTCTAACGCATATAGATTGAAAGTGAATATGGGTAATATATATTACAAACAAGGGCAATACAACAAATCTATAAAAATGTATCGCATGGCCTTAGATCAAGTCCCATCAAGCCAAAAAAATTTAAGGTATTTATGGGTTTTATTACACTTCTTTTTTCCAGCACCAATCTACTGTGCGTTATTAAATGCTGGTTTTAGGATAAAGATCATGCATAATATTGGAATGGTCTTTGTTCAAATGGGACAATATGAAGAGGCTGTCACCAGCTTAGAATTTATTATGAGTGAACAACCCTACCACAGAGCTGGTCTACATCTTGTACTCTGTTGTAGGGCACTAGAAGATAAAAGAAAGAATGAAAAATGCTTTCTCACTCCTACTTGCTATACCACTTGAAATGGAAGATGAAGAAAAATATAGTACTGATCAGGTAGCTATTACCTTTCAGTCTAATTGTATTGACTAACTGTAAGTTAAACAGAAGATTCATCGATATCAAATCAAAAGGTTAAATTGTACCTGCTTACTGCATACTTCATTTTCCAACAACAAATTATTCCGATTTATATCTAACACATATGTATTATATTTACCAATGAAACAAACGATAGCGTATCAAATTTTAATACATTAAGTTCGTTTCAGAATTATATCGCAACACATTGACTGCATGGTCTTTCTCTGGTTTACAAAAATTTATTAAAGCGCGAAACTTATATACCATAAATAAGTGTTTGCAAAATTCTTTATTTTTATATGAATGAAAATATTAGTTTTTGTAGGATAATCCTGAAGATGTAATGATAGCTACAGCTATTCAAAATGACGATTTACATACTTACGAAAACAAAAAATCTGATGCAGAATATTGTATACTTGTAGCTGCAAAATTAATAGCCCCATTAATTGAAAGTACATTCAGTGCAGGTATCTCATTTAATTTCATATCACCGTATAATCGCACAAAACTGTCGACTTTGTACACAAGTTTTATTTTTTATATGTATATCTTAGAAATAAATGCGCATATGGCTTGGTTAATTCATTATCATTACTATATAATACGGTCTAATATTAAAACATGTAGCCGTTCCAAATGTAGACAAAATATTAAGTCGCAAACTTGTCGTTTTGAGTCACTATATGCGTATTTATCTTTCGCATATATAATATTGTTCATTGTATCTATAAATGTAATTTCTTAACATGTATATAGGCTACGATTGGTGCGTAGATGTTATTAAAAATTCTGAATATGCACGATTAGCTGGTGATCTGGAGATTAATAAAGCAGTAGTGTACCTAAAACAAGGCCAGCTAAATGAAGCAATAGATACTTTAAAGGTTTTGGATAGAGAAACCTCTATTGCTACTAGTGCAGCAACAAATTTAAGCTTCATTTACTACTTGGTAAATATGAAATTTTAAATGGAAGTATGTAAATTATTTATTATTTCTTCAGCAAGGTGATTATGATAATGCTGAAAAATACGGAGAAATTGTTAAGCATTCTGATGGATACAATGCCGGAGGATTCGTAAATTTAGGTGCATGTGCGATGGCTAGAAGTAATTTTGAAGAAGCGAAAAACTATTTCTAAATGCGCTTGAATGTGACCCGTCTAATGTTGAAGGACTATACAATTTGGGCAAGGAAATCTAATACAACAATATACAATGTTCATACAATAATGTAATAATCCTTAGGTTTAACTTTGAAACAATTAGGGCATTATGAAGCAGCGTTAGAGTGTTTCCAAAAATTTACCGGATCTCTAGCTCTTCTCCCAGAAATAGTGTTTCAAATAGCTTCGCTTTTTTAAAGAATAGGTGATTCTGAAGCTGCAGCTGAAACATATCAACAACTGTTAGGATTGGTTCCTGCTGACGCAACGACTTTACAAAAACTAGGAGAGCTCTTTGATCATGAAGGCGATAAACAACAAGCTCATCACTATCATTATGATGTAATAAACTGTGTGAATATTTGTTTTTTTTTATTTTGTGATTAGTCTTTCAGGTATTATCCAGCAAACTTAACAGTAATTGATTGGTTGGGATCATATTATATAGAGATGCAAGTAGTTGAAAAAGCATTGATCTATTTTGAAAAAGCTGCTCAAATGCAACCTAATTACCCTAAATGGCATATGATGGTAGCTGGTTGTCACCGACGTAGTGGAAATGTTCATAAAGCATTGATTTTGTATCAAGAAATTCACAGGCAATTTCAGAAAATGTAGAATGTTTAAGATTTTTAGTCAGATTATGTAGCGACTTAGGAATGAGGGGAAACGCAAGAGTATGCATTAGAGCTCAAAAAATTAGAGAAGTCCAAAGAAGTTAGAAATAGAGTAAACAGCAGTCGACCAGGTATTTACTAATAAATTAAAACAGTCAAGATAATACATATTCATTTATATTTTTTAGGATCTGTTAGAACTGGTAGTGGATTATCATCCCGAACGGATCTGGATTTAGTCCAGTACCAGAAAATTCTAATCTGTCCGAAAATTCTATAAATTCTGCAAACCGCAACTCTCGAGTAAATAGATTATCGCAACTTCATAATAGTGCTGGTAGTGGAGACTCTGGTTTTGCTCAACCAACTGTTGGTATGAGGTTTTGATTTTTGTTTATGGTCAAATTTTTCAGGACCTTGTTGTAGATGCTAGTTATAGTGATCCGTTAGGACCATTACCAACAAGGCCGAAAACAGGTATAGGGAAGCCCTTGGATTTTGATGATTTTGGTGATGAACAATTAGGAGACGATTTACTACCTGAATAAATGTTATTACTACTACTACAACACTAACAGCAGAATATTAAAACTTAACGATAAATACTTTGTGAACAAGAGATTCCAGTTTCCTACAGAATGTAATAACAAATAATACAAAAGATACTGATAATTATTTATTTTTACATCTTATAACAAATCAATAGATAATACACTTGCAAAAATTAAATATTGTGTATATATATACATGAATAAAGATAAAAAATTATATTGAGAACGTAAGAATAATTTACAAAAAAAAACAATTATGATAGTAGTTCTTTTTATGCCTAACATTTATATTCTACTACGTCTTGAAGAACCACTATTTAAACGCGGACCTCATTAAACGGATGTACATAATTCATTTCTTAAAATTAATCTTGTAAACATATAACATTTAAATGCTTAAAGCTATTTCAAGAATACTGAAACAAAAGCAAAGACATAGTATAAGTATACATACATAGTATATAAACGATTAGTTAAAATAGTGACCCTTCATTGCTTTCCAATATGATATTGCTGACTGACACTATAATAAGAAATAGTTCTAATTTTTACAATATATACAAGTAGGTATATGTAGAGCTTCAACATAAAATTATATCTAAACCTCCACCTTGTTTGTTACATTATCAAAATAAAAGTACTTATATATTTTACATTCAATTATCTATTAAGAAGATAAATATAATAGCACATACAATTCAATCATATCTAGGGTTATGAATACTGGGGTAGGAAAGCAAGACATGATTTAGTTTAAAATGTGCAGTGAAATAGGATGTAATTAGCGAGAGCGTAGGCTTAGAAAAAGAAGACAAAATATAATGCTAGCAACTTTATTGCAGTTTAAGACATTGCCGTGGGTTGGCAACTATTAAAAACAAGCGTACGAATTATCCAGATTTGTAAGCCGATTTTTCTTCGGACGTTTAACTTTAGCAATTGTAAATGATCAGTTATTGGTTTTTGGAACGAACTTGTAGAAATTATCATTTAGTATTGTATAATTGCTTGTTTTTATTGTATTATCTGTTACTCAAAGGTTTCCAAATTTAAGAAACAGGACTATACAAAAAGATAGTTTTAACATGTTTAACATACGAAAGTTTATGTAGAAAGTTAAAACGTTACATCAAACAGGGCATGCGCACATTGGTGTAAATGTATTCAATAACTGCTTTTATACTTTTTGAATACATTTTCTTCTCTATCTCAATAGACATAATATGCATATTATATGTTCGCAATTGGCTAAAGTTCAGTTCTATATGTGTACAGATAAACCCAATATCCTGGCATAATATATTTAAAGGAGAAAGTAGAGAAGAAGTGAAGCTGCTTAGATATTAGCACATAGTTTTTACATATTTAATTTATTAGATTTTACTAAATTATAAATACATCTTTCAATAATTTCTAGACCAGATGATTATACGAAAACAAAAAAAACACGCATTGCGTCTACATGAATATGTGAATAATCATTTTTGGACTTTTACATCTACTAAACCAAAACAATTCATCAGTTCTTTCATGAACTACATCCCCACAACCATTTCTCATTCAGGTTATTTTCTAGCATCGCGGGAAGTTTGGTCTATCTGTATAGCAATCATTGACTTTACAGCATTATGGACAAGGCATGCGCGACAGAGAATAAAAATTAAGGTATATGTAGAAAGAGGGAGACTGTAAGGGCTAAACAGGCATGCGCATAAAAATAGAATAAATAGTCGAGCAAGGTATGTCAAATGGCAGTAGAATTTTGCCTTTACATTCTACATATTTATCTTTAACCCAGTAATGAACTTTAATGTTGCTTTCATATTCATGCACAATAGATCTTCGCTAGGGCAAGTCGATGTTATAAAATCAATGAGAGCAATGTTAAATCTAATATTGCTGATTTAACATTGTGGAAGATCAGTTCACATTTTATACCTTCCATAAACCTTTAATAAGACACAGTTTTTAGGTAATAGGTGTCAAGTTAGATCTGGAAGAAATATTGTAAGTGATTGCAGTTTATGTATTATATTCTTCAATCTTTATTTAAAATACCATAAAGCGGGGTGATAAACATACTGCAGTTTTACAAAGAATTCTTTAAATATTTTTCTAATATAATAAAAAAATTGCTTGCAGAAAGTTGATTATTAATGTAATGAAATTAAATATAAGCTGTCACATTTTCTGAAAAAATAGCAATAATACAGATAATCACATTTACATGTAAATGGAAGTACCTTGTATTATTACATATTATTTAATAACTTAACTTCATATTCAAAGAATCACTAAAACTGCAAAATATAATATTGATACTCGACAGAATAAAGAAATGTATATTATATTTTTAAAGATTCAGGATGAATGATCATGTGATGCACACTGTATTAGTGTTTCAATCGTTCTTTCGTAAAAAGAACAAAATCATAGAATCGTCATAATATATAAATTAGAAATTTGCACACGTTATCTAATAACGGTTCATACTAATAGTTTTTCATGTTGAATGATAAAACGGTTTTGATAGTAGTTAAGAGCATGATCTACAATAACCAAACGATACAAAATAGTAAATCCCATAGCTGAATGTGAATGTTAAGGCTATTAGCGCCTCCCTTAACAAAAAATTAAAAACGACTAAAGAAACATCTAAAAGTTAACATCTATCTAAGATACATAACGATAAAACACACCCTGTGAGATAAAAGTTACCCCACTTGATGGTAGTAAAAAATATATATTGCTACAGAGTAGCGAAAATCATACAAAACCACACACAAGGAAAACAATACAAATTGTCTACGAATCTTCCAGCAAAAACGTTTTTAGCAGTAGGTTTATTTGACTAGAACGCACAATATAAAAAAAATGTATGTAAAATTGATAGCGACATGAATAAAACTCCATTTTGCAGAGATATGTATAATTATTGTTTAGTATAAATATACCTAAGAAGCCGAGTATTAAAGACTTTGAACGTGACGCTTAAGTTAGTTACAATTACGTACGAAGTAAATAGTTAAAGGCAAGATTATCACCGAAATACATTAATCTATATCAGTCGATGTCTAAGGAACGAAAACAAGAATTGATGCAGTTAAAGCACTATATCCTTTTAATTTTTTTTATTAAATCGAAGGACACTAATTAAATTTATAGATTAAGATATGACTTGTTAAAATGAAACTAGAATTCCTGCCCCATTTGTAAGATTAGTTAAATAAGTAGCTTGATGACTAGGTAGCTTATGATATACAATGTGGGTAATTAACATTGCACAAATTCATTCACACTTATTAAATTAAATGTTCTTTACCGTTTGTTATCTATAAAATAATTTGAAAAATTGATGTTTTAGTTTAATAGTATAAATCTCATTCTCAATCTTTTATCTAAAACGTTATGATTAACACTGTAATACTTTTTTAAAGAAAAATAATTTATATGGAAGGAAATCAATGCATTCCAACATAATTTTTGTTTTTACGTGGATATACTTGCAGAGTCAAGTAAACTAAATGAACCATATAAATATCGCTACTAAAATTGTTGAACGGTGTCGTGGTGGTAGCATATTTTTTCCTTGAATATTCAATGAATCCTCCGTATTGTAAATAGAAATATTTGTATAAACAATCGCTATTTTTGGATTGTTGTGGAACAAAATAATTGTCAATTGTAGATACAAAGGTTCCATTGTTGTTCAAATGTATATAATTAAACGTCATAGTGTAGACATGTGTACATTTTTATCGTATAATAGAAAACAGAAAAATAATGTAGCATTTAGTTTTGTCGATAGTTCATTGGACAAGTAAATTGAAACAACTACGCCACAGTCATTGTTATCATGGAAATACAAACTGCAGTTAGCAACTTGTTTCAATAATCATGACAGAATATGATCGTTCAAGTTTTCCATCTCCTACTTAAATTATATTTTCATTATAACTATTTTGTACTTGCCACATATCTGCACATTATTGTTTTACTGCACACTATATAACAAATAATTATTACTTTCTTCAAGCACGATTTTCAAACACACTTTGTAGAAAATGAAATTTTGCTTGGAATCTATTATAGATAAAATAAAATGTCAAAGGTGTCTTCTTATAGATATGAATATCAGTATGATTATATCCAAAAAAAGTGAAGTATACAACACAAAATTAACTTTCCATAAGACCATAGTGTTGAACTATTTCTAACAAGCTTTAAATAATTAGAAGTAGAGGATGGAAAATTTGCTATCAAGGTTTGCATTCATAATGCAGTTATCATTAACCTAAAGGCAAAATCGAAAACCATCGTTGATATTTACTGATATTATCACTACAACTGTTAATAAGAAGAAGAAAACATAAAAACTGCGTGTGACCACATTATTTTTCTTCCCTTTATACATATATATTTATATATATATCAGTCAAAAAATGATTGGATAGAAAGTTCACATTCTAGTTCTTGCTAGTCTGATATTTAATCAGCTAATATATCAATTTGTACAGAAAAATATACTTCACATAATTTACTTACAAATTTAAAAGTTCCAAGATATGTTCATACACATCTTCTATTACTATATAAAATACTTTATATCTTAATATCACTCTGTAAAACGACCAAGTACCATAGTTCGGAGTAAAGGACCTACTTCTCTCGGATCTTTTAGTACATCTTGAAGCATTTTCTCTATGTTTCTCATGATTGCTACTTTTTGATAATCTTTTAATGGATAAGAAATTGAACTGTTTGGACCATCCTGAAAATTTAATAAAATGCACCAAATTATTTATAATAAGCAAAGTATGGGAAAATGTACAAATTTACATAATTTTTCTATAGACTTGTTCATATACAACTAAACGTAAATACTAATTTTGCATTTAAATGAATGTTGGTTGTGTCACAGTAGATACTTTCACATTGAAATTGTATTCGAAAATATTGTTTTAATTTTTTTGGTAAATATTATATGTTAAATTAAACCATCAGTGTAAATGCAGTTATGGACGTGTTAATTAACTAACTAAGAAAGCAGACAGCTATCGAATTAAATGTTCAAATTGGCGGCCACCAGCACCAATGCACTTTTGTATTAGCGCAGAAAAATCTCTGCACACGCAGTAACATGTCTTCAGAAATGTCTGCACATGCGTGTCTGATTCTCTGCTGCATGTTTTCTGGTGTTGTTGGTTCCGTGTCATATACAACAAATCGATAGTGTACACTTAAAATAAATATAGTGATTCTTTTGCGCGAATACAAAAGTGCATTGAGGTTGGTGGCCGCCAATTTAAACATTTAATTCGATAGCCGTCTGCTTTCTTCCACTGTTTACGTTATATAAACAATTTGTAGCTACTATTAACATTTATTTTATATCAGCATGTTGCAATAAAAAAGGTAAACCTAATTTAAAGCAACAGTTTAACGATAACCACACGTCGTACACAAAGTGCATAAAGGGAACGTTTGCTGTTCAATCCTGACACACAGACACGTGTTTCGAACTTATTTGTTCTCCTCAGTGTGCGATATAAGATTTGAACCAACAAACGAATTCCCCCATACCCGTTATATCCGGACATTACTCGACAGAAACTCAGAAGATAACCTCCATGACCTCTATCGCGCGATGACCGAACATCAACAGGGCAGATCTCGGTTATCTTTTTCGTGAAACTAGATAACCAGATAGACTGTTTCGACAAACGCACGTCGAAACAACAATGTAGTAATGAATGAGGTCTTAGAGATAAGGTTTTGTAATTGTTATGACGCAACAGCATCTGTAAGAGAAATTTTAGAAGATCTCATTTTCACGTTTAAATACAATATCCACTAACATTTCTTCATACAAATGTAAAAGGTATTGAATATTATTAATGGTTAATATGTATATAGCAGGCAACATTTCTGCAAAATCAGCGAATGATCAGGCCTAGCAAATAGGAACACTTTCGCATAAATTAACGTATCAGAATCATTGGGCCCGTTTTGTTGCAAGGTAGTATGAAAAATTCCTCGAATTTTTAGGGAACAAAATATGAAACCAAATTTGTGAGCCATCTTTAGTTCAGGCTTATATTTTTAACTAGACGAGTCATAACGAAATACAAGAAACATATTGGCTACCTTCAGCAAACACATACTAAACATGAATCGCTATTTATGGTGCAGTGTGATGGTTCGCTCGATCGTTCGAGTTGACCTATTTAGATTTTTTGATTTGGCCTTACATTATAGAGTAGTTTATAAGTTAATCTTAAGGAATTTGGACAAACAGAATTTAATAAGAGCCTCCTTTAACTGCAACACGTCAGAAATATTGAGAAACGTCACCCGATCTACAATAAACTGGTTACGAGAACGCATAGAGTGTAAAACAGCATTTGAATAAAATTGTTGCCAATATCATAGGTCCTTTCAATGCAAGGGTATTCGAACATGTACACTCACATACTTTAATTTCTGGACAGTGGTGTTTTCTTTAACCACGTTTCCCATGAAAGAGCGACAACATGGTATCTTGAAATGTATTACAGTGAATGCCTTCGTAATTTCTTGGAAATTATAATAATAGTAAGCACTACTGTCCGGGAACTAAAAGCCCCGATTGTATAATAAATTGATTTGCTATTTCGGAATATTACCTTTGCTTTTTGTTTCTTAGGGATTTATTAACTTTCCAAAACCCTAAGATATGGGTACCAAACGATTGATAAAAAGATGAACAATTTAATAAATGAGCCAAAAAAAGCTAATGAGTGTTAAAAATTGGTGAAAGTCACCTAATATACTCAAAAAGCTCCACCAACTACAAATAGGCACGAAACTACAGGATGTTTCATTTGGACAGCAACAATTGGTGTAACTTCCGGCGGGACCGGAAACAATGATGAATTGCTAAACATCTCCAAAACTGCATTTATAACGATGATAAACCGTTGAAAAAGCACCCCTGTATTATAGCTATATGTATGTACATCTTTTCTTTAGACAAGTATTAACTATATTTTACTTAACTGTATACAGATTGGTGGAGTTATAGGTTTATATGTACTGTGCGTATTACACACACTAGCGCACGCATATTTTACATGTACTGTACGTATTATCTGTAGGCGTAGCAAAGTTACGATAGTGGGGAGACATTCGTAAGGGTTTTCGACTTTCAATCGTATTAGTACCGCAGGAGTGTCGTAAGGGTGTACATGTTTTTAGGAATTACTACGTGTAGTTTGATTATCTAGTTTTCCAAATAATGTATCTATGCAATAACATTGAATTGAAACAAAACTCTATAAAAATTGTAACTAAAATAAAATTCTTATATTTAAAACGAAACAAAATTTTATAATAAAATTTACAAAAGCGACCGAGGAATGTGTTTCTCTCTTTCAAATACATATCCTCCTATGAGATACATAACAGCCCCTCCTCTTTGTATCACATACATAAATACGTACATACATGTCTATGTGTGTGTATTTGAAGTCGAATGGGAACCATTCACTACGGCAATCTGTATGTATATTTATTAATTATAATATGTAATTAATTAATAAGTTCCAGATGTAATTAGACAGTAGTTTAATAATACCATAAATAAATTAAACTCTTACAAAAAGATGATCCCGTGTAAATACGTAAAATCGCACAGGTTGTATGGACGGCAAACGCTGGCTATGCATATATTATGAGTCGATTCCCAATGAATAAAAGGAATAATGAGAAATGACGCAATATTAGCCAGTTCACATTATTCATCACTCTCATACCCTACGCGTTCTGTAATGCTAATTTTTCAATGTCAATATTTTTTTTCAAGTTTAGTTTGCATCATTACAGACTTACAGATAGTTTTATGTGCTATCTATTATCAACTACTATTCCTTTTCTGAAAATTAAATCAAATTTGATCTACATTAGCACTACTACAGAGTCCTGCGATAGAAAGGCCCCCCTTAAAGCTAAATCAATTGGATTCTCTCACTACAATCTGCAGAATCATTGGCGATAGACATACGAAATCCATATATATGACAGGAAAACACAAATTGGTCATTATGTGATTATTCCAGTTATTCTAAATTATCGCCATAAATCGGTTGTTAGAAATACAGGGTGTTTTATTGGTTTTAAGTAAAGCATCAGAAAATCAGCATAGACGACACAAAAGGGTCTTTTTGTTACTTGAATGATAGTTATTGATCCTTTGGTTAATTCACGTTATTACAATAATAGGTTTCAAAAATTATTTTTTACTCAAATAATCCCATCATTAATTTTTCTTTTACTCTATCTTATCAGTACACAGTATTAATGTTACAATTTCATTTTCTTATATATTTATATATCATTCATATAAAGTTTATTTTCGCGCGTAAGATAGACAATAAAGTATCTTATCCAAGATAAGCATGGAATCAAAACATTATCTATGTATTTGAAGGTGGTGCCGCATAGATGATTTAATAATGCATATAGATAGACTTATTCGTTTCCATAAATTAAATAAAAATCTAAATGCTTGATTTTCTTTGTAGGAACAGTACATGTTATTTGTTGTGTATTTTTAAATTTAAAACAATATGACTATGTATTGACTTGTAAGAATTTATCATGTAAACTGCTTATTGATTTTGAAGAAACATAAAAAACAATTGACTTACTTTATACCAGAAATTCACTGTTATTGTATGCCCACCCCTCATAAGTGATTCAATGTGATGCCACCAATAAATTGGTATATATAAAACATCACCAGGTCCAATCACAGCTTCATAACCTTTAGCTTCCTTGAATTTTGGGAATTTACTATAATCTGGTCTGTCAAAATCAACCTAAGATATACAAGAATAAATGTAATATACACAAATTTATTATAAAAATATTTACCATACTTTGCCGATCATGTGGGTGATACACAGGGTATGGATATAAACATTCAAATTGACTTGGTGGAAACAGAATACACCTTTTATATCCATATATTTGAGCAAATAAATTCTGTTGTTCATCATAATGACAAGGTGTTACATTACCTTCCATAGCAATTAGTAGCAAGTTATAAGTTAAAGGTCCCCAATTATGTTTAGTTTGTTTGCCATTACAAAAATCCCAATCAAAATTTAGAAAATCTCGAACTATTTCTGGACCAACAGTATTATTTAAACCTTGCTGGAGATATAATCTAGATAAAGTTTGACCATTATTCAGAAATATTTCTCTTACACAAATAAAATACTTACCGATCATCGCCTCTTTTCCATTCTTTTTAACCGTTTCAAAAACTCTGGTAATTTCATATCAACTTTTTTTGTGGGCTGAGTAAATTCAACATTCTTTCCCATATCCCCATTATTTATTTTAGCCACTTTTTTATCATCATAATATTTAAATTTATGGTTTCTCGAGAGGAAAACTGTATAATCTCCATTCCCCATGTATTTTTCTAGATAATCTAAGTTCCATTTCTTTGCAGATGCTACCACATTGGAGTTTTGTATTATTACTGGCTTCTAAGAACAAGAATAACGAATAAGATATTAGAAAAGTGAAAATTTCATCTCGTAATGCTGTTGCCATCATCATAATACTTGTCTTACATTTTCGTCCATGATTTCGTCAACTCTTGGATCACAGTAATCATACCGGGGAATTTGTTCTAAACTGATATCATATTTTCTTAGTTGACTGGGATCCCATTGTTTTTTTTCATTTGACATTTTATAGTCAATTAAAAAACAAAAAACTAGTAACTTATTTGAAACAACACGACTTGTATCACTAATAACCAACACCGATAACACTTAAATAGGAAATTCATAACATGATAACCGATAAAAGTGTTGCAGATAAATTTTTGACATTTGAACGTCACGTATACATATTTGTACTGTTTGTGTACGTTGGTGTACGTGCATTGTGGTTTGTGGTACATTTACGTGTTACTTTAAGGCTACGTTCGAAATATAATACTCTTGAATATAAATTATATAGCACAAATAAAGTAAAATATACAAACTTTATATGTCTGAGGGAGGCACTAACATGTAACTACAAAAAAGTATAAAATCTCCCAAAAATCTCCCCAAAATTTGTAGAGATTCTGATTATATTAACAACATGCAAAGCGGTATGAAGTACTTGAAGTAAGTTGATCGTATACTATCTTAATAACGGTAATGAAACTACATATAGGTATACTTATAAGATAATAATTTTACCGATCATATGCCTATTTTATATTTTTACAAACAACTTACTTCCGTTATGCTACTATCACATGAAATTATAGATTAGAAGGTGGCGAAACGAACAGACTAGACTTAACTCGAAACCACTCGACACGACGTTTGGAAGAGGTCTTTAGGAAATGCAGCAATTTCGTTAGTCAAAATAGATATGAGGATGTATACAACTCAACTTAAGTAAATTTATAATGTCCAAGATATAGGCTGACAAAGTTACAATTTGTTCAAGTCTTTGTTAAATAGTGATTGTAATAATGGCGAATGGGCAAGAAATTGAGTTTTTCTAAAATGCGGTACATGTTAGAACAATCGAAATTTACTTCTTAAACCACTAACACTTATTTATATTTTAAAGCAGTGTAATGAGTGCAAACCAGCTTTAAAGCTATCGATATTTAAAATTTAAAGATAAATATATTTTTTTGTCATCTGGCTACACCATACCCATAAGAGCGTTCCCAAATAGTACCCGGATAACCTCGGTGTTTCACTGGCCGTTTGTAAATGAAGTTCCACGTTTTTTTTTTAATTCTTTTAAGAAAATCGTAAAAATAAGTTACCGCTCCACAAATAGTTGGTCTTCCCCCTCTCTTATTATGACAGATACGAAAAAATGTCACGAAAGTAAATTATTCGGGTATTAAATGGGGTTTAAATTGATGATATCAAACTTATAGCTTATTCTGCGATTTTCTGAGATAATAGGAATTTTAGATTTGAACTAAATTTGAACAGCAGTTACGCCTTGCAGCGGTAGAATTTGGAACTTGAAAATAATTTTCAGAAATTTCTCGTACTTTACGAGATACAGCCGCTTATATGCCTCTCTTGTGGCCCATCCTGTACTGCGCGTAGTAAAGATTAGTAATGGGTTGCTACGAAGCTAACGATCGTTAGCAGTTTGTAGCAGCTAACGAATATTAAAAAAAGATAATGTAATGTAAAAGATAATGTAACGATGTAAGTATTTCTGACGTAGCAGCTCTATAGACATCATATGTTCTATTCCGTTGTAGCTATAGGAGAAACTGCTACAAAAAGTAGCAGTTTTTTTAAACTGCTAACGAAAAGTAGCAGTAGCAGTTTGTAGCTGCTAATGAAAAATAGCAGTTTTACACATCACTAGTAAAGATAATGATGTTCCATGGGTATGTTTCTCTCGGTGGAAGGGGTAAACGGCTAAACATTCGAATAGTTTCTCGTCTTTACATCCGTGCGCTGTAAGTCGTAGTAAGCATAGCAACCGCGCGAAAACTTTAAAATAATTTGCAGGTGCCGCACAGCCGCCAGTTAGTTGCGCCAGTTTGCGTTGAAAACATGTTCGTATATTTGTTAGATGCGAGAGTTTAAGTATTGCGTATTTAGCTTACAGACTATAATTTACAACTCTCCTGTAATGTATCATGTAATAAATTTATGGCAACTTGTTTGTTTCAAAATATATTCTCGGTATATTTTGAAACAAATGGAAGTTTCCATAAATTTATTACATGATTACATAAAAATCATGCTATATATAAAATTCAAGCTACCCGCCATTTCTTATGCTAGTTCGTCGGCTTTACACCAAGTCGCCACCATACCAAATGTCCTACCCCCTCCACGAGAAAAACACCTCTATATTCTTCTCTATGATGATGTTCTATATTATTCTTATGTGTGTTTTTAAATAATTTATCAGTTTATTTTTTAAAATACTTATGGCGGGAACGACCAAAGCGCCACCTACTTGCATTTTACTTTACCTTTGAGTGAGATAGATATATTTAACGGGAGTCATTTTTGCCATGAATGTGTAGTAGAGTCATATATCTAAAAATTATTATATCGCGCAAGCATGCGGAAAAGTGAAGCCAAGGTTAGAGTGCAGATATATGTAATGCTACAGAAACCGCATGTGTGGGCATGTTGTAAGCGCACTATAAATAAAGACAGTTAAATATCCCCATGGCTCTTTCTTGGCTTATTGCTTAGATAGCAAATTTGCTATACGACGCGTACTTTTATTCATCGATTGACGCAGCGCTTGAATCAGAAATCTATCACAGGCCGTCTGTTTAGTAAACGCTAGAAATGCGATGAATAGATTGGACAGTTCTTTTTTTAATCGATGATCGGTTGCTCATCGGCTTTAGGAGTCGATGTAACCGATGGATTTGTGGTAGGGGTAAACATCTGATCGCGTTTGTTGTCATAAATGATCGTACCCTTGCATGATTTGTATCAATCTCTATTCCTCTATTGTCAAATTCATCCGGCATCACATCGGGTGCGTTCTTTTACTAATCGGTAATCGTGCTCATCGGATGTATCTGATGACGTCATTTGACATTCATCATAAATTAAGCGCTTCATCAGGGCAATGAATAAAAGTACAACACGCAATATGTAGTAGTTTATATATTCTATTGTTCGCCCTAATGTTCTAAGGTGGTCGAAGAGGCTAGTTCATAGCACGCCGTTCGTACGTTTGCGTTGATACGTTGACCAATCGCTGCACGTTATTTGTGTGCGCTTCACAGTCATCCGCTGACGGATAAAGTTGGTTGAAGTTGAACTTTGTCCGCTTTTGTTTATATATATACAGGGATCTTTTTCATACACTTTCCCTATGTGTAATGATAAAAAGAAAAAAGTCAATGCATTGACATAGTAGGCAACCAATTATACACCAATCTATTTTATTTTCGAAGTAAGATTTGCGGTACCAGGGATTATTAGGGCGTGGAACAATTTAAAATAAGCAAAGTAAAATAGCATTTTAAAATGTGTATCGTACAGTATTTCCCCTACAACTTCACTTTTTATTTCAAAATAATAAATAGTTAATAAAAATATGACAGCTCATGGTTCTCGCTTGTCAAAATACGACTGTATAACTGGTTGCCTACTATGCAGCTATAATGCATTTACTTTTTTTTTAAGTTACACACAGGAAGTGTATGTGTAATGATAAAAAAGAACCCGGTATATACCCGGGTTCTTTTTTTATCATTACACATACACTTTTCCTATGTGTAACTTAAAAAAAAAAATAGTCAATGCATTATAGCTGCATAGTAGGCAACCAGTTATACAGTCGTATTTTGACAAGCGAGAACCATGAGCTGTCATATTTTTATTAACTTTTTATTATTTTGAAATAAAAAGTAAAATTGTAGAGAAAATACTGTACGATACACATTTTAAAATGCTATTTTACTTTGCTTATTTTAAATTGTTTCACGCGCTAATAATTCCTGGTGTCGCAAATCTTACTCCGAAAATAAAATAGCACTTTTAACACTCGTGTCGTAAATAACTATTTTGTAAAAGTTTTTCTTATATTTTTGAAATTCGAAGTACATCATTACTTCGGCAACTGTATACAATAGTTTTTTTCCTCGATAATTTTTGTAACTTTTAAGAAATCTTTCAACATTTCAAAGAAAATACCATTGACGTAAATGGAGAAAATTTCCCGCCAGTTCCGTTAGCCGCGTAACGTGATATAAGCCAATTTAAGCAAAAAACTATTCTGTAAATCCACTATTCTAAATTCTAGAAATCTAATATTAATATTTTTATACCGAAAATCTTTACGAGATACATCTAAAACTTTTCAAATGTATCGGTAATACAGAGCAAAAGAAAGTCACAAAGAATTAGGTTATGTTTCTAAAAAAGAAAATGCAGAATGGCAGTTGAACGAAAAAATAAATTTGTTATAACAATTGCACAAAAGAAAGTAGTAGAAGGTAAAGTTAAATTTTATGTCAAGTTTTCGAAGTGCCCACCTTGTCTTTCAAGGCAATAAGCGAGACGATCTTGAAAACCACGAAGCGTATTTCTTATAAATTGCGGATTTATTCCATTACATCCTGTACGTATACGATCTTTCAATTCGTCCAAGTTACGAATTTGTCTGTTATTGTATACTTTACTTTTCAGGTAACCCCAAAGAAAGTAATCATTAGGTGATAAATCGGCTGATCTTGGAGGCCATGATATGGGACCAAACCTACCAATCCACCGTCTTGGAAATATGTTATCTAAAAAGTTTCTGACGGTGTTTGTAGAATGTGGCGGAGCCCTGTCCATTTGGAACCAAGGTTCCTCAACATTCAGCATCTCAATTTCTGGAATTACGTGTTCTCGCAACAAATCCAAATATTTTGCCGCAGTGAGGTTACCCTCAATAAAAAATGGACCAATAAGTCTGTCTCTTATTATGCCGATCCAAACATTTACTTTTTGTGGGTACTGTGTTCGGGTAAGGTTTTGTGCGTGAGTATTTGTGCGGGACCAATACCTAATGGATTAATGGAAAGGAAATATAATAATTTTTAATGGATAAATGTGGGGTACAAACCGAAAGTTCTGCGAGTTAACTTCACCATTAATGGTAAATGTAGCCTCATCAGTAAAAATGATTTTATTTAAAATTTCGTGGTTTTCATTTAACATATTAAACATTAATTCACAGAAATCAGTTCGTTTTATTTTGTCTTCTTCAAATAGTTGTTGGTGATTTGCTATCTTGTACGGCTTATATTTAAACTCTTTCAGAGTTTTATACACCGAACTGTACGATACTCCAAAATGTCTGGCTACATCTAAAAGCGATCCTACGCCGTTCCTCTACATAGCACAGAATATTTAGTTTCATGTGTTCTGTTAAAATGTTATTTGTCCTATTTCTTTTTTTGTGAGAATTTAAAACACAACCATCTTCTTTAAACTTATTAAAAATATTTAGAATTGTCTTTGTGCAAGGTATAGGCCTGTCGGGATAATTGACCGAAAACATGTCTCGAACTTGCCTTAAACTATGATTCTTCTGATACCACATTATCATTGCCACTTTTTCATTTTTATTGTACTTATTCATGATTTAATGAATTATTTATTATTTAATAAAATGTATTTAATTTATGACACTTATTAATAAAATTTCAGAAATATTTAACATGTTTATTTTTCTCCATAGCAACCCTTACGTAAATTCATGATTGGCGTATAATTGGTTGCCTACTATGTCAATGCATTGACTTTTTTCTTTTTATCATTACACCATAGATGCATTACACATAGGGAAAGTGTATGTGTAATGATAAAAAAAGATCCCTGTATAATTGGTGTGAACATACCATTGAGCTAGTATACTAAGGAGACGCTATGAAGCATATTACCTGTATGCATCTATGCCTGTATGTTCAAAACGTCGCACCGGGCGGAGTAGTGGTGTACCAATATGGCCATATATTGGCCATAATCCATGTTAATTTTCCATTGCTAAACTCATGTTTTGTAATACATATTTTTAAATTTCAAATTTTGAGGCTCCCCACCCCTTTCGCTTACTTTCACAGCGCATTTTCTTTCCGCTGCAAAAAATGGCGTCCGCTAGCCTCAGCGCTGCTATCTGCTATATTTAATGCAATTGCTTAGGTCAACGCTGCCAGCGATGAGGCCGGCTAAATATAGCCATTTACTTCTGTCAGTGACTATGAATAAAAACATTTTGAATTGAATTGAATTGGACCCTAATTGGACTTGTACTTCGCTGTGCTGATAGCTGTACTCCACTGAACTCACGAAATAGCACATGTTATTTTGTTTAATTGTATTATCGTTCTTTTAAAACGAAACAAGTAATATATAAAATTTATTAGGATTCAGGCAGTGTCTGTCATATTTATGTCAGAATTAGCAGTCATATGCAGTCTTACCTATGTAATCAAATAAAAGTAAAGATGGCCAAGTAATGTGACAAGCAAGGTGTAATCTCCGTTTTGGCAGGGTAGTTTAAATTCTAAAATGGGAGGCCAAACAAGTAAAACACGGAAGTTTACTTTAGAAAATGAAGAGCCGAGAAATGTAATAAAGGTATCAGATGAAGTTGTAAGTCGATTAAGAAAATCTATGGAAGGTTAGTAGATATAACCTGTATTATATAAAAGTTAATATTATTTTTGTATTAAACTTAATTTATTGGATGTATATACATATTTCATTTGATTTTTATACTAATTTCAGAAGTATTACATATATATGTGTGGACATAAACTTTATTTAGATTACATAATCAATGTTTAGATGAGTTGTTGTATGTTTAGAGGTAAGAAAAAAGCTGCAGCCGAGCAACCACCACTATATGCAAGTGGAGTAGAAGGGCAGCCACCACCATTTTATCATTATGAACCAAGTTTAACTTCTTTGAAAATTCGACAGGAAGCTGTAGATAATTTGAAGAAGAATGATGAGTATTGGGAAAACAGAATTAAGGATTTGGAAAAACGGCATGAAAAAATGAGAGTTATCATGGAAGAGGAATTCACAAAAGCTGTAATTAATATGATATACAAAATAATATCATAATAAATTTAAAAAGCTATTATAATCGTATGGATTTGCAGAAATTGGTATATTTTACATCTGATATTTTTTTAGGTGGAAGATTTTCGCGTAACCAGATTAAGAGAACCAGCCGAGTGTCCTGAGCTATGCACCAACGTAAAGAAAAATGTAGTAGACTGCTATAAAATGTATTCTAGAGAGCCGATGAGATGTGCTAAAGAAGTTCAAGCATTTACAGCATGCGTAGATTCTAACAGAATAACCATTGTAGAGGAAGCTCGATGTACTGCTGTAAAAGCATCATAGTGCAAATAACTGATAGTCTCTTAAAAGTTGTTATTTAATTAGAAAGTATGTTATACGATGCTGTGTCATATTGTAAATATACTGTGGATTTATAAGGTAAACCTTTCCTTTAGCTTAATAAAGAAGTAATTAAATATATTGATGTTATCAAATGTAAATGTGAGACATTATTATGTACACTGGCTTGCAATAAAATCTCGTACACCTTAATGTCAAGCAAGCTAATTTTTTAAGATTATTTTTCAATGTAAGCTGACTTTAGATTTGACAGATGTAATAGATTATGTGTAGAGGTTATGATAAATTATATGGAAGTAGTGTATTTGTGAAAATGAAACGTCAAATTAGAAATGTCACAAAAAGGTGAAATCAATATAGGTAAAACTAGGTGTACGAGATTTTATTGCAAGCCAGTGTACTATGATATAAGCATCTATGCAAACTAATGAAACAAAATTATGAACAAAATTAATCATGATTACAATGAATACATGAAAAAATTGATCTATTTAATGATGCCAAGATCCAATATGGCGGCCATAAGAAAATATGAAGTTGACGGTGGTCAAAGCGAGACGAAACGCTTTAAGCAAAATTTAATAACACCTGCGCAAAGAGCTCAAAAAGGTGTCTGTAGAACGTATTAATCTTGTTGAGATCCGTGCAATAATAACTTCAGAACAGAAGAAAAAAGAAAAGTGTTTTCCGGGTTTTCGGAAATATTTAAAAAACTATAAATCATACAAAATTTTTTAAAACGGATTATTGTTTAGCAGCAAAAAATGCAACTTTGCCCCAATTTAACTGACTTTGTATCTCTTACCGTTTTCGAGATCCCAATTTCAATTTCAATAGTTCCTATTCTGGAGTTGACTTTCTCACTTTTTCGTAACGAGTAGTATCGAGGGTGAGCGCAATCCTACAAATTCTGTTGTAAAAAGACGTAATCTGTGTATTAATAATAATGGAGGTATCTTTGAACATTAATAATGTTGTATGCCCTTAATAAAAGTTGTTATAGTTTTCATTTTATTACTACATAAGATTTCAAAATAAGTTTTCGTTTGGTTTGTATTTTATCAGTTCAAAATTCGATTTATTGTTTTCCATAAAAACCATAAAAATGTTTATATCCTTTTTATTTTTTAAAATAACCATAAAAAACCTTATAGCATTGTAATCAGCAGAACATAAGTTTTTTAATGATGTCAAAACTAACTATGGTTTCCGTTTAAAGAAACACAAGTTTGTGTCAACTCGATAATGGTGAACGAAAAAAAAAAATTAGCGACACTGTTTTATTTGGCGTAAAATTATCTAAAACTTTTGTCTGAACACTTTTTCTCTAAAATTAGTATTAACGATGCTAAGCATGTTTAAAGAAAATCGTAAAATTTAGTTTTCTTTGAATATAGAATAAGCCATGAAAGTTATCGGAGAAACAAAAGCAGTTGTAAATCAAACTTGCAAAACTGCGCATCTTTCCCCATTAAGCGTTTTTCTACCTCCAGTAGTTTCTGAGATCCCAATGCTAAACATAAAAAAAACTCACCCTGTATATCTAGGTTGTATATGTCAATGTCGTAGTGATTATAAAATTTATATTACACAATTTTCAAAATCGTCGTAAGATGGCGCGCAGATGTCGAATTTGATAGTGTTTAGAATTTGATACAAATTTCGTATTTTGTGGCATATAAATAAGCAACTAGCGAAGTTTATCACAAATATAACGTGTATAACATGAAATGTATACATTGTATAGATTGTGAGTCACGACTCTTGTATCTAAACGCTAGAAGATACGAGTTTCAAATTTTAGTCAAATATGTAGGACGATAAGGAGCACATTTGAAAATTATTTGCAAGTATACAGGATGATAAAAAAGTACAGCATATCAAAGTTAGGTTATTTTTAACGAAACACCCTATATTGTATGCCATTTTTTGATTCTACGTCATAAATTAGGATAACTTTATTCATAGTTTCCTATACCTATCTGCTGCCAATTTCAAGAAAATTTGATTTTTATGAAAATGTCGGCTTTTGCGAAGAAATTAAAAACAGGAAAACGGTATGACTTGGACGATTTACATCTGTAAGAAGTTATTTTGACAAAGCGTGCTTTCAATAAACCGGTATAGTATTTTGATATTGGCTACATGACTTTAAGCAAAACAATGTATACCTACTTTATATTTTTTCAACCATCAATAACTCTTTTAAGTTAAATGGAACATCGTGTACTTATCCATCCTATGTGAAAGCACATTAAACCCCCCACTAAAAACTATAAAGATGTCTATATCTAAATTTAACAATTAAAATGTTATTAACAATAGTCTCTGAAAACCTTATAAAATCGATGCTTTTTTCATTTAAATAGGAGACTGTCATTAATTCCTACGTATAAATCGTATACCTACTTAAACAATTATTACGTTTACTAGATAAAGAATAAAACAAACAAACAATACTCCACCTACCATTCCCGAAGATATAAAGCTGAAATAAACAATAATGTTATTTCAAAGCCTGCGGTCTTGCATGATACAAATAAAAATTTTCCTATTAGCCCCTGAAACATGCGTCTTGAATTAATTAGTTAAGCGTTGGAGTGTTGGCGTTACCGATTTTTATCTGTATTATAAATAATGTTAACAAAAAATGTATTTCATTTAATCACCCCAGCTATATTACGGAAGAAGATTCTTCTTTTTGCCTCAGGGTGGGCGTTCGCCCTATAGCGTCTACCCTTAAAACTCTGCGGCTGTACTAGCCCATCCCTGATTCATAGTTTTAGTGCAACGGGCGTGGCGGGAGTAGGCTTCGTATATAGGGGAGGAAACTCGGGCGTAGGCATGGCCATACGCTCTTGTGTACGACCGCTTAACTGTCAGGATATACGGTGAGTAAGTGAGGCACCCTACGGCACTTACCCTGAGAACTCTGCGGCTGCACTACCCCATCCCTGGTGGCCACACGCAGGGAAACGGGCGTGGCGAGAGGATTTGGCAAAGATAGTAGGGGTGGACAAAAGTCGGTTCGCCGAGGAGTAGTCCGGCCGCTGATTGTCTGGCTGGGAAAACCTTTGGTTTCATCCTAAAACAACTCGGTGACTCTGGGACCGTACGGTGTCACTGTAGCTGCCGCGGCAACTCGATCCCGGTGGGGCGAAAGAGTTATGCGCGGTTGGCATTTTGGGGTAGGGCTTCGGCCCGGCCGTCTCCGCAGTTCAGGCTTAATTCACAGGCGGGCTGGTTGTACCTCACGGCCAGATTCCGTTTCCCGCGCTTGGCCGATAGTTGCCATCCACAAGGAGGCCTAGGCCCCGTGGCGTTAGATGTGAGGTAGGAGTCTGCAAAAGCATCTCCAGCGGTAACCCGTCTAGCGTTGACAAGGAAGCTTGTCTAATACGGGGAGCACGGGGGAGGGGAGCCCACCGGTTTTACCGGTTCCGTCCTGAAGGTGTCGGTCTCGTGTGGGCAGTAGTGTTAAAGACTCATAACTTGTTATGAGTAGTGTGGCCTCTGAAATTTGCAGGATATGGGCTAACGGTGTTCTTTTTGCTTATAACATTATGCGTTGCATAACATGGTCATTCCATGTGAACATTTACTGAGATCTTTTTCATTAGATAATTTATTTATATTTATTCAATTCAAACGAACATTTAGTAGACTAAATATTTTTTGGAGAACTATTAATTAAATTTATTTTAATCGAATATGTTAAATTTGAATGTGGTTGACAATTTTATATCTTATTTACTTATTTTTTGTGTCTAACATATTTGTAATTTTATTAATTTCTTTATGATATCTGTTACCTAATTATTTTATTTTCAATTCTAATACCATAACTTACCAACGTGCAATATATCAATATATTGTAATAACTAAGATAGGAGTTTTCGACGTTTTGATATTCGGATAGGCAAATATTCATTCGATTCAAACAAGTAATATTCAAATACTCGACGAATAGTTAATTACTTGAATGATTCATTTGAACTTTATCTTACTATGTAATAATGTATTAATTGGATATTCAAATTGCTACAATATAATTTTCAGTTTTATTTATCATTAGAATATAATTTACAAGGAATATAATTATCCACGCACAAATAATTAGAAAGCATGGCCTATTTAGATAAGAAAAGCATCCGCTTTAGAGCATTTTTTAAGGATTTCGTTAAAACCATTTTAATCGTAAAATTTAGATATAGACATCTTTATAGTTTTTGGTAAAGGTTTAATGTGCTTTCACATAGGATGGATAAATACAAGATGTTCCATTTAACTTAAAAGTTATTGTTGGTTGAAAAATTATAAAGTATAAATTGTTTTGCTTAATGTCGTATAGCTAATATCAAAATACTCTACCGGTTTATTTAAAGCACGCTTTGTCAACATAACTTCTTACAAATGTATATCGTCCAAGTCCAACTTTTCCTGTTTTTAATTTTTTCGCGAAAGCCGACATTTTCATAAAAATAAAATTTTCTCGAAATTGGCAGCAAATAGGTATAGGGAACTATTAACAAAGTTATCCTAATTTATAACGTAGTATCCAAAAATGGCATACAATATAGGGTGTTCCATTAAAAATAATAATAATAACTTTGATATGCTGTACTTGTTTGAATCCTCCTGTATACTTGCAAATAATTTTAAAATGTGCTCCTTATGGCTGCTCTTCGGTTCTGTGAAGTGACTTCACTTCTGAAGAAGATCACGACAAGATGATCGAAACGTCAAGTACCACAACTTTTCTACACGGCAGATAACCCGAGAACCGAAGAGCAGCCATCAACAGCGGCCGTGAAAGCCTGAAGACTACATGTGCTCCTTATGGTTCTACATATTTGACTAAAATTTGAAACTTATATCTTTTAGCGTTTAGACACAATAGACCGAGAGAATAGTCGTGACTCACCCTGTACCTATTATCTATGGAGTTTATGGTTGAAATTTACGCAGTTAATATTTAGACTCCTTTACGCAGAAATTATTATAAAACTCTGTTTTCTCCATATTAATTTCCTGAAAACGCGGAGAAATAAGTATTTTTAACATATTAACACAAATTATGGCATTACTATGCAACGTGTACTATTAATTAAAAAGAAAATATTCTACCCGTGAATTCTAAAAATATGTGATGATCCAGTTTGTTATCCACTAAGCGTGGAATTGGTATCATTCTTCAATTTAATGTATAGACTACTTAATGGTTGTGGAAACAATGTGTTACCTACAGATCCATTTTTGCCTTGACTGAGTAGTCTGTGGTGTTATCTAATAACAAATTGCAAAAATATTTATTTCTGAATATCTGGAATATAAACTGTGATTATTAGTGTTAAAATACTTTTCAAAACACTCAAAATATGTATGACTAGACCCATATTTTCATTTGAAAAGTTTCAAGTGGTAGTTCTACAGTGAGGTTTTTATAACACCGTACATAGCCCTTATGTTCGATTTTATTTGTCCCATGTCAACGCATGGGCAGTTATGCAACCAACATTACTCTTATTTGCAAACATGCGTTTTTACATGTTGAATACTTGACTAACAGAGGGCGTATACATACATAATAATCTCGTTGATACTACATAATAAACATAACTTTGTAAATAAATCACCTATTTAAAAAAAATAAAAGATCTCATCAGACAGTGAATAAAAAAAACAACATTATATCTAATGAAGGGTATTAACGTTTTAATAAATGTTCGAAATGTCCACCATCGCATTCCGTACAATATGCAAGTCGATTACGAAATTCTTATATCAAATGTTTGAATAATAATTATGCGGATGGTTGATAGAGCCGGTATTGGTCTGTCGGGATATTTTGCAGCAAACTGATCTCGTATATTTCTAATACTGTTTCCGGCTTGATGCCAATTTATAATTTAAATTTTTTCATCTTTAGAATACATTTTATGTATTATTTTATCTTGTCACGACTTTGACAGTTATCGATAAGATGTTTGTGTAGAAACCAATAATATACGGGAGTAATGTTGGCTGCATAAATGCCCATGTGTTGACATGGGACAAATAAAATCGAACATTATCTACTCTATGTACGGTGTTATAAAAACCTCACTGTTATAAGAAAGAGGATACCTAATATTATCACAACAAAAGGTGTTCCTAAGGCGTTTCCCTAAGAACAAAACTTAACGTTTGAAGGTAGTTTTGGATTAAGACCACATCAAGACTTCTTTTTAAGAATTATTATTTGAGATGTTTCGTTTCAAATGAAAAAAGTTGGATGATAAGAGTTTTCAGTAAGGTGAAGGAAATACACTATACTTACTAGACTTTGTATAATTATTATTACACTTGTTAATGATGTGTTCACCTATAACGCGCAGCGCTGTTTTTGTAGTCTAGATATGATCAATAGCATACATTTGACAGTTAATTGAGGTGTATTGGCACAGGTGTATTTGTGGCACTTATTTTGTTGCAAGAAAATAAACCTTCATCCTCGCTGTTAAGATATACCGACTGTAGGTGTCGAGATATGAGTCCGCCACATCAGTACTTCCCCTTCTTCCTCAAAGACAATCAAACTATGTTAGTTGTCACGACATATTACGCGTTTACGAAGTTCGTTGAAATTGGTTGAAGTTGAAAGATTCACAATACATTCTGACATTTGACACATTGATCTGGTTTTACATATCTAATGAATGGAATTGGAATTGATATATAATACAGAAATATTCCATGATTATTAATGAACATATTTCTGCAAATAAACTATATAAAAGAAAAAGTAAGTATCGGAAAAAGAAACCAACTACTAGACTTTATAGATGGTACATGATATTTCGTCATGCATTATTTTTACCGGAATTACTTTTACCAATAATTCTTATGTGTGTTGTTCTTACACATTTTACAACTAATAGACAAGTTCTAAATTTTGTCACAGGAGACAATAATAATGATCAGTCCATTAATGTACAAAGCAATTATAAACCGTACAAAGTGATAAAACCTACATCCGAATTTAGTCATATCAGAAGAAAGAGATCTAGGATTTGATGAGATGGACTTTTTGAAAAATTTTGATTTGTTTACACTAAATAGGAAACACAAAAAGCCACATCACCAAAGTAAAATTCCTCACGAATTAAATACTCATAGCCCGGAAGTTACAACAGAAGCACAAGAACAATTTAATTTATTGGACATAAACTCGTCACCTGAAGACGTTAGAAGAAATCAAGGTACAAGGATGTTGAAATACATGGATACAACAGAAGATCCCTGCAGAGATTTTTATCAATATGCCTGTGGAAATTGGCATAAATACCATCCAATCCCAGCAGATCATGGAGGCTTCGATACTTTCGAAATGTTAAGAGAAAACTTAGATCTTCAACTCAGACGCTTATTAGAAAGCGAAACTGACGAAGGTGCATATAACGATAGACCTATTTCTACAGACAGACCTTTAGAGACGAATGAATTATTACCAAACCATCCAATGCCTACTCCGTATTTTGAAGAAGTATTGAGAAATCCTAAAACAGAATATGTCGATCCAATAAAGAAGGCAAAGTTTCTTTATAAATCTTGTATGAAGGAAGACATAATTAATCAAAGGGGAGCGAAACCGTTACTTCATTTACTATCCGAACTTAGAGGTTGGCCAATTTTAGAGAAAAACTGGGATGCTTCTAATTTTGATTTTATATGGCTTGTAGCTCAATTAAGATTATACAATAATGATATTCTAATATCGGAATGGATTGGTCCAGATATAAAAAACTCCGACGAATACGTAATACAGATTGATCAAACATCTCTAGGGTTACCGTCAAGGGATTACTTTCTCTCGGAAACATCTAGGGAATACATTGAAGCATATCATCAGTTTCTTTTGGATATTGTTTATATATTAGGTGCACCCGAAGATACAGCAGTTGACGACGTTAAAGATATAATAGACTTTGAAATAAAACTAGCTATGATCACTGCCGATCCTGAAGAACGACGAAATCTCACTAATATTTATGCACGCTTAACACTTGGCGAATTACAAGCTTACGTACCACAATTTGATTGGTTGAAGTATTTTGACGTTGTTGCAGAAAGAGAAGTGCCAATTTCAACACCGATAGTATGTTACTGCATGGGATATCTTCAAGAACTAATTAATCTATTGAGTAAAACGCCGTCTAGAACTATAGCCAACTATTTGTTATGGCGTTTTGTAAGGCATAGGGTGAATAACTTAGATGAACGATTCCAAAACGCGAAACAGAAGTTTTATCACTTATTATTTGGAAGAGAAGCATCTCCACCTCGTTGGCAGTTCTGTGTTGCTCAAGTAAATTCGAATCTCGGCATGGCATTGGGTAATTTATTTGTTAATGCTCATTTCGATGAAAAGAGTAAGAACGACACAATTTTAATGACAAAGCAGTTAGAGGATGCTTTCAAAGAAATATTGGTTTTCAGTGATTGGTTAGATGATGTTACTAAAACTATAGCAATTGCGAAGGTTGATGCTATGAGATTGCGTATTGGATATCCCGATATTATATTAAACAGGAACATGTTGACTGATAGATATAAAGATATTAAAATACACCCTCATTACTATTTTGAAAATAGTTTAAGCATATTAATGCATTTAACTAGAAATGAACATGTAAAAATAGGGAAGATAGTTGATAAAAATATGTGGAATACTGCACCAGCCATCGTTAATGCTTATTATAGTCGTAATAAGAATCAGATTATGTTTCCAGCGGGTAAGTGTTATAGTATTTTAGAATTTAACAAAAACAAACTAGAAAATGTTGGAATAAATTGTGTAGTAGAATTGAAGTACATACAGGCTGTCTCAGCGAGACCGTTCATTAGAAGTTTATGGCGTTCTAGTCAAAATATACATTTGGATTCACCTATTTTTAAGCTTTATGAATATCTTTACTTTTTGCGATTTGATTCGGGCGTTTTGTAGTTATTCCATTTTTTCTGAAAAAATTTGCTCTACCAGACATTTATTCAAAAAATCAGAGGACACTCGATTTTTCGGATATCAATTTAAAATTTGTAATATACTTGAACAGCATGTTGAAGTATATTTTAGCGCCGAGAACAGCTGTCTACATTACGTGGTTACTTTACGATGGCAGGTTAACTCTTCGAAATTTTGAAGAACCATGACCATCCGTTTTTAAAATGTAGGACACAATTATGGATAAAGAACTCGTATCACATCTAATGAAACATAATGTTGTTACTAGTCAGCATTTTATTGGATATTTTATTTCTATTAATACAACGTAACTAGTCTGCATTACAAATAACACTAATGTTTTGTTTACTATATCTAAGCATAACTCAATTTTTTTTTCAAATGGAACCCTCCATATTTTATTACTTAGTCGTCATCGGAAAATATACTTCAACATGTTGTTTACGTATATTACGAATTTTGAATTGATATACGAAAAATCGAGTGTCCTCTGATTTTTTGAATAAATGTCTGCTAGAGTAAATTTACTAAACTATAAAACGCCCGAATCAAATCGCAAAAAGTAAAGATATTCATAAAGCTTAAAAATAGGTGAATCCAAATGTGTAAAAATATACAGGGTGTTCCATTAAAAATAATGAAGTAGATGGCGACTTCCGGTATAACCGGAAGCATAGCATACTAGGCAGGAATGGCAGGGTAGATATTTCGTATATATGAAAAGACAATGGCGATCTAAATTCGCTCTTACGAGTTATAAACGCTCGTGACACTATACGTATTGAGTGTAGTTGAATTCCATGTTTCTATTAATATTTATTTAACTTACACTTAAATAAATCACATCTTGCCATCGATATATCTTTAGTCAACTCACTTAAAACTCATTTGGAATATTACTTTATATACAGATATTGGTTATATGCAAAGTTCTCTCTACCACCGTTGTTCCCTGGTTAATTGTATAATAAACGATTCATCTTCTTAATTGCTTCTTATTACTATCTATTATGAAGTAGATGGACAATTTTAGTAATAAAATCACGATTTTATTCATAAAAGTGAAAAATATATTCTATTTCTAATTCAATGTTTTAGGTATTCTGCAACCGCCATTTTATCATCAATATTTTCCTCGTGCCTTGAATTTTGGAGGAATTGGTGTTGTAATTGGTCACGAAATTACACATGGATTTGATGATAAAGGTCGACTGTTCGACAAAGATGGCAACCTTAATACTTGGTGGACTGAAGAAGCTACAGAAAAATTTCGGAATAAAGCTAAGTGTATTGTAGAACAATATAACTCTTTTGTTGTGCCTGAAGTAAATACGCCGTTAGATGGACTTACAACACAAGGTGAAAACATTGCAGATAATGGTGGGCTTAAGCAAGCTTACAAAGCTTATTTAGAATGGTTGGAACGTTATAATGATCATGAACTACCAGATTTGCCGTTGCATAGCAAGCAGCTTTTCTTTTTAAATTTTGCGCAAGTTTGGTGCGGCACATCAAGACCAGAAGCGGCCAAAAATAGGTTAAAAACTGCGGTACATTCACCTGGTAGATTTAGAGTAATAGGCACTTTAAGGAATTCACTTGATTTTGCAAATGCTTTTCAATGTCCTCCAGGTTGTCCGATGAATCCAATAAATAAATGTACTGTTTGGTAATTTAGAGATTATTATTTTATTATTTATTTATTTTCTATAATGACAGATACAGTGTGTCCATAAAGTCGCCTATAAATTGATTTTTAGCAAAACAAACAATTTTAGCAAGAGAGACAGGTTAATTTTTAATTTCAATTTACGAGGGGATTTTTTTATGTTATTTACCTAATATAAATATGAATGAATTGAATTAGAAAACACAAAATTTTATTTTTCAACGTAAGAATCACTAACTTTAACACATGTATTCCAACGTTTCTTTAAGAAGGCTATGTCTTCGAAAAAAGGATATTTTTGGTAATCCGACAAATTACGATCTGCAGCATTTCGATAAAAAACGCGACGCCTTTTCACGTGTTTTTTGATTTTTGGAAAGAGCTAACAGTCACGACTGTCAAGGTTGCGATTTTAAGGCGGATATGGTAATTTCTCAGAGCCGTATACATATATTGATTACTGCTAGAACAATTCGTGCGTTATGCACCGTGCAGTAGTCGTACAGCAGCAGAGTTTTTTGAGCAAAATTGTCGGGTCTTCGCGCTTTTTATATCATATACAAACCACATTTCGAGGTCCATGTCAACTCATCTGGCAGTGTATGCGGATGATTCAGCCGTATGCACCATTTCCAGGAACGACGCTCTGGTATGTCGCAGACTGCAGAGGTCGGTCGAGGAAATCTCCAAGTGGCGTTTTACCATCAACGCCGATATGTATGCGGTGATAAAGTTGTTTTGCAAACGGAATCCTCCTCCTGTCAATGTCATCATTGGGTCAGAGATTGCCACGAGAAACTCGCGTGCAATACTTGGACATAATACTCAATACTTTAACACTCAAACAGCATTTCTCCACGATTGCTGCTAAATTTATCCGTGCATGTACGGCTCTAGCTGTTCTCTTGTGTTGGAAGAGCTCTCCGAGCTTAAACATTAAGTTCATGATCAACATACTACTGAGATGGTCTAGCGCAAGCAAATCGCGGGTGAAGCAGCTGGTGCTGCAAATCCGAGATTTAGATATTCTGTTACTGAGCGAACACGCGATGGCGTTGGCTATAGGAAGTCTTCTTAACATTTAGGAGAGTTAGATTTCTATGCATCTCTCGTTATGGTAGTCTCTTTTGGCATATATTCAATTAAGAGAATCCTCTTTCACTCCCAGAAAACTGTGCCCATCAATTTTTTTGCAGAAAATTGCGTTTTTGCCTTCTTGGGCGTTGGAGAGCCCTTACGAAACTATTGCATGGGATATTTTTGTGGTAAGGGGGGTCTCCTAATGGTGTATCCAAGTTTCCAGTCAGAACTCAATTTAAGAAGTCTATATTCCGAGATACAAGAGTCAGTCAAATTCTCTTCACAAATTTGTTGTTTACATAATTTTTGTTCGAGACTGAGCAGACTGAGAATCCATCATGTTGACCTCTTGCACATTCCTAAATCTTCGTATAGACGTTTAAAAACATTCGTTTCTGATATTCTTAGTTGTCTAGTAGGTAATAACTGATAGTTTTACTCTTAAACAATACTATATATTATAATTATATATACAGGGTGACTGGTAATCAAACAGTCATACTTTACAGCGTGTTAGCAAAGATCATTTGCAATAGATACAGGCCAATTTGCCTTATCCAAAAATCATCCGTTTTCGAGATATTGTGGTTGTTTTTGTTTTTTTTTTCGACGTTCACTTCTTACTTTCACACAAACTTAAAATTTACGAAAATAATTGAACATTTTCTTAATTTTGTCTGGCTAGAGGATATCTCAAAACTTATCTATCGCTTAAATTTGATTAAAAAAATTAAAACTTCTGCTTTTGATGAAACTGTAGACACAATCGCTAAATAAATAGTCACAAAGGTGGCGATTGTGTCATCAAAAGTGGAAGTTTTAATTTTTTTTAATTTGTCCAAGTATTTAACGTAATTATCACCGATAGATAATGTGTGTTGAGATGAGATGTCCTATAGCCAGAGAAACTGAAAAATTGAGAAAAAGTTTCATTATTTTCGTAAATTTTCAAATTGAGTGAGAGTAAGTAGTAAATTTCGAAAAAAACAAAAAAACACAATATCTCGAAAACGGGTGACTTTTGGATAAGGTAAATTGGGCTGTATCTATTGCATCATCTTAAGGTAATTCCACATTGTAGTATATACTAGGATTATAAAAATTATATTACTAGTTTCTATTAGTGGTTAAGTAGCATTAGCCCCTTAAAATAGCGTGTCTACAATACCGTAATTGAGTTTGTTATTTTATTCAAGTAGCAATATTTCAATAATAATGTATCGAAGAGAAATACGAAAAGTTAAAGTGTTATATATAAGATGGGTCGGCACAACTTCACATACCTCATTTATCTTATTATTGTTTTGCAAGAAAATTCTTCCATAGTTTATTATGATCAATAACTACGTAGCTCTATATGTATGTACATCAACATATGGGGTTCAATTTAATAAGATACACATTATAGTTATATCTTAGCCGTTTTCTGTTTCAAGAATACACTGTAGGTATACATATCTAACTATGTATATTCGTGCACATACAGGAATTAATTAGAAGTTTTCATGTAGAAACTTCACAGTATTCAAGGAGCAGATTTAAATATGGATTTAATCGCTGATCTTATATTGATCTGATATACATATGTATGTATGCATGTAACATATGTACGAAAACGAAGGTATCTCTTCAATGCTAAGTAATATGTAATACAGGCAATATGAAATGCAGTTTCACTTACTTTTGCTTCTAATTAGCTTTTAATTAAACGTATGTTCAAATGTGTACTTTCATACGTCATTAAAAAAAATTGAAATAATTGTAGTACGACACACCTGTTACGCGCTCTAAGATACTTTAATGACATAAACCTTCGATGCTTAACAATTTAAACCTTCATCGTTTTTAAGAAGGACGCATTTTGCTTTGATTAAAAATTCCGTAAATTTATACTGTACAGAGTTATTATTAGTTTCGATGACATAGGATTAGTAGTAAATAGTAGTAGCGTGAGTAATTAGAGGGTATGTATGCTATAATAATACAGTTTCCCATATAACAAAGCCATAAAAATATCGAGTATTGCCAGATTTTTCAATAAGTATTTATTTTTTTCTAATGACAATACAAAATCAACATAATTTCAACATTCCAAAATGAATTAACAATATTAAGTAAATTTTTTTCACCGGAATAGCCATTAACTGCATTAACACTAAACAGAAATTTGTGTCAAAGCGTGTAAGTAATAAACTATCGATTATCTAGTGTCCTTGGTGACATATATTGTTCCCAACTACGTTTAGACTTTTTGATTCCAAGTGATACAAGGATCGTAAGATAATTTCATAATGCATAAAATGGGAAACTTAAAAATATATCTAAATTGCTGTCAAAACTAACATTTTAATGTGTGAAAATCATTTCATCATAGTATCTGCTCATCAAAAGTTAAAATGGTGTGTAAATATTATGAGTATTAAAAAAAATGTGTTATGATAGTGATAGTAATAATAATAACAATAATAATAGACTTGCAAATTTATACAGAGTGTTTTAGCGAAACCGTTCCATTAGAAGTTTATAGAGATCTGGTCAAAATATAAATTTGAAAATTCAGATTTCCGAGTGTTCCACAAAAATTTCCAAAGGCTGTAATATATTTATTTATCATCTGATTTGAATAATCTATATGTGAAACTGTAGGGTTTCGTAAAGACTACAAACAGCAATGCAAATTATCTGTTTATCAGATATAATTCGCGAGAAACGTATTTCAACTTTTTTTTTCAAATTGCACTATATATATTTTTTTGATTTTTATAAAAGAACATTTCCTAACGATTCGAATAATGTCATGAAAACATACACTTAAATAAGGAATAATGCAAGAAAAAGACAAGTTTTTGCAAATTTTTATATGGCAAAACTAACAGTAGGTCATGAATTGGAGTACGCAATTAAACAATCACAACGTTTTTTTATTCATAATTATGAAAAATACAGACAATAAAATAAACACTTTTGTTGTTTAGATCAGACAAAATAATCAAATGAAAAAATTCAAAACATTTTCCTATAAATACTGCTCCAGCAGCTCCATCTTGTTGGAAGTAAATTTGTTCGTATTGAGCAATGGGCAATTATTCTATTATAGATTGTCCACTATTTCTTCGACTAATGTATGATATCTTTCTTGATTTATGTTACCGTCAATAAAATATGGTCGAATTAATTTAGAATCTAAAATTCCACAACAAACATTTAGGGAGAACCTTCTCTGGATATTATTTTCAATAAGAAATCCAGGATTGTCATTGCTCCAATACCTATGATTGTTTCTATTAAATATGGCATTATTCGTGAAGGTACACTCATCCGACCAGAGAATTTTAGAATAAAATAGTGGATCTTCTCGTAATTTATTTAAATAAAAATTACAAAATAGCATTCTTCGTGGATAATCGTCTTCCAGCAAATGACAGATCCGTTGAGGTTTGTACGGTTTTAATTTATGTTTTTTTTCAAAATAGAATGTGTCCTGTTGTACTGGAAGATCCAATGTTGTTAGCAATCTCTCTAATGGGCGTCTTAGGATTTTCCGCAACCATCTATAAAACGTTTAGATCTAAATTTTCATCTGTAGTCCGTACGTCTTTTTTTGGCTTTTTAAAAGATCCGTACATCCTCAAATTGGCTTCCAGTCGTGCAAATTTCTTGTGATGTGGTGATTCCCTGTCAGGGAAACGTTCCTGATAAATTCTAATAGCGTCACATGGTCTTTTCCCACATTCAAAATAAAATTTCAGCATATCCGTTAAATATTCAAAATTCATATTTTCTATTAATATTAAAATAAATAGAAATTAAACTTATACAAACTTGTTTATTATAATGAACGGTGTTTTTGACAATGCGTTGATCACTCAAACTGAAAGTGACCAGTAGTTGATTAAAAAAGACGCTGTGATTGTTTAATTGCGTACCCCAATAATTCATGACCTACTGTTAGTTTGGCCATATAAAAATTTGCAAAAACTTGTCTTTTTCTTGCATTATTCCTTATTTAAGTGTATGTTTTCATGACATTATTCAAATCGTTAGGAAATGTTCTTTTATAAAAATCAAAAAAATATATATAGTGCAATTTGAAAAAAAAAAGTTGAATTACGTTTCTCGCGAATTATATCTGACAAACAGATAATTTGCATTGCTGTTTGTAGACTTTACGAAACCCTACAGTTTCATATATAGATCATTAAAATCAGATGATAAATAAAGACATTACAGCCTTTGGAAATTTTTGTGGAACACCCTTATGTTCTCTTCAATTAAAATATTATTAGATTTCTGGCGCTTTCGGTTACACCGGAAGTCGCTATCTACTTTGTTATTTTTAATAGAATATCCTGTATATTTTTACATATTTGAATTTACCTATTTTCAAGCTTTATAAATACATTTATTTTTTGCAACTTGATTCGGGCGTATTGTAGTTATTTTATTTTTTCTAAAAAAATTTGCTATAGCAGAGATTTATTAAAAAACCAGAGAACACTCGATTTTTCAGATATCAATTTAGAATTTATAGTATGCTTAAACAAGGTGTTGGAGTATATTTTGGCGCCGAGAACGGCTGTCTACATTGTGTGGTTATTTTACCATGGCACGTCAACTTAATTTTTTCAAATGGCACCCCCAATATTTTATTACTTAGTCGTCTTCGGCGTCCAATTTTACATATTTTATATCCCACACATCCTAAACCTAAAATTGATAGTTTAGGAGATAATTAGGTTTTTTTGAAAATGTACACATAACTCATCGATACTTATCTAGTGTGCCATGGAAAATAAGCATTCTCATAGATTTATCGTCAAATTCGTCAAAATTTCGGTTGAACTAAAATTCATTTTACTCCAGAAACGAGAAGAAACATGAAGTCATAATAAACAATGTTTCCATCTTTTGTAATTTAATCCTTCCTAACGCGACGTTGTTACACCTTTTACTTAGCTCTTTCACAATAAAAAGCATTTACTTTATACAATGTGAATGTATGTATAAAGCGGATATAAATTTTGCAATGTTTATCATAAAAATTACATGTAGGTGCATTTACGTTAGTTACATTTAGAGATCATTTAGAGCGTGAAAAAATATTTTATATGGTCGGTATGGAATGGACAAGTACAAAACGCTTAACATGCAAATGCCTTTAATAGATTGTCGAATATATAAATCGAACAATAAATTTGAGTCGAGAGGAATATACACTCTTAATTCTTGAAAGGCCAATATATGTACCTTCAAATATTGGTCTTTCAATATATATACGTATGTATGTATTATGATTTACTTACATATATATTATTTTTTTAGATTTTTTTATGATATCATTCAAGGTGAATACCTACGCGCGATTAATTTCTTGGCCGTCTTTAGCGATTGTTAACTTTCCCAGATTCTTATAATTATATTACTTCAAACCTGATGCATGTTATAAATTTTAAAATTTAAGTGAAAGAGAATGCCTTAGTTTAATATATTGACATTGAATTGGCAATACATCAGTTTTTATTTGAAATATATTATAAAAATATATTTACTACAAAGAACTTGTTGACCTATATTGCTAGAGAATAGTTAGTTCTATAATTTAATTCAGGATTTTTGTTAATACCAAGTATGTAAAAATGAAAGCGAGGATGAAAGTATTTTGGGTTACTTCAGCGGCTTAAGATTAAAACAAACTAATGACAATTAAAATTTAATTAACATTACTATAACCATTTTATTACTGTGTAATGACCCGTTTTGATGAGGGTAATTTTTGAAAATTTGTGCATACAGACTTATTTAAATGTACCAAAACACTTAAATATTTTTCGAAATTTTCAAATCAATCATTAGAACCATATTTCTATTATAGATGTCGTACGTGTTATAATGGAAATTATATTCAACTTTTCAAATGGAACACCCTACATATATTTACACTTTTCAAATCTTTGTGTGATTTTAAAGTGTTTTTGTATATGCAACACTACCATTATGGAGATATCTTTTTCCTTTGCATATGGGCGAGTTTACCCCGAAAGGCAATTTGGCCAAAAGGCCTATTCTGTCACTATACCGTTTTAACCCTGTCGACCTGGTTGTACCCGAACAAACGCGTTCACAACCTGCTCGAGAATTAATTACTGTGGGTTCATCTAAACGAACAACCCCAAACTAAGTTCGCCTCTCCCTGTCCGTTGCTAGGTAGTCGACAAGGCGATGGGCTGGAGTTTCCTTCGAACTCTTAAAATTTCTACGCAGGAGCGAGTTTTGTAAATCCATGTGAAGTGCATGTTTTTCCAATGCTCAGTGATCAGTTAAGATTCCTGTGAGTAATCTCAACTTGTCTCTGTTCATATAGACTGCCGTTCAGTAGAGTAAATTGTACACATTTGAAGTATCTATTGTTCAACTAAATAATACTCAGTATAATATATTGTGTTCTTGTTGTCAACAGCTGTTAGATAGAAAATACAGCGAAGGAGTAATTAATTACTAGCAACTTATCTGAATGAATAAATTGTACAACATAGTTTTAGCGATTTTGCAAATGTCCTAGTTTCGCATACAATATTTGCTTGTAGATTTAAAAGTTATTATGTAAATTCACATATATCAACAATGATTAACACCACAAATGAATTATTATTCGCTAATTAATAATGTATGTGATTTTCTAATTGATAATTACGTTATTACTTGTATCAAAAGAATTTCATAGTTAAATACGTGTGCAGTATCGCCCACGATATATTACGAGTCGAACGACTGAATTATTGTTGTAACAGCCTAAATAAGTTCTGGTAAGATATAATCGGATAGTTTGCATCATTCATACACCAATAAACCAGGCAAGTTAGAACTTTATTCCAGAGACGCAAGTATAGATTTATATACAGCCAAGACTAATTTTGTAGTAGTTTAGGTTCATCTCTTAAATATTATGAATGTGACTTGTAAATTTTCACGTACATATAATATATTGTCAAATTTTGTAGTGAAGTATATATGTCGTAGTCATTTAGCATAATATAGCACTTAATGAAAATCTGGACATCTCACGAAAAGGGGTCAGATGCTGTAATAGCTGCTGCTGGGTTACTAATTACTAATTACACAATATGTCCAAGATATCTAGGCATTTCATGAAGTGCATTTTACTAGTTTGCCCTTACTGTATTCACTTCTAATTACACCATTCGTCCAAATGACAGGCTTTATTTATGCCGATGGTGAAATAAAAACTTTAATGAAAGAAACGTTGAGATTGCCCCTTTATATAGATAATATATTTTTTTAAATACTTAACAGAAATACTTACATCACGAATTATTTGGTGACACAAGTTGTTGTGACACTTACTGTTACACAAAAGCTTCATCTTCTTACAAACACATCTACTTGTAGAACATTGGCTGTCAGAAGCTTTGCACTAACTTACTTGAAAACCCCTGTTCTGCAGTACACTGTTTTACTGACAAAAGCTTACCGTTATCTATGTCGTATTTCTTCAAAAATTGTGAGCCAGCTTTTATTATGGTTTCCCGACCAAACCATCCTTTTATGTTGCCACTCTTGCAAGCCAGCTGGTTTACCCCATTTTTTTGGTCAATTATTGTACATACAATATGTTGAGGATCTCCTGGGCCGACTTTAGGTACTGCAAGCAAAACACAATTACCTACATACAGATCCGGAAATCTAGATTTACTATTTTTCATCATTTGTTCAGCTGCGGTTTTCATTTTCTTTCGAGAATCAGCTTGCTTATATAGACCGCAAGTAACGTTGTCAGCAGAACTAGAAGACGGCCATGCTCCATGAAAGTCGTTTTGACATAGTTCACACCAGAATTCTGCATTTTTCATGTTACAGAAACATATGTAACATGTAAGTATTTTTGTTTGAAACAGCTAGAGTACACTTATCGGTAATTATATCTATTACTGTATCTGACTCTGTCAGCGTAACAATATCTACTATTGCATTAAGATTAGTAGGATCTTCTTCTGTCTCAATTAGTGGTGCAGATTCTGTGAAAATAGATAAAGATTCTACTAATAGTATTTTCAGTGTTTACGCGTACAGGTTCTATAGATGTGGAAGGAAGTTGTCCGTCATGTTCATTTTCATTAAATAAATTTTCAAATTCCTCTTCAGTTTGGTATTTGGGTTGATCCAACTTCAAGTTTCGGTCAAAACCAAAAAGAGCTTTATATGGAGAACGACCGATTGTGCTGTGATGTGAGCTATTTTTCTCCATTAAACAAAGTGAAGACCTATTGACCATTGTTTGCTTTCTGTATCCGGCATCCAAGCGCAAAGCATATTTTCCATATCCTGATTGGATCGTTCTACGTTGCCTCGACTCTGAAGGTGCCCTGGACATCCATTAATAATGATCGGCTCAGGCCACATATTACGCAATTCGTTAATGATGCGATTTACAAATTCTCGTCCATTGTCACTGAAGAATTTTTGGCGTACCAATTAGCAAAAAATATTCAATGGTTGCGAAGCCACTTCCTCTGTACGTTTGGATGTAAGGGGTCGTAAAATAACAAACTTTGTAGAATGGTCCAGATAGTTTAATATCTATTTGTAGGTATTATCTGGAAGCGATTGTAAGTCTATTAGGTCAACCTGACCTCGCCTGGCAAAATCTGTTGATAATATTGGTTTCACGACAATCGGTTTTATATAACTATTTTTCTCATTGCACGTCTTACAACAGGTCAAAAATACAAAGAATTCAAATAAATTTTACCTCAAAGTAGCTCTTGGAAATTATAATTATGTCTTAGCTTGTTGCTTAAATTTTAATAGGCATTTTGTTGGTTATGAGATGAGATATTTGATGAAATGACAAGTGTCAAAATAATAAAACGAACATTTTTAACTGAATGAAATATGTTTATTTCCAACAAACAAGCAAAATTTTATAAAAATTGTTGAAAGTGTCCACCACCTTGTTCGAAACATTTCTCATATCTTCTTCTAATGGAGGAAAAAACGTTTTGTAGTATCGCATTGTCAATTCCATTAATTCTTTCAGCAATTCTGATTTGAAGGTCTGCAAGATCAGGTATCTGTACTCGATAAATGGAGTTCTTTAAGAATGGCCACAAAAAGAAATCACATGGGGTAATGTCACAAGATCTTGGTGGAAATTCATGTTCAGTGCTTAAACTTATTAACCGATTTCGAAAAAATTGCTGCAGCATATTAATTGTTTTACCTGCTGTGTGTGCTCTAGCTCCGTCTTGTTGAAAGTAACGATAAATGGCATAATAATTTCTTGTCGATACCTTTCTCCTGTTAAGGTTCCGTTAAAAAAAATAGGGCCAATAATTCTCCTTCGACTAATCGCACACCATACACCAATTTTCTGCGGATGAAGTGTGGTTTCAACAAAAAAATTATGTGGTTTCTCATTAGTCCACATCCTCATATTTTGTGAGTTAACATATCCATTCAGATAAAACCATGACTCATCAGAAAAAAAGGTTTTGTCAAGAAGGTCATTATCAAAATTATTTAAGAACCACTGACTAAACGTTATTCTTCTGGGATAGTCGATTTCCTTGATTTCTTGATAACAAGTCATGCGATATGGAAATAAATTTAAGTCCTTTTTCAAAATAATTGTATGACATGTGCCAATTGATACACCCACTGTTGTTGTGATAATGCTCGTACGGAAGTTCTTGGTGCGTTATTTATAATTTCTCTTACCTTATTAACTAGCTCTTCTGTACGTCTAAATTTTTCTAAAGAATCTTGAAGAGAATACTGCCATTGTCCGTCAATCTTACGTCCGTTTCGGAAATTCTAGATTCTACCATGAACGATTTGTGTTGTATAGTAAAAACCATGTTAAATCAATTTTAAATTACAAAGCAATTTTTGTCAACTATGCATCTGTCAAATTGACAACTAATGCAAATTTAAATTATTAATAATCATACGTTTTTAAAGGAATGGCCTACTAGAGGCAAAGCATATTTGAACGCTTTATATTTCAAGCGCCGGTCGAATTTAGTAGTTAAAGCCTGTTCCATTTTACTGTGCCCACCATGCCCCGTTTTAGCAACATGAATATCATATATTCTCTCATAAAGATCTTCGTAAGAAACAATGTACTCTATTTTTCTCACATCTTCACTTTTTCGGTGTTTTGTTTCCACTAGTCATAACGTCGTAGGTTGAGAGTAAGTAATATTTACGCCGTTCATTTGAATTTATGAAAAAATGGACGTCGATAGCAAACCGTTTACATTTGTCAAGAAATTGATCAATTCTAAGAACTTGGTCGAGTTTTAGAAATTGATATAATTACCAAATATTTTATTTTTACATCAAGTTATCTTCTTACCTTATTTACCTAGTGCGAGCCCAGAAATACCATCGCGGCTGACTAGAGAATACATAGAGAAACTCAAAACTAGATTACTAGTGTATTTATTTTTATCCTTTGCTATTTTTATTTCTTCAATAACGCTTCTCACCTTTTCCCCGGAATAAGGCTTTGCCAAATAGTATATGCACCTAATTTTCTATACAACGCGGTTTTTTCTATGACCATGCAGGTAGTACAGAACATACATCACTAGTATTGGCCATATTTTTGGTATACCTAAACTTAAAAAAAAAAGTATTGCGTCCCACAGTCGACAATGAGAGAATGAAACATGCTTTTAGCGACAAGTTCGTGAAAGTATTTCACCATCGGCATAAATAAAGCCTGTCACTTCCACAAATGCGGATTTAAACTGGACGAATGTAATTAGATGTGAATACACTAAGTGCAAACTAATAAAATGGATTTCATGAAATGCCTAGATATCTTGGACATATTGTGTAATTAGTAACGCAGCGGCAGCTATTACAGTATCTTAGCGCTTTTCGTGAAATGTTCAGACTTTTCATGAAGTGCTATATTACGCTAAGTCGCTACGATATATACATATGCATATTTATACGTTGCTACTTGTGCACTTGGTATCGTGGAATTTTTGTGGTTCTTTTCCTTTAATAGAATTGTCAGAGCTTAACCAAAAATAGATTGATGTAGGGAAGTTCATTTTTATAGTTATAATAAATTTACAAATGTTTCATATCTAACCATAATCTAGTATATAAATGATTCTTTGTGCTTAGCTATGTTTGTTAATACGTTTTAATATTACACAAATAGAGACTTATAGCAGAGCCAAACACGTATCCGTATCCGTCAAAACTGACCGGAACGCATGCGTACTTGCAATATTTTTCCTTTGCGTACGTATGTCGAAATACGTCATACGTAAAATTACGGCTTCTCACGTAGACAGTAAACGTATGTATTCAGTCGAACGAAATGTGCGAAGAAAGTCGATATATAACCCGATTAAAACAAATTTGTAAAATAGAAATGACAACAAATGACTCAAAATTGAAACGACTATGTAAACCAGCTCTACTACCTATAGTTATTCCGCATTATATAAAATATGAAGTATAAAAGCATAATTAATATCTTCATTGTAATTATCGTTTAACGTCTCTATCATAAGAATTTCTTCTATTATAAAATTATTGATATTGTCCTAACTACCTATTATTTTTCCCTTCATACAATACAACTGAAACAACCTTCTTGGTAAGGTTATTTGCAGCACGGCAAATATCATCAAACTATCTATACATGTCATGCTGCTATAACTGTGTTTCTCAAGCTTTTCTTACAACATACGTATCTGTCGTTTCAACGTTTACGTTATACATTTACGGATAAGTGTTTGGCTCTGCTATAAGTCTCTAATATTAGATACATATTTGATACATACTAAATGCCAATTTCTTCCAGTGACGTAATAATTTTTACGGAAACAATTAATTGTGTTTTGGAATAAATTGGTTTTTAATTCATATCTGTTTTATTGTCCTACAAGTGGAAAAATATCTAATGAGATTAAAATGTGGACATAATATTGAAGCAGGGGTTACGTCGTCTGTTTGAAATTCTTCCGGATTAACACCTTGGCGTTGCACACAGTCGCATTAGCGTACAAGTAACGCTTCATCCTCCCCACTTATGAATGACTAAAATATAAAAATTTGGTAATAATCGCGAGGTAGTTTGTTTTCAAGTGTTATTTTATTATGAATAATTAATAATAAATTATAATTCGTACTTACTTATGCATAGATCATTAAATAATGATTTTAAAAATAAATGACCTTCAAAACATAACTGAAAGGTAAACATAATAGATGCGTGTATTCTGTTTCAATTTTTCATATTTTTCAATGCTACAGCATACGGAAATATTGCCTCTATAAACACAAAATTAATCGTCCGTAACGTTTACCTATAGAATAGCCGTCATTACCCAACAAATTATAAAAGAAAACTATAGAATAGCAAAATATGTAATGTTACATTAGATTTCGTATATAAGAGTCCTTTATTTAATTATTCTGGATAATTGCACTAATTAAGTCTATATATATCTAATATGCAATATTACCATTTGCAAATTTCGCCAGTTAAGCATATGTACATACGTTCCCTTGTATTCTCTACTTCTTTGCAATCGAAGGTAAAACACAGTTAAAGCTACACTCAGTGCAATTCTACTTCGAGATATACCTAGGTTTATTTTTAATAGTCAATTTAGTATACATCTGTACAGGGTGGGGCACCATATTCGTCGCGGTTGATATACATACAAAAAACGGTAATATATATTTAAAATCTTTGTATTGGAGCATGTGTAATTCCTATGGGAGGATGTTCTAAAACTATTTTGAAATATACAGGGGGTGTCCAAAGAAAGTTATACATCAAAGTTATCAAAATTTAAATGGGAGATCGTGTATATTATTGCACATTTCGATGACACACACTAAATAAATGCAAGTTACTGTTACATTCCCTATACCTAAGTTCAACAGTTTCTGAGATATTTAACCATTTTTGAGAATGTAGATCAATATTTAAAATGAGTATACCTATACATCATTCACTTTAAGAGTGCAGCGTTAGAAAAGATAGGACCTTATTTTACGGCTTGTGATTGGTCAATTATCGAGGCACGTACACACTGTGTAAAATACTGTTCTTATACGTATGAAATTTGAGGTTAAAAGCGATACGTCAAATTTGTTTATGCTGTTTTGTTCGTATATATTTGCTGTATTGTGATATTTCCTTACGTTTTTCTTTGTATTTTCAAATTTTGCAAGCACCTTACATTAAAAGCAAAGTTCTTTTCAGTATGACTTGCAAATTCAAGGTATCTATTATTATCCGTATTCATCTAATATTACTATTACACTTGAAGGATCCTCAAAAAATCCTTCGCAGGAAAACATATAAGTAGTAGGCAGAGGCAAATGGCATATAATTTATATTTGCAACAGAAGCAGAACAATTCAAAGTCAGCTTCTATTACATTGACTGCGAAACAACTTGGACTTGGAAAGAGAACAGTATTGAATATTGTGAAGGATATAGATACTGCAGGTGTGTCTCATTCACCTTGATAATTTGGATGAAGGCCAGCGGTCAGCAATCCGAAGACAAGTGCATTCCTTTTTCTTGAAAAATGAGTTACCTACGTGTACAAAAATATTGAGCGTAAATATATTTCAATTAACGTTAGCATGATCTAATTAATGTTTGTAGGTTGTTAATGCAGATGAGAATTTGGCAGACTTTAAGCAAACAACATTATGGAAAATTCTCAAAAAATTAGAACTTATGTGGGTGAAACGCAACCAAGAAAGTGTGCTAATGGAGCGACAAGATATTGTTTTACGGAGACACCTTGAAAAAAGAAGCATTAGTTGAATGGCTTAATTTAAAAGGAATTGTTGTTGATAATTTTTTATTAAAAGTTAAATTACTGGAACTTACTAAAAAAATATATTACTGACAATCCTATTACATACATTATTGACAAAATAGTAGCAGAAAGTGTTCGCACAATATTACGATTGTCCCCACATCATTGTAATTTGAATCTCATCGAATTAATATGAGCTCAAGTGAAGCATCATGTTGCTAATAATAGAACTTTTAAGTTAGCGGAAGTAAAAACTTTATTATTGGATGGAGTTAATCATGTCACTGCTGAAGTCTGGACTAATTGCATCAAACATTCTATCGCAGAAGAAAATACGATGTATGATTTGGATTTTTGCGTGTTATATCATACAAATATTTAAATATATTTCTTCTTATGTACAATAAACTTGAAAAATACATTGTGTATACAATTATTGTGTTTCTATACATAAATATTAATAAATATAACATAGTTATATATCTTATATACAATTTCTATACATAGTCTGAATAATATATTACGAACATATAAATTTTACGTTTTAAAAATCAATCTTATCATTAATTGCCTGTAAAAAGCTGTAAAAAAGTTCAACAAAACTTAATAAAATAGAAATGTATTGATTCATAATGTTATATAGACATTATTAGCTAAAATATACATACGTTGTAATAATATTTGTATATTTACCGCATTTGAAGGTTAGGCTACGTCAATGTCGATTTTGAATTGAGCGGTATATTTAAATTCTCTAGTGTAAAACCAACGCCGATTGTGGCGCCAACTACTGCACTCTTAAGTTGAATGGAGTATAGCTGCTGCATGTATTTAAGTTATGTTCTTTCACTAGCAAAACTATTGCATCTATTGCTAAAATAAAGATGGTTTCTAAAAGTTATACAGGCTGGTTAAAGTCTATCTCTAACTGTGGCTACCATTAATGCTCAATAACTGTCTTATTTTAAACGAAACACCTGCATCTAACATCGTAATTCGATTTTAATCTTATTTTTGTTTTAAATGTTATTAAGGTTCCCTGCATCAATCTCTTATAGTTTCTTTGTAGAAGTCAATTTAGTGTTTTAATTAACCATTATGTGTTAAAAATTTGGTTATATCAATGTAGCTATGACATGATGATATTCGTACTTTCATATATAAATTTTGTCTAATTTATTCTTGAAAAGTAGCCAATGGTTCATTCGATGTTGTTTCATATTTATTTGAAATCAGACAAAAATTAACCAATTTACCGTAAACTTAATACAAATAGAAATAAAAAACTAATGATTTAAATACTACTCAAACTGATGTTTTTCTTTTTACTGATAAAGCATTTGTGTAAATTGTATCTGATTGATAATGTTGTCGGAACGATTAAGAAGTGTTCATTTTATTAGGGAATGAACATTTCCAGCGAGAAAGTGAACGAGGAGATTACATTTATAACAAAATGATCCTGAGATTCTCGTATGAGGTGGAAATCTTTCACAATTTGTAATAACTACGGAGCACAATAATGTATTGCTGTATTTTCCAAAATGATGTTTAGACGTCCATAAAAAAAATTTATGGCGCAAAAGAGAACAATTAATGACTGTGACGCGCTGTTGTATAATTATATAGTATCTTAACTGCTATTACACAAGTACGTATTTATTACATATACAAAAGTGACAATAATAATTGAGTTACACATTCGTATAAAGTTAAAGTAACTAATATGCATAAAAAATAATGCAGCAATATAAAATAAGTCGTCAGAACTACAATGCATGTAAAATTTAAAGTTTTATAATAATTTAAGAAGGGTTTTACATGATATCCAGTGGTTGTGAAATGAACCGAAACAAAATCATTTCGTGAAGGTAGGTATACAAGAAAATATACATAGATTTAACATTGAATAATATGTGTGAAGCGAAAGTGTCTGTGGTAGATATATTGGAATAATACACATACGCCTTTTTTACACTTAAAATGTTACCTTGGATTAACTTATGTACGGCCGTGATGTTTGTATATGTTTTCCTGATAGGAAATATATTCTTTGCTTTACTTATTCAATATTTATAGCACATAAAGGTATTTATATTACTGAAGAGATATATTTGTGGATAAAGTAGTTACTTCAGCTGTCGTAACCTTGATTGGTAAGACTTTAGTTGTACGTAACTGTTAAAGTTTGCCCATAGATTCTTGAACGTTGTAAGTTATATATTGATTGTACAAAGACATATTATAATCTCTGATGGTATATCTTCTACTAATAGAGTAAAAAATGCTAAATTAAATCGTGCATAATAATTATTTTTAGCAGAATAATTTGGAAGTGACAAATTGTTATCTTAATATACATTTTGATAAGATTATTTCATATAAGAACAATAAAGATCAAATAAAAACTTCTTTAATCTTGATTTGTTTTTCTGCTAATTTGAAATGTTTTCTTTGTCTACGTATTGGGATCCATTGTTATTGTGCGTTCAAATCACTTTATTTGTATTTTGTCTAATTTTGATGTTGTTGGATACTGTTTCAACTCGCTTTTTTATTATTATTATAGCTGTAATATTTTGTATTTTTTGCAATTGTCTTCACATATTTAATTTCAACTGGTTTGACTTGCATTTTGTTGGGTTTTCTCGAAGTCATCCGATAAACTTCAATCTGCACACAGAGAAAAATGTTCTTGAATTAAGAAAATATACTGTTTTACCCAAATATTTTTAATGCTAGAATATTTCCGTTTTGATTCAAACACATTTTCTTGGAATAAGTAAATGCGTTCTAGACTATATTTGTTGTAAAATACGTATTTGATCTGAATAACTTCCCTATTTGTGAAATAGCTGAACTGCAAATTTCGAGCAGCTGCGTTCGAGATTATAATGTGTATATGAAGCGTTTATAGTTTATACGTGCATTCGACTTCAATCTTTTTATCTGCCTGCACCATTTTGCAAGAATTAAATACCTATCAGTTTTTTATAGTTAAGGCGAGGACATATGCAGTAATAAAAGCACATATTTAATGATGTATTATGTGAATTAGCTTCTTGGGAATTGGAGGATAATTTCAACCAAACGTTGTACTTGAAGTAAATCCATTGGCTAAACTTCCAAATGTCGACCACTGAATTGGCAATTTATAAGCAATTTAACAGAAAGTACAGGTTTGACTGAGTTCAAAACGGATCCCCGTTTCTTGCGGAGATCAGTCAAGATACCGAAAAATCGTTCCAAAAAGTGTTATTTCTAGGTTATGTTTCGCTAGTGTTTTGATATTTCTGCGAGGATTTTCAGTTGATATCCAGTCAGAATTGCGAAATATCGAGCAGCAATTTTGAAACGTCGTTCGGGAATGAAAAAATTGTTATTAGTATCTTTTAATACAATTAATTGATAAGTTTCAGTAACTAAAAACATCTCTTGTATTTTATTAAATTCAGTGCAAATACATTAATAAAATAGAAGAACAACCGAAAACGTCGTATCCATCACTATAATGCGAGTTCCCATATAGCATGTCTAGCAGTTGACTATTTGAAGGAGAAAACTGTTGAACTAATGTTTCATTGTCCATATTCACCTGATTTTTCGCCAAATGATTTCTTTTTGTTCCCAACTGTTAAATCAAAAATGCCTGGATTTTCAACTCCTAAAGAAGCAGTCGAAGCCTTTAAACACCATGATTCTGAGATACAACCTTCAGAGTTGAAAAATGTTTTGAGAACTGGTTCGTACGGATGCAAAACTGTATGGACCATAAACGCGAATATTTTGAAAAACAATAAAATAGTTTCTGCTAAAAAATTTTGTATTCTTGATCCAGATTTTGTAAAAATATAAAAGGTGACCTTCGTATTATATCTTAATAACATTTAGCATAGGTTAGGTGTGTTACTAAGATGTTTCTCATATGTAAAATTCCTTTAAAAAAATGGTGGTTACTTTGTAGCAGGTTACTTTCTGATGATACATCTATCTATACAGATACATTTATTTGCGTTAATTCTGACTATCAAACATCAGTACAAGATTAGTTGTTAAATATATCTTCGAAATTAATTCGTAATGAAATGTAGTACATACATACATATGTACATATATGGATATTACTTATGGGATCATTATTAATAAATTTCATTGTCTTTTAATGTCTTAATGATATATAAATTGAATTTCAGTAAAATTAGGCAATTAATGCATTCGTACATCGATAAGTTCAGATATTGATTCTTTTGACATATTTTCTTAAATAATGGGCATATTAATAACTGTCTTCACTTTGTTTAGTTGTTTATTAGAATTTCTTATCATGTACTGTCACGAATATATAATTTGTTTTGTTAAATTTGCACAAGTCTATTTTGGATTTGTTTTTTTTATTTCTCGTTTTTAAAGAATTAGTTTCATTCATATAAACGTAAATTCGTGTCTGTGATTTCTATGTTTGTAGGTACTTATAATGTACAGATGAGATTAAATAGTATTAGTAATAACATGTCGCTCCCACGTCGTTCGCTCCCATGACGCTTCAATTTAGTATATCATATGTACACCAAAAAGATAAATACAGTCGCATCTCTAAATATTGCTTTTGCACTGTATTTAGTAAACTATTCATACGTTTATCTTCATTTTTCTTCACTTTCATAGAGTTTCTAACTGAGGACATTTACATACTTCCATATTTGATTGCAGAATATTTTGGAAATTTTGAATAATTACTTGCTAAGAGCAAGCATAATAGCTATTGAATAGTAGTACTGCAAAAAAAAAAAACTAGATTAGTAGGTAGTAACTATAAACGTCGTCTACTTTATTACAGAATTAGTAAAATCAATAAATCTATTGCTTCTAATTTTAATACCTTATATAAAATCACATAAGCAAACATAAATGTGTATACATTATGTATGTATAGTAATACCACGTAAATATAATAGAATTATAAAATTTTAGTACTCACACTTAATAATAACTGCAATGTCAATACCAACGAAAGCATTATAAATTACATTTGACACATCTGGAACGAGATTCAATAACTGAAAATAGTGTAATAACATGCACAATAGCACACACATATTTATGTATGGGCGTTTACGTCTATTTCAAAACGTTAGACCTACTTTCTTGTGGAAAGACTTGGGGCAAAATTTGTCATTCATGCTATTTTAATCCAGTTTATTAAACATTTGATAATTACTTTCAATATTCGAAGCGCAGACCCAATAGGATCCATTCAAACTGTTTATATAATAAGAAAAAGAAGAAACAAGATAATCTTTTATGGTCTATGAGTCATAATATTTCACAAAAGGTGTACTCACTTGATTGCATTTCTAAATGCTGCGTTATACTGCAAGAGTACGCGAGTTTCTGCAAGAGAACTCTCGATGCTGTTTTTCGCTTATAATTAAATCGCTCTAGTGGATACTGGTGTTTCAAGGTCTTCGCCGCCAAATATGCTCATTTTTGTGTAATTAATGCGAACTGTTATAGTAACAATTACGACAGTTAAACAAGGTTATATGCACAGTAAAATAACCCTTACGAGGAATTGATAAAGTTGTAATTAATTCATATGTTATATATTATATTTGTTATACGCCACTTTACCACTGCCACTTATTTTCATATTAATTAGAATTGAAGGCTAACTGTATTACGGAAGGATTCGGATCTTGTCTTGTTTAATGATCAGGAATCGCGTATAAATATACAGTGTGCGTTAATAAAAATTGTTGAAGCTATACATTATACCTACATTGTCTTTGTTTCTCAATAATTAATTGTTCTGTGTTTAATTTTCAAGTAAAATTAATTAAATAAAGTTAATTAAATTATATCACTTATAATTTCGTCTGGAATGTTACTCAGAAATCATTGGTTTTGATGTACTTACTCCTCTTTTCTTATTGTTGCATGATTGTACCAGTCATAATTTTAATATATTTGAATATATTTACATATGTTTCTACTACTTGCCTGGTACGCTAATTATGCTATAGTTTGTGCTACAGACAGTGAGATATTCGCATTTGAAAATCAGAAAGATCACAAGTATAGAACAAATCAGGTGAAAATGAATCTACAATCACCGGCAAATCAAATATTGATCATTCCAAATTGCACTAGTTAACATTTCCTGTCTCATCTTGTTTCGTTCAGCATAATGGTAGACGTTTATCGTGCGCATATTGTAACATACCAGATATTAGAACATAGCACACGGAGAGCATACATTATGGCTACCTGTAATAATTACTGTGTAGATCTTGAACTATAATAATGCATTAAATATTAACATGCTAACATATATTACATTGGTGCAACTGGTGTTAAAAGTTGCATATCCACGATAATCTAGCACAACAAACTTTTGCATGAGCTGAGAATATTATAATAAAAAAATGTAAGAAAACGAGTCATCGAAAATTTAATATTTGATAGACACATGAATGTAAACTGAGAAACTACTTAAAAAGCTTGAAAATATAGTTAAAAGCAACTGGGTTCGACATTAAAGATAATGAAACAAAAACTGCTAAACCACTCATAAAAAAAAAAACACGGACGAAATTTCACACGTTTAAATTGACAACGAAAGAATCTTAAAAGTATGATCGAGTAACAAAAGCAGGTAAAGATCATTGCCAATCTACGAAGAATGAAACCTACGATCGCTACAGGATTTTTACAAGCGTGGATAGTGAAACGGTTGAATCCTCCGTAAAAGAAGTTAAAGTTTTACCAGTTGAATATAATTTTGGAGAACTAGAATTACTCATCAGGGAGAAGGTAATTAGTGGATTGCCAGATCTGTCACTGCAACTAAGACTGCCATAACGCTCATCTTTGATCTTGACGAAAGCTGAAGAAATGCGTAGTGCATCAGAAGCTGCCGAGATGCAGATAAATGAACTAAGAAATGACAAGGAAGTGAACACACTTAGACGCAAGAGAAGAGGTAGTGATACTAATTCTACTTTAAACTATTATTGTGTCAAATGTGGTTGCCATCATGGTAAAATAAATTGTCCTGCATACAGTAAGCTATATTCGATGTATAATAAACCAAACTACTTTGCTTTAAGTTGCAAAGAAAAAACTGTTAAAAATACAGATAATACTACAAAACAGAATAAATTTACAAATAAGTGCTCAGCCAATAGTTTGTCAGTACTAGACCTAAATGTTAAATGTATTAAAAAAAGTAGATTCAGTCGACGCATTGCATAATAATAAACATGAGTTCATTAAGGAAAATATAGATATTTTTAATAGAGTAGGTAAAATTCCATATGAATACACTATTAAACATAAAAAAGATGCGGTTCTGTTTGTAAGTTCATGTCGTAGGGTAGTATATACAGTGAAAACAAAACTACCGTACACATTAGATCATCTAGTCAAACGAGATTATAATACTAAGCGTTGATGAACCAACTGAATGGGTAAATAACATTACTATTGTTCAAAAACCAAACCAAACCTTGAGAAGTTGTCTAGACGCAATTCGCATGAATAACATATGTTTCGATCAATATCCAATTCCAATCATAGAGATTTGTAATTAAAATAGCAAAATAATTGAATTTTTACCGTTCTCGGTTTAAACCAAGGATTTTATCATATTTCTTTAAATGAAACTAGTATGAAACTTGGCGCACTTATTACATCTCTAGGTAAATACTGTTTTAGAAGACTTCCTTTTAGTTTAAACGTTAGTTCAGAAGTATTTCAACGAACAAATGAAAAACTACCTAGTGAGCTTAATACAGGCAAATGTACACACACCTAGTAAAATCAAGGAATATTACAATATATTTATTCATGTATAATATTTCTTCTGATAACCCAAAATGTTGCTAATTATCGCCCAATAACACTGTCTTCTCTGTGGTTCTCTAAACTATCTGAATATTTAATGTTTGTCCGCATAGAAAATTTTATAAATACATACAACCTCATGTCATCATTCCAGCATGGGTTCCGAGCAGGTAAGTCCACGATTACAGCTTTATCGGAAATATATAAACTTCTTTTAGAAAATATTGAGAACAAACTTCTTCCTGTTGGTATATTGTCTGATTTGTCAAAAGCTTTTGATTGTATTCAGCATAGTCTACTTCTTGACAAACTTTATATTATGGGTTTTCGTGGAAAAGTAGTAGAGTGGAGCGCCTCGTACTTATCAAATAGAACTCAATACGTTGAACTTAACACTATTAACAGTAATATGAAATATAAGTTTACAGCTTCTGGTATCGGAGTTCCACCAGGTTCTGTCCTTTGACCCCTGCTTAACGGTTATTATTTCAGTGAAAATAATGTTGAAAATACGGCAAACCATATTGTGGACAAACTCTTTAGGTGGTTTTGCGCTAATAATTTATGTTTACATTTTGACAAAACCAAGTATATTTTGTTTCACACAGTACAAAAAAATTAATACTTTAATAAGTCTACATTTGTCAAACCGTGTACTTAACTCCACAAATTTAGCTGTTTTTCTAGGCTTAACATTTACTTCTACGTTAAAATGGAGTGATCACTGCCGACAGTTAATAACTAGATTAAATAGATCGATTTTTAAATTTAGATCACTGAAGAATTTAATTGAACCAAATACATTAATAACCATATATTTTGCTGAATTTCAATCCCACTTAATATATGGAATACTTCTTTGGGGAGGATCCGCCGCGGCATCTGAAGTTTTTCTCAAACAAAAAACAACAAATTAATCAGCTAACCTCATGCCGAAGTTACTTTAAATCCCTTAAAATTTTAACTTTATCTGAATTGTACAGTTTGGAAATCAACTTTTACATTCATAAGCATAAAAATGTTTTCATAAATTTAAACAATAATTGTAACAGTAATCACATTAGAAATCTACAAATACACCTGGCAAAACACAGTCTGAAACTCAGTGCTGAGAGTCCTCCAATCTTGGGGATTCAAATATATAATCACTTGCCAAATTATTTAAAAATGTTGCCACCCAAAATCTTTAAACAAAATCTTAAAGCATGGTTATGGTCGAAATGTTTTTATTCTGTAAATGAATTTTTTGAATATACATATTACATAGCACTACTGCATACACTGTTCTTGTGTCGTTAAGGAATGTTTGCTGTATAATACGCTCTATTTGTTAGAAAGGTCGTCCTAGTCTCCCGCCATTAGTCCTATAGACCACTTGTGGGTAGGAATAATAGAAAAGTTGAGGGAAATGCTAATTAGAAATCAAGAAATGTCAAAACTATGTTTTTTTTAAATATTAAGAGATGCCACTAGATACTATTATTGTTTTTTCTTGTATAGTATTTATTATTGTGACTTTTAAAACATTGACGGGTAAATACTATCCCTCGTAACATTAAAGGCATAGCTAAGATTACAGGTCGATGGACAGTACAATTGAAAGTAGAGCAATTGTCTACTATGCTCTCAAAGAAGAAGACGGTAATACTGATAGATAGACCTATTATTAGTAAACAGGAAAAAAAGATGAATAGGAATGGTTGGTAAGGAGACCTATACAGGGTGGGGCACCACATTCGCCTTGGTTGATATACAAAAAACGCTAACACACGCTAAAATCTTTTTGTTGGAGCACGTGTAGGACTATTGGGAGCACGTTCTAAAATTATATTGAAATATACAGGGTGTCCCAAAAGAAAGTTACACATCAAAGTTATCAAAATTTTAATGGAACACCATGTACATTATTGCATATTTCGATGACGTTAGTCTGCGTCATCGAAAAGGCAAGTTATTGTTATATTTCCTATATTGCAATTCGCGGTTGCTATCATATTCAATGCGCTTGCATCATCTACTGTATCTTGGAGGTGTCTGGTATTGTTCCAACCACATATGTCATTACGGGCCTTATTAGTGATTTGTATACTCTCGTTTTGCTTTCCATTTTAAGATATTTTTTTCTCCATACGATGCCTCTTAAGTATCCTGATATTCGGAACGCTTTCATTGTTTGTTCCTCGACTTCACTATCTAGATTTTATATCAGCTTCCAAGTATTTGAACTAATTCGCTTGGTCGATTTTCCTCTGGCCAACCTCCACTTTGCATCTTATTGGTTCTTTGGATATTACTTATTATTATTACTTTTGGTCTTATTAACAGGTTATATATACAATGTCAAAATTAGTAGGTATATTTTATTCTTAAAATAAAAGTCTGACATTTCTTCAAATGTTGAATTACGGCAGTAAAATGGGGTGTAATGTTTGTCTATAAAATAACCATATATTTTGCTATTGTTCGCTGTAGTATAACTTCTATGAATTTTAACACTATGTAAGTAAGTGGAGCTATTGGTAGCGTAATATCTACTCGCATTATATACACGTTATCGTTGGCAAGTGACGCCACGGCTCTAGGTAGTTAATATAAAAAATGAAAGAAACATTTAAAAGCAGGTATATGTTGTAAGTAATGCAGGTATAATGTTTACAATCTTCGTTTGAATTGCTTTATATCTGTTTATAAAAGAATTAAATTCGAAAATACGCATATATGTACATACATACATAGTTAATTTTACTCTAAATTCAATTAAATATGTAAAAAATCTGTTTTGTACTGGTTACTTTACAAAATCCTTACAACTAACATCTAAAGGAGTATTTTGTTGCTTCTCCAGTAGTTATCTGCTTTATCTACCTTTGTTTTATTTTATACAGTAATAATTTAAAATGATTGATTAACCTCAACCATACAATATTTTTAGTAGCAATATTATTTCATGTTGTAATAACCTACGTGAGGTAGAGGTTACGTACCATTCGATTAATGTTTAATACTAGTTAAGTGAATCAGATTTTAAAATCCCACGTTTTTAGTTTGCTAGTATGAAAACGTTGAGTTTCTATTCCAGATTTACTGAAGCAGATAATTTGTGCAATCTCCTATTTATCTAAATAGCGCTGTATATTCCTCGCTTTTAATCTAATTGTTTTCTGTTACTATCTCATCAGTTGTTAAAAAATGGTGAAAAGTTACGCTAAGTGGTTTGGTAACAAAGCGTAGTAATTTAATTTCGTTACAAAAGTTTGGAGAAAAGCTTCTTGTAAGAGACAGGAAATTCAATTTTTTTAAGCTCAGATACTACCCTTAGAAGAATGATTTATAGTTTACGTAAATAATGCAAATATTGTTTGGAATTGGACTTTTTCAGTTTAGTATAGTACACCATTGGACATAATTTACGACCACATCCTGTATAACGGAATGCGTGAACATAGCGCAATGAAATTCGATATAGAAAGCAGTACTGAACCAATATATATTCAGCAGAAGTGAAATACAGCACTGCTAAGGTGAATTTGTATTAAGAGCGGCAGGATCCTCGAACCACACTCACAGCAACACGACGGGGTACGGAATAGAACATAGGCTGTATGGTACGCGGAGGGATGGCCAAACATTCCGTTTCAATTCGTATCTGTTTCAACATTAGCTGGAATATTGTTGAAGTTCGCCAGAAATGTCTCCGTATGTGGTGCTGTTCCATAAAGGTCCGTAATGAACGAGCCGCATGTGGCCATGCGTTGTTGTGTATGTAAACTATACATAGGTACTCATTGCGGAATGTAGGGGAATACAGCAGCATTGCATCTACATAAGAGTGACCTATTATTGTTTGTTTTACACTTACTAGAGAGAAACATTCGTCATGTAAAATAGCAGCTTTAGTGCCGGGAAACATGTGGTTAAATGCACATATCGATTTAGCACTCATTAAGGTTCTCGCGTCACCTACACCGAGCGTGAAACGTGCTTTATCACACGTAGGTTTGCACCACTCCTTCCGTATACGACGATGGTCCGCTCTGGTACACTGTCTTAATGCTCATTTCCTACAATACAGGTGATTCTGTCTCCACCGCTTCCGTAGTAGCAACTGCCTTTCGAGGTTTCTATATTCCCACTACAATAGAGCATAAATGTGAAACTGTGATGGGTAATGGTTGCAGCAGTTTCGTAAGCTGTATTGCGGATCTTACAACCGCTGCAACTTTTAATGTGCAAATTGTGTGTGTTAACTGGCCTCGTTGCAGCACTATTTTGGCGTTTATAATGCTGATATAATGCCGGGAATGGTATAAGGATCGGTATACAATACTCCGAGAAAAATGTCACCTTTCCCACGGAGAATTGAACTGCGGACCTCAGCAATCTATCGCTGGCTCCTTAACCATGCAGCTACCAAGCCGTTTAAATGGTTTTTATAAAACATACAAGTCACTATAATGTTAGTGTAATATGAATGCATTTAACGCACAAAAATAAGACTGCAGTAAATCAAGGGTGTACTTGATATTAATAAAAAGTTCACTTAGTATGAAAACGATATGCTACAAGTATAATATGTCAAATTTAGTTATTGTTGGTTTGTCATATGTGCAATTTATTCAAAAATGGGTTCTTGTAATATCAAATTTAAATATTGTGATTATAATCATATCAGTTATTAATTGTTGCTATTAAAACGATATATTTCATTTCTGCACTTAGCATCGTAGCGGCCGAGACCAGTAAAGCAAACAAAATGGAACAGTTATAAAAATGTCTTCTTCGCGCTGGTTACTATCGTCAGGTACTTGTTATAACGTCCTATGAGAGCCTACACCGAATGAATGGGAAAGTCCATCAATAACGAACTGAAGGAATAAATTAATTTATTAAAAAATTACAAAAATACAGAATTTTATTTAAATGATGGTGGGGTCATATTAATTTGCGAAGTTTATGATAAACGTCTGCTGAGCTGGAACTTAGAATACGTTAATGGCCCGAAACATAGAAATATATCCACTGGCAATACAATCATATTCGATACTTTTGCATGCTCCTGTTTTCTTTTGAGTAAGTAATTTGAAATCATTGCAAATAGTGATGTTATCGTAAAATTCAAAGATGGCGTACCTAAATATAGATGCAGATTTGACCGAATTCAGATAAATTGCAGGTGGTTTGTGGATAGATCTGTTAAAAGGCTTCGAAGATTATTTGAATTTTACCAACATTGCATCACTAGATGTCAAAGGGTAATTTTCTTCATATAAGAACATTTTTTCATTGCAGTGGGTATGCTTTATTGAAGTAAATAATTATTGTTCAAACAAATAACAAATTGGCAGCGGTACTGAGAAACTGGGCCAATTAATTCAAAAATTTGAGAAAATAATAATTTAAATCTATTAATTTTTGACTATTTAAAAAATACAAAGTTAACTTCACCTACAAGAGCGAACTACATAGACGTCACAAATAAGAGAATTTAAATGTAAAATAAACTGATATTTATTATTTAAGATAATTGTAATCCTACCATACCCCAAATAAAAAAGCATTTAATTAGTAAATCAGATTTGATTGTAACAACAGAAAGGGATTATGGTAAGAATTCTTTAAATGTACCTTTTAATTTCCTTATATCTACAGAGATTCCTATTATAAGAACATCTCTATCCTTTTTTGTCACAATATTATTGTATCTCAATCAAATAAAACTGATACTATTTACATCATCCAAACCTCATGTTGACCATGGCCGAGATCGTTTCCATTCGTGAACATTTTTTTCTAATTATGAAATAAAACCATTTTTGTTTGTTTTAATGCAAATTGTGTATACTAAACTAAATTCCATTCATGACCTGTCTGTCTATAAAGTATAAACCATTGTCAATGAGCTCGGTCAAGGAAGCTCACTTTTTACTCGTTTAAAATAGGCTCCTAATCCGTAATCACGTTTATGATTAGAAAGTAAGGCTATCAACAACCAAATAAATTAGATGTTAAGTTTTTTTGACATAAAAGTATACAATAATTAGTTTCTTATTTATTTCAAAATCGAAAAGGTAAATGTCATTTTATTAGAAAGCTGTAGAAGTTAAGATTTGTTTTAGTATTTTTATCGTGTGCAACGTTGGATTAAATTGACTTCAGTAGTGAGTTTATTAATATTGTTAGGATTACAAAAATGAATGTGTAATACACAAACAAAATTTAGAACACAATATCCAACTAACTAGTACAACCATTTTAAATTACCATTGATCGACAATGATACTGAAAAAGTACAGAATATTTGTTGTCACTGAAGGTAACATTTTCAAAATATGTAAGTACAGAGTGAGAGCTGTTTTTTTTATTTGTAGCCAATGATGATATGATCATATATTTATTGTTTTTAGTTGCTGTTTAGTCGGATTTGGTATTTGGTAGTGACTTATACATTATTATGAAATGACTGTCATCACAGGAAGCTGTACGCCGACCAAATGTATTAGATTTTTGATAGACATATTACAACAAAAAATTAGCCTTACATATGTACAGGGTGTAAAAACATTAGACCGACAAACTTTGAAGCAAAATAGATGACGTTAAAACAAGCCGTTTTTATTAGTATTATTTTTCTCTACGACGTTTTGTTTTAATACTAGACGATAAAATAAGGATGTGCAACTTCAAAACGAAAAACAGACAATGTAAGTAGAGACCTTAAATTATATTACAACTTTAATACTTTATCGTATGAAATATGCACACATCACAAGAGAAGGTATTTTTAACTCTTACAACTCACATGTTTGGAGTGAGTACAATTTCCATGCTACATGTATTCGATCGTATCAAAAAAATTCACTGTTAATGTATGGGCGGGTATCATCAATAAGGCCATACACTTTCCCTTTACGATTGAATGACAATGTTTATCATATTTTCCTCGAAGAAGTTTTGCCAGAACTTCTGGAAAATGTGCCACTGATCACAACAATACAAATGTGGTCCCAACACGATAGGGTACCCCCTCATTTCACAGCCACTGTGCGTCATTACTTGAACCAAATGTTTAATAAACGTAGAGTCGTAGAGAAAAATAATGTTAATAGAAACTGTTTGCTTTTAACGTCATCTATTTTCCTTCAAAGTTTGTTGGTCCAATTTTTTACACCCTGTGTATACAGCGTTACTCACGCACCTGGTTTGTTAGAACTTTTCGATGTTCCTGAAATCTTATAAATCTGAGAACCTGTAGTTAAGGATAGTCTCATCTGGTCTCATTGGGGAAATTATTCATGCTTTTGTATCATTTCCGGTTTACTGGTAATTCACGTCAAGTTTCTTAGTGTAAATAGTATAGTGTATTTTTTTAGTGTAGTTTTTTAGAGCGATTATATAAACCTTAGACCCAAAATCAGTTGTTTTTGAATTAAGTAACCTATTAAATTTTTTCCAAATATACGACCCACTGCAACGTTGTGTTAAAAATTCTGTATTTCTGGAACCATTTCAAGTGAATACTTGATATATAACACGTTACTAGCCGAAATACAGCATATCAAATCTACGCCTTCACAATTATGTCTACGTATACAGGGCCACCGAAAATTAACGTTCATTTCAACGAAGTTCACATCGATGAAAGTAACTTCTTTGAAATGGAGTACCTTACATATTATTGTATTTTTGAATACACTTAATAATTCTCTATCATTTACTATTAGATATATTAGCTTCTATCTTTTACGGTTATTAATGTTTTGCTGGTAAAAGTCCAAAAAAGTTAAAGTTTAAAATCTTAGGAACCCTTGAATGCCAAAATAACTGATGTTGTATATGTACTATAAATACACTAGTTTATATCTGTCAAGTACAATAGCAAATGAAATGTATTGCAGAAATGAAACGATATTTTAGGAGAATGTAGTACATAGAATTCTGAATAGTACTTGTGGATTATCTAACGACAGATATCCAGATTTATGCAAAATCACCTAAATAATATCAGGACAAAAACTTAAACAAGAAAATTAAGGAAAAAAGGACTAAGTTCAGTATGTATTGAGTATAGATGGTTATTAATTGTTGCTTTATATGGTGGAAATTAACGTTTTTTAAGGATTCGAAGGACCTTGCTTCTTTTAACATTCCTAGTTGTCTCTATTTCTCAGCATGAAATATTTGGATTTTTTCTAATTAATGCCAAATAAATATAATTTTAAGATCTTTTTGTATTAGCGTGTGTGTGTGAGTACGAAGCGAATATGTTTCGCGCGTGTTTGTTACCGATACAAAACGATCGCTGCCCAACATTAGGCAGAAATCGCCCCTAAAAATTTAGCCGAGAAAAATAAATTAAAAGACCTGTCTGGCCACGAACACGTTGCTCTCCAAATGCCAAAAGTACACATAAATTATTATTAAAATTATTAGAATTCATCATAGAGGGGCAACGCCAGCAAGGTTATTCCAAACTAGCGCAGAAGTCACACCTATAAAATAAAAAATAAGAATAACTATATTCGATCAGTAAAATTTTCTTCAAATTAATGAAAGTCATTCTGATAAAAATAACTTGTTTAACTAATAAGATTGTTTTCAAATTAAATAAGTACGATGTAAAATAAGTATAATATTGTTCTAACGTTGTATGCTTATAAATTACAATTAGCCTTGTTGTAACTGTTCTTTGTTCAGCTGTTTCGTCATTTCGTAATTAATATATGTATTGTGTTGTTCTTTTATTGTTTTCTTTTGAACACTAAACTAATCATTATAATAAATTATTGCATCTAAAATATGAACCGATCTGAGAGATAAGAGAAGATACTAGACGAACCAATTGTCTAAATTAAATACTATTTTTTCTTACTTTGATGTTCTCTTGCTATTTTATTTATTGTTTGCTAGCCGTTATATCTCTATAAAGCTCTATAAAGTTTTATCACTTCTAGATACACGATAATGATACTCAACTTTTTTATTCAATTTGATCATTCAGATTGCAGAATCTGAACGTCGTTCACTTTTTATTAATCCCAAGAAATTAGTAGTGTCTTATCTCATGTCAAAACCTTTATTAACAGAGTTGGTTGTTTTGAAATCTTGAATTTTATCTCTGCACTAACAAGCGATTTAAGGGAAGATTTCTTCATAACTTCAACCGGCAGAGCAATTCTGTAATGCGTCTGATCTGAAGTCACTTAGTTTGTAAGTTCAGTTTGTATGATTTGTTATATACATATAGTACCTTTTTTTTTTAGCTGAACTATTGTTCGTAGCTTAGAGATCGTGCATGGGAAAATGATACCGATGATGGATTTCCTAGCATACGCTCATTGTTAGAACCAGGTCCTTCTTGTGTATAATTCACATACACATGGTTGCGAAGTTTTGGCTTAACTAGACAGACAGAAATTTTTTTACAAAACACAATGAAAAAGCGGGTTTATTAACACTGATTTAAGAGCGTTTATTAAAAACTAAAATTTTCAAAATTTGTAATAAATAAATGTTTAAAGTGAAAAGTACGTTTTAGGGTGCAAGTTTAACTTAATGCTATTCAGTTGCGCTGTAACAATTTCGCTGCTTTTGAGAGCTTCTTTTCAGGCTTTGTCTTTTATATGTCGTTATCTCATTTTCATGGAGCAATCCGTAACAGCAGGTCGCTATTATATTGGTATTAGTTATAATCGATCGTAATGAAATCGGCACTATAACATCTTCCTGACGTCTTGTCACATCGAGAAATAAATCAAATATTGAACAGCTAAACAGAATGATCTGGTACGTTGTGTTGTGAAAGTTGAAACATGAACTAACCGGTATTTACTATGCTCTATGTTCTATGTTGAATACAGAATTATTTTCGGTTTGAATCATATACGAATTGGAGTTTATGCTCTTTTTTCTTAAATGTATTGGATAAAAAAATTATAAAATATACTGTAATGGCAATGTATACATGTGCGTAACATTCATTTACAAATACAGCAAAATATAAGTCCTTCTACAAAGTTATGCACGTACTCATACAGCTCTTTCTAGACTCTGTAAAAGAAAATAATTAAAAGTTGAAAAAGTGATCGATGTCATTTTCGCATTCAGCATATCAAAAAACATAAATAAATTTGTTCACTTATTATCAGAACATCGAGCTGGTTTAACTACAACAGAATTTACCAAATGATCATAGATTCTAAGAAAATTTGGTCGAGTTAGCTACACAAGCTAAAAACATCGATTTAGGTTTGAAGATCCAACATAAATAATACAAAGTAGAGAGAGTTAAGTAAACATTAACATAATCTAAACATTATTATTAGAAGAAGTTATCAATCTATACTTAGAAGTTATTGAAATAGACTTAACCTGGTTTGTTCAGTTAAGTTTGTCTCTGGTAAGATACACATGTATGTAAATAGATTTGACAATCTAACGAAGATTCAATAAATTGAAAAAAATAAAATAGCGTTTGTTTTTTTATGTAATGGAACTTTCTGTTGCAATATTTTTTAATGATTCTATTCACGCTATAATTACATAATAAAATAAAGTCTTGACTAATTATAACAGCATATGTTGTTTAAACATTATTTCGTCATTATTAGGCTTATAAAAATATGTTGTGGACAGAGCTAATATTAATTCTCTCAGTCCGCAAATTGCACTAATCTAATTATTCGATTATTTACTAGTACATATCTGTTTCTTATTAAAACATATGGTGCAATCTTTTGAGTTGAATATAAAATGTAAAAGATCGCAACAAAGGTGCACTATTGTTGCTAATCACAATAATAATTTTAAGAAGTATGATGCAATATACATTGACACGACAATTAGTTAATATATACTGAATAAACAAATAAGGTAATTGCTAAAGTGTAAAATATCTCAACCAATATGTCATTAATATTTCATTTAATAAGATCAGGTAAAATTCGTTTATTAGTTATTACAGTAGTCCTACTTATGTTAAATTGAAGCAGAAATACAATTGAAAATTTTTATGCTCCCGTAGTATAATTAACTGTATATTTTAAACAACCCTGTAAATACGTATTTACCTATCTTAATTCTTTTGATTACTGTTGTACAGTATTATTGCTATTTTATATAAAAAGTAAGTATTTAAAATGTGTTTGTTTAATTCTAATATGCCGAGAGCGGAAATAGGTCGTTAACGGTTGTTGCGTGCAAAGTTTTGCAATCAAAGAATAAGTACAATTAATATTTACATTTAATTAGGCATTTGCTAATCAAAATTATGAAAGGATAATTTAGCATATCTGTGAAAGATATTACTTGCTCATTTGTGAAGTTATTGATGCATTCTTTTATTTACATTTAGAACCATGCAAATACGTAGATACACTTTTCTTATCGTCGGACTGCAGTTTTTGTGATATAAAAATTGAATGATATATCAAAGCCTCTGTATTTCTAGTTTAATAAGAAGTAGTTTAGACACCTGCGTAGAATAAGTGACTAGTTTAAGATTACAGATTAAAATTAGTTATATATGTATATACTGACTGTAATAAAACTGTTAGTGGTCAATGGTCTTATATAATGCTATAAAATATTAGTTTTAGGTAACCGGCGCATCCACTGAAATTGTAATAGTCAAAACAACAGTATTTGTGTAGGCTTTAACATACCTACAGCAAGAGTCATTTTTCAATTTTTTTGAATATACATATAGTCAATAAGAGACTAATGTCTTTTTTTCTCACAACATAATCTATTACAAAATAATCAGCACGGTTTTATTAAAGGTAAAGGAGTTAATACGGCGCTGTGTGAATTCATCAATTTTATAGTTAGAGCTCGCGACCAAAGGGATTTTATTTTAGGACTATTCATAGATTTTAGTAAGGCTTTTGATAGCGTCGATCATACATTACTGTTGCAAAAATTGGAGAGGTATGGTGTTAGAGGAACTGCTTTGAGTTGGTTCTGCTCTTATCTGAGGGACAGATGTCAACGGGTTATACTGGACCGTCATAAGTCGCAGTTGAGGCGTACAGATGTAGGAGTCCCTCAGGGATCTATACTTGGCCCAACACTTTTTTACAATCTTTATTAATGATGTGTTTAGTTTTGCTACGATTTTGAGTTGTACTATTGTTTCTTATGCTGATGATACGAATGTTTTAATTACTGGCTGCTCCTTAACAGAAGTACAGCAAAAGGCCGATAATGCGTTACGTACAATTACTTCCTGGATAGAGCAGAACAGCCTTTGTATCAATAGAGAGAAATTATGTTGTCGTCTTTAATATTGGGATATCTGATATTGACCTTTCTCTTCATGGGAGAAGTGTGTTGCGTGTGGACACCACCAAGTTATTGGGTTTATGGATTGACAGTGATTTGAGATGAAGTACTCATGTTGATCAGCTGTCGGCTAGGCTCGCAAGTATGTGCTTTGCGTTGAGACAGCCTTCATTTCATTGTAGTGGGGAGATATTGACAAGCTTCTATTTCCGTTGCCTCTATCCTCTGCTAAAATTTGGTATTGTCCAATGGGGTCGATTTCCGGGAGCCAATCGAATATTTTGTTTACAAAAACGGGCAGTGAGAATTTTGAAAAATCTTAAACAGTGAGATTCCTGTAAAATGCATTTTGAGGCCCTGGGTATTCTCACATTGCCTTCTATATACATATGTACATACCGGTAGATTTCAGATACAGGATAAATAACGGCGTGAAGGGGCAAGGGGTACGAAGAATTTGGATCGCGTATGAGTCTATCACAGCGCTGTAGACTAGACGAGACTATATTCTGATAGAGAGACTCGTACGCGCCCCCACTTATTCGTACCCTTTGCCCCTTCCCGCCGTTATTTATCCTATGTCTGAGATCAACCGGTATATGACGTGTTGTGCTTTGTATTTAAAAATTTTTGCATTGGTAGATTATCAAAGCAATCATGGTTACAATACCAGAGACAAAAATCATTTGCGTCCGCCTGCACATCGCACAGCCCTATTTCAGAAACATATAGAGTACATGGTATGTAAGTTTTTCAATAATTTACCTGTGCATATAAAAGAAGAAAAGAATCTGTATCGTTTTAAGTTTGCGTTGAAACAGTTTTTAGTAGCTAGAAGTTTTTATAGTGTGTATTCCTCCACACTGTAATTAGGTCGTTTAGTCGTACTCATGTTTTGTTATGTTAGACTCGATGTTTTGTATATTGATTTAGGTATTTGTTGTACCAACTTTTATTGACGTTACTTCTTAAGTAGGTATTTATCTGTCATTAGAGTGATTGTAGATGCCTATTTTCTGAAATATATTATTATGAACAGACGGCAATTATTTTAACTAATTTTTGACTAATGAATGATCGATAATTTATTATAAAATGAACGTGTTGTAGCAACGAGAATATTCCTTTTCAAGAACTTCCAATAACTTTGCATAAGTAAGGCAACGGTAGTACGATTTTGAAAAAGGCGTAAGTTCTATCCAATCAAACCGCATATACTTATTAAGTGATAATTCAAAAATAAAAACGAAAAGTATGCTATGTAAGTAAGCATTTACTAGAACTTAATGTAATCAATGGTACAGTCTGATCTGTTTACTGTTTGGCTTTTCATGTTTATTCGGCCTTGAATTTATTTTTCTAAGTTTTTGGTCTTGTCGATTTGCAATTTTTTATTGATAATATTCCTTTTCCTTTCAAATCGAAAGAAATAGAGCACGATAACTCTTTCAAACCAATTTATAAAACAATTACCGTCAATCCAATTCGATTTGCTACGATTACAGAAAATATATTTCCCATCATAATCAATTTTCAAATATGCGAATTTGTATATCAAATCTTGACGCTATTTTTTGAGACTGTTCTCGAAAACTTTAAACATAGGTTATTTTATTCTAATCCGTGTCTTTTTGTGTAATTTGCGTGTGTAAATGTGTTTTCGCTTTGTTACAACTTTATTTTGCTTTAAAATAATATTGCACTGTTAATTATGTCCAAACAGCAAATAATAGTTCAACCGGAATCCAGATCTAGCGAGATTTGGAGATTGTTTGTGGTATAAGCATCACCAACAAGATTCGAATCCCGCATCGTACGCACTGTCCTCTGTTCTAAGCTACTTATTTTACTGTTAATTTGATATTTCCAGTGGAGCTGTTATTAAAGAAAAATTGTTTATGTAATTGTAATTGTTTATGTCGATATAGAAATCATTTGATAGCTTTATAGTGATTGAATTATTATGTTGGTTCAAGAAAGAATGCATTTAAAGAAATAAAACTAGATTTTAACAAAGAAGAATATGATATCCGTAGAGAAAGAATATTATGCATCAATTCTCAAACTTGTAACTGATGATAAGCAGTTAATTCGATGTGGTTTTCATTTGTTCTACAATCAATATGATGTTAGGACAGCAAATATTGACATATTTTGACAATGAACTGACATAGAACTTTTCAGAGAATTAATTCTATATACATACTGCTAAGAGAATTTCAAATTATCTACAAAGGTCCTATGATCAGGAATTAAAAACACATTATGTAATTTACACGAATTACAAATTGTCATTACTACAACAGAAAATCGATTGCAATTAAAATAACAAGAAGAGCAGTAGGTAGTTTATGTTTAGCGAGTAGCAGTGAATATTGTGAATGGTTAAGTATCACTCTAATATTGAAAATAATAGACGCATTTATTGAGTTGCGTTTGACAATGGAACTAAAGAAATATTTACCTAATGCTTGGGTGTATATGTATAATAAATATTAAACTTGTATGATGGCATACGCTTCACCTGTTAATGGTTGGCATATATTCGTTAAGCGATATATTTGTAAAAAACAATTACTTTTGCCTCTAAACGAGTAATTGTAATAAAATCAAGGTAAAATACTATACTTTGTATTTAGTATAATATCTGATTGCACTATACAATTGGTATTTCTACAATTAGCAATTAGCAACAGCACAATTTTATAATTAATTAATGTTGTTAAAAGTAAGACAATTCATAAATAATATTTTCGTAATTAAGGTTATAACAATTGTCTTTAAACAATTAACATACATTATATGTTCAGACATTTTATAATTAATTTTATTTGTCCTAAGAAACGACAAAACTTTCAATAAATAAATCATTTTTAATAATTTAACGGGTCGATGGCCGCAGTGGTTAGGCGGCTGACTATCGTTGTGGGAGGACTAGGTGCCTTTCAATTCTCTGGAGGGACGGTGACATTTTTTGTTTAATCCCGGATCGACATTTTGTTGGGAGCAAAGTGATTAACAGCGTGGCATTTTAAAAGGCGATTGGTGCTGTTAGAAAGCCATTGAACACAACTTTCAACTCAACAACCGCGAGAGTTGCAGTGATAGAAAATACAGCTTACGATTTGCAATTGTTAAAATAAAAAAAATAAATAAAAAAAATTTAAATAAAAAAAATAAATTATTACTAAAAAAGAAATAATAATTTCTCCTTGAAATTATGAATCAATGGTAGTGGAAAGTGGTCCAAGTTCCTTTGTCGAATTAGTGTAAGGCATTGATCCTCTTTCCTAAGATATTCTACACGCCTTTCATTGGTGACAAGTTCGAGCAACAAGAAGCGTAAGCGAACCAGCGGATATCCAGAAGTAGTAACTCTCACGATATGCAATCATATAGTAGTGTATTGGAAAATCGGATTTAGCAATTGTTAAAACTGAAGTTTCTTGAATTATTACTAAAGGAGATCTTTTTCGATTACATCTAATTATGATGTTATTATTGTCTTCTTCTATTAAGATACGTAGATCATATAGAAATTTGTTGCTAAATAATTACTAGGGCCTGTGACTTGTAAATTTTTACGCATATTGTCAAATGTTGTACTGAAGTGTATACAGGGTGAGATATTAGTGCGTCAGAGCTCAATATATCCATTAATATTGAAGATATTAACATACGCCTCACCTCGTATATATAAAGAGGATCGCGCATAGGGTAGCGTTTATGAAGTATCGTTATTAATTCTTTTCTAAAACATATGTTATCGTTAACACTAGGTAGTATTTTTTAAATTATTTTAAAATGAAATTTGTATCTGTTATCGCTTCCAATATGCACTGTAAGAAATAATTCATGAGTAGATTTCAAAAGTGTGGAGAAACGTAATTTTTGCTGCTGTAGTAATAATATAGAGGTCCCAAAGGCGGTCGTTACTATCGAAGCTGTGGGGGCAGCTCGTTTGTGATAATGGACACATGTAGCTTACTTTCGCAAGGCAGAGTTTGTACCTACCATATGTGCAATGTGGCAGCGCTAGCTGAGTGAAAGGATATGTTGTTGGAATTCATTTAGCTGGTTTTTGTTTTCAAGATATCGTGTTACGTATGGACCACTCATATATAGTAGTACATAATAGTAGTATACATATAGTACACACTAGTATATAGCATACACACTAGTAGGATACATACAAGGTGCATCAGCGAGACTGTTCATTAGAAGTTTATGGGGTTCTGGCGAAAATATAAATTTGAAAATTCATAATTATATATATAATCGATTATGTTCTTTTTAATTAAAATATTATTAAATTTCTAACTCTTCCGGTTATACCGGAAGTCGTAATCTATTTTGTTATTTTTAATCAAACATTCTGTATATTTGTACATATTTGGATTTGTCTATTTTATTATTTATTAGTTTTATAAATACCTTTAGCTTTTTCAATTTGATTCGGGCGTTTTGTAGTTATTGGATGTTTTCTAAAAAAATTTGCTATAGCGGACATTTATTCAAAAAATCAGATAACACTCGATTTTTCGGATATCAATTTAGAATTCATGATATGCTTAAACAACATGTTGAAGTATATTTTAGCGCTGAGAACGGCTGTATACGTTGTGTGGTTACTTTATTATGACACGTTAATTCTTAGAAATTTTAAAGACCCATAACTTAATTTTTTCAAATGGCATTCCCCTTATTTTATTACTCAATTGTCTTCGGTGTCCAATTTTACATCATTTATGTCCCACATGTCCTATACTTAAAATTAATATTTAGGAGACAATTAGATTTTTTGAAAAATGCAAATATAACTCATCGATACTTATCCAGTGTGCAGTGGAAAATGTGTTCTCAAAGATTTATTGTCAAAATCACACTTCGTCGTTCGATGCTTGCGAGTTAATAATTGTCTGCTAAATGCCTATGACGCAATGGGCTTTAGATCACCTGATTTAACACTACTCAATTATGGGGGTAGCCATATACCATGGCTACCCCATACTTTTACTCCCCCCCTCCCCCATACAACTGCTTCATTAGAGTACTGCATATTTGTCAGTTTGACATTTACATGTAAATAGCATATATTTTAATGAAATCAAATATTTTCAACGTAGTGTGTTTAAAAAAAAATAAACAATGAAAATTAATTTTTTTTAGTAATTGTGCTGGCAAATAATTATACTTGAGATCATTTAGATATTTCGTATAATAATTTATTAGCAGAAAAAAACGAGGAGGTTGTCATACTGTGTAATTGATGCACACACGGATGAATAAAATTCACAGCTAGGCAGCTCAAGTATTGTTATCCTGTCCAACTATTTATAACAACTTTACTAAGTAATTTAAATTTACATATTTACAAGAACAGGTTTTGTTTGCGTTGTGTACCTGTCACTGATTCAACACAATGTAACATATAATCAATGATAAATATAAAATTCATAAATTAAAGTACCTATCAAAACAGAGTTAAATATAGAAATACGTGAAAAAATAGCACCGAAAAATACCGGGAATACCCACACAGATCCAAGCTAGTGTAGTTAGAGACGAATTAACAAATTTAATTTATAGACATCAACTCACAGGTTATATATCTATTGGTAGTTTGTTTTTACAAATCCAGATTCAGTTGGAGATGTAATATTCTCTTTTGTAATTAGACTACACTTTAAATTTAATTTATAGTATTAACCTGTAGTGAGATCTCTATAATAATAATTGTCTACTATTAACGTGCTTAGATCAGTTTTATCGCGAGATTTTAAGTTTATAAAATTAGCATAGCCTTGTGCACTTTCTAGTTGCATGGTAAATTTTAATTTTTGGTTTTTCTGTTGGAGACTATTGGTTTAATTGCTCGCAATCTGTATCAGTTTTAACGACTTCTCATTTTGTAACATTTTGTAAATTTCCTGTTGTTTTCAATTACGTCCTTGAATCTCCTAGTTTCTTTCAGTGTATATACTGCTATTGTACATTTTAATAACTTTCTCCTTACTAACTTTAGGTTTTCTTTTATATTTTTTGTTTTAGACGGTCTGGTTAGTTTGCTTCTTGTCCTCTACATTTAGTTATTTTCTCGACTGTGTATTAATTTTCATATTCCAAAATAATAAAATGTATTTCTGTACAGTTCCTTCATTTTAATCGAATTTATATATTGTTACGTACATTGTTCATGTATAAATCAACCAGTGTTTTTGATAAAAATATTCGTTTTCATACAAAGTTTGCCACTCTTCTAGAGGCTCAATTTTAAAATACGCTGAAAGGCGTGTTTTATTATTTGTCTCAAAGAGTATTAATGCCAAGTTTGTAAGTAAATTCCACAAATAAAGTATTATTTCCAGTATCCCCTTTAAGCCCATTAGAGGTTGAATTAAAAAAAAAAAACGCCAAACAACGTGTATGATTAATCATGTCTAAGACCTAAGAGAGAAAGACTACTACTACTTATATTTTTGTATTGTATGACAATAAAACTATGTAGGATTAAAATTTTTGACTCTTGTCGTTTTTGTCAGATTTAATACTGAAGGTACAAAAATGAAGTATAAAATTTAGTATACATATATTTTTTTATTATTATATAACAGCAATATTAATCAAATAGAAAAGTATAACTAAGGGAACAATCTCTTAATACGTGATCATATTCTCCGGTTAAATATTTCTTCTTAGGATCGTGGTCAATGCCTTCATGCAGTTATCTTAAGGCTCTAGATTCAGTCAAAGAATTTTAGCGTTTTCAGGGGTTTCATAGAAAACTGATTACAAAGTAACTATTCCATATATTTGAATTCGGTTTTCGTCAATTCTTTCCTAAAGGATAATACTATGTTTCTATAGAGCCACTTTTTTAAATTAAATTTGTTTACAATAATATAGACTTTTAAAAATTCCCTATTTTTGAGTGCCTTGTTTGCAAACAATATTTGACTTTTTCAAAAATGTAGCACTATAAAAGCATAGATTAACATTTCATCTACAAAACAAATCTAAAATAATAGTCTATAAAAATAAACTCATAATCTGGCTTTTCCTCGCCGTAAGCCGGCGACACTGTAGACAAATTAACGAACATAATGCGGAAAGCGTGGTGGACCACATTCAAATATAATGTTAGTTAATTACTTTGTAGTTTATTTACTGTGAAACTCTTGAAAATGGTCAAATTCGTGGACTGAATCTAGAGCCTTAAAAAATTTATTTAAAAAAAGTGGAAGGTATCGTTGCAAAAACCACATGTGTTTTATTATGTATGCACTATAAAAAAGAATAACTTGTTATGAGAAAAAAACGGTGAATTTTATTAAATTTTTTGGCACTTGTTAGAAATCAAAAGTTGGATAATTGTATTATTGCTATTTTGGCTATCGACAAAATACATACATGCATAATGTACAGTATGTGCAATAAAATCTGTGACAAACATATTTAAGTTGTGTAATTAAGGTGTCATAATCGCGGAATCGGAATGTCAATTGACTTAATGACAATCTGAATACGCCGTAGGTATATCACGGCAGATCCGCTTACACAGATAAAAGCTTGAGATTTATGCTTATTAGAGTTGTCCCATTTTTTTTGCACACATCTGTATGTACATACATTATCACTTACTAATACAAATATGTGGCAGTAAGAAGTAGCAATAAGAAAAGTCTTTCTAGTAGTAAACAAGTAAAATAATGAACTAAATAGACGAAAACAAAGATATAGAAAATCAAGATAAAAATAATGGGATGCTACGATACTATTAAAAGACGCCAGTGATCGTTATGTCTTCTAAAAGCATAAATTTAAATGCTTTTCTATTATTGTTATATGCAGTGTAGTCATATAATTTTGTTGGCAGTTACTTAGATTAGCTATTGCCTCTACACGAAAAATTGTTGTCACGCGATATATATCGGAATGCGTCAGTAGAGAGGATACTGTTTTATGTAATAATAAATTCCATGTGTGTAACAAGTTTCTTTCAAAATATGCTGATTGTTACACATTATTAGTAATTAAACTAAATTATTAGTAATAGATGAGTTTTATAAATTAAATCAATTTAAATGGTTATAAGCACTTGATTATAGCTAGTATGATAAAAAATACAAATTATATAGCTTTCACTCACCAACCAACACTAATTACCAAATTTTTATTTCTCCGTATATTTTAATTTCGTTTGATTATATTTATGAGAATATTACGACACAAATTTATTCATTATCATATATGTGTTATTTATCGTATCAAAATAAATTGAATATTTTGAACGCTAAAAAATTGTTAGAAGCGTTATAAAATGTGTAATGTTCCAAGAACACGTTTTTCTCCAGTACTTAAGAGTTTATTATTTCTCGGTTGACGTAAATTTCCTTAAGAGCATCAACATTTGGATGATCATTATAAAAAGTGCACTGTATTTATGGTTTGACGACATTGTCATTCGATAATTTTAATAGATACGTGTATGACGTCAAATCCTGTAATTACCAAATCTGAGGCTTTTATTAAAAGTCATTATATCACTTCAATTTTGCTAATGATGTTAATCGAAACCGACGTTCTTGTATCAAAAACAAAAAACCACCAGACATCAGGAAATGATTCATTCAAAATCACATATACAATGGAATTTAAGCGAGATATGCTATTTCCATAGAACAATTAACAGGTCGTCTTTAGCACTGCGTTTCGTTAAAATTAAAATTCGCGAAATAAACGGCGCGGTGTAAGTAGAAAGCGCTGGTAGATATAAACAAAGTGGAGGCCCGGGTGCCGGCACGCGTATGGAAGTAGGAGGGAAACCGAAAAGACTGCGTGGCCTTTGCAATATCGTATAAAAACACTGCAATCTTTAATGGTCAGTTTAGTTTTAGAGACCCAGTCAGTAGTCATTGACGGTTAGGATTTGCCAATAGGGGCTAGCCTAACCTAATTGAAACGTATTCGTCCTTATAAGGTTTTTTTTTCTTCCTGTCGCGACAAAGTGATGTGTTATTATTGCAACTAGTGCGATTTAAATTTTAAAAGGATCTTGACAAATATGCCACCACAAGAGAAAAACGTACCCGTATCGGAAGCCGATAACAATGAGAAAAGCACTTCTTACGAGATGGTACCAACTTTAACTGCTTCTTATAGTAACAAAGGTTTTACTGCCGATACACAAAATGATAGTGACAGAAGAAAGTCTGATAAAGTTAAGGACGAAACACCGTTTGAATTCGATGACTTATTGCCGCATATAGGTGAATTTGGCATCTATCAGAAATTATTATTCTTGATGATGATACCGTTCGCGTTTTTCGTGGCCTGGGTCTATTTTACGCAAATATTTATTACAATAAATCCAGAAGAACATTGGTGCTGGATTCCTGAATTAGAGAATATGACAGCTGAAGAAAGGTAGGAATTATACACATCATGCATAAAACCGAAAACGAACAATTAAATGAAATTTCTGTGATCGCCTGCCTGCTGACACCATGATTCATTCATTGTATTTATTACATATTTGATTAATTTAACTGGTTATTAGCGTATTCAGAAAAAAATCAGACTGAGTTTGTTTTTTTTAATGACCAGACAGTTTATTTAATGTCTTTGTCAAATATTTGATTTATCTGAGCAACATTAAAAAAATGATGTAATTGGTTCCCTAAGATAAACGTTAAAGTGTTGGTATTTGCTCACAATAATATGCAATTAACGTATACGTAGTTATTTCTCCATTCATACGAAATAAATCAACGGGATATGATAACTAGTACTTGCAATTCGATCTGAAAATCGATTAGTATAAGTTAACATCTTGTGAATATATTGACGCAGTGCGTCTATAGCTATTAATTCGGGGAGATCGTTTTTTAAATAGCCATTCTTGATATGAACAGGTATGCAGATTTTTCAGCATTCAGTCCTAACGATGTTAGCTTTTCAAGCATTTTACTGACGTATTACATTGAATTTCTATGCTAGCTTATGTGATTACATTAGCATCTATTGATTTTAGTTTTTTTAGAAAAATGATCAGCATTAACTTTTTAGTCTATTTCTCAAATAAAACTCAAAAATCTTGAAAATTTAATTCAAATTTTGGTAATTTAGCGATTTTAACACAATTACGTATTATCTTGATGGTGTACGTCATAATATTAAAGTTCAAGAATGAAAATCTATAAATTTGAGTTATTAAAATTAGGTAGGCGTTATTTCCAGGCACGTTCCATGATCTACTTTTTATTCTTTTTGTTTTTTCATGTTAGCTAATTATTAACATTTTCACCTCCCTTTAAATCCTAGGATTTAAAGCATATTTGAAATTATTTGAAATTTTACCGTAGGACATTACTGATTATTACAGGGGCAAAATGTTGACTTTTATTATGGTGGTTTGTACGTGGTATCGAAAATAGGGCGACAAAACAGCCATTGTCTAACAAAGAGCCGAAGGTAGATGCAGATCTAGTATTATCCAAAATTACTTTAATTAGGCAAATATTATATCGCTAGATGTTGGCCGGTCGTTATCTTCATATAACAACATTCTGCCTTGTAACTGCATCTGCTTCTTGAAACACCTTTGCAGACATACCTAATGTTTTAAATATTAAAAAAATTTCTAGTTTAGTACGTTCCTTTTTTCCTTATTCTATCAATCATGCTCATGTAACAAATAATAACTTCTATATTCGTATTTAAACCTAATTTTATCGAAATATTATACAGATTTCAAACTTAACGAGTATTGAAAAATAAAAAATAAACACATCGTCGCTCTCCTGGTTTATCTCTTGAGACCAACGTATTTTGTTAAGTCGATTAAACATTGCTCCATTTGGGACATATAACTTGCCTGATAAAATAATTTTTCTAGTAAAATAACTATTTGTTATTATTTGATTTAAATACCACTGACTGAAAATTTAGGCGTTACTCTGCACGGTTTGGATGTAAATCTTCAGTTTATAAAGTTTATATTTATAGATATCATATAGTTTTTTGTTGACGTGAGACTAATTTTAATATAATTATATCTTTCTTTATATTTTGAGATGGAATTATTCGCGTTGCTTTCTTATGTATGTTTTGGATTTTTGTTTTGCGAAAAGACATTAAATATGATTTCAAGCGATGGAGTATTGTCTGTTGGGATACTGTAATATATGTATTTATAGTTTTACATCTAATCTGTATGTATGCATACTCCGAAATAATATTATACGTTTTTGTCTATTGCTAAGAAAAAATAGGAAGACGTTTTAATATATTATCCCACAAATATCAGAGATACCTGAACCAATAAGTATAAAATAGCAAAAGGTGCAGATTATTATTAAAATACATACATAGAAATATCGAAGTTTATAAGCCTTTTCATTTGGGGATATTATTATTTTCGAATTATATATCTATTTGTTTTTACATATCCCATACATTGCACAATGAGTGCATACAAAATTTGATTACTATGGGTATACCAGAAAATGCCCAACTTTAGTTTATGTCCAAATTTTAGTATAAATAATAATAATAAACTACCAATATATTAAAAATTTAGAAACGAACATTCAAAATGAAATCAGACGGAACATTGTTCAAGTTGTTACTGACTGCAAATTTCAAATTCAAAACTTCAAGAAACGCAAATCTAATCTATTAATCTGCTATTATTTACTTTATCAATGAAACAAAGAAATTTATCAAAAACCATACTAAATTATAAATTCTTTTGCCTCTACTGGCATCTACAGGCGACGCTTGTAACTATTAGAAATGCATTGTTTGTTTCTTTAAAATCTTAGCTCACAGCTTTCGAACAGATCTGTCTCGGTTTGATCTTCTTCGTTTGTGACTTTTGCTGGTAAATCCGTTCCTTTAATAACAGATAATTTATTATTGAGTACATAGCACTTTATAAAAGTCATCCGTATATTTGGAATCTTAAGTCCACCGAATACTATTATGAAGTTAAAGGAAATAGATGATTCTGTAAGAAATGAATCAGTGAAGTTCATTCAGAACAGGAAAAAATATAAGAGCTGTCCCATTCAAATATGTTTGATAGGAGTGGCAGTCAAAATTAAAGAAAAAGTTCTGTATCTTAAAAACTAACGTAGATATGCAACTCATTTTCGTGTCGACTTTTGATTCACAAAAAATACTGACCTAATCCGAAAAATTCACCTCTCTATATTTTATGGCTGTCGAGTTATATCATAAGTTAAACAACCTGTATTTTTTTCTTACTTACTTTCGATATCAATATATCTTTACTTTGCAATATTAGATTTGCAATAATAGGCATGCAGTAAATGATTTGTTAGGACTTTTAAGACAGACAAGACAGAGAGAATTGAGTTGTTATGAAATAAGAATGAACGCTCTAAGAGGTAATAGAAATGAAACTCGCTTTTCAACATTCATATATTACATCGGTTCCTTGTGTTTTCTTTAGTATTTGTACCATATACTTCAATCTTATTTTTTAATTTTTACTTTCTAAACTTTTACTTTCGATAAGTATTTGAACCTATATACGGGTGTTCAAATTGAAGTCGGCACTATTGCTAACTTCGTTCTTATTGATGCTACGATGTCAGTTAAATTATCAAAGTAGTAGGGTTTTTCCTTCCGAATACGATGATAAAATTAAAAAAACAATTGAACTTCGCGTTTTCGAGATATTAAAAAAAATACATTTTTTTAAATGGAATATCCTGTATATTTTTGCAGATATTAAATGATAATTTAATTATAAACAAAATCTATTAATACATAGACACCCAAAAAATAACAAATAAATGAAATTACAAGCGTTAATGGAAAATCATGCAGACATTGACTAGTTATCGAAAAATTAATACACTTTGCTCTTTATTATTGTCAATATTAATCTTATTTGAACAACAAAAAAGGAAATTCTGAATGCAAAACATTGAATACATAACCACCCTACTCTTAGAAACTATAAGGACGTAAAGGTAAAGCTAGTATTATTATTTTCTAAATGTGTAAATGCTATTGTTGGAGCAAATTCAAATAGCTTTGTACTTACGTTGTCTAAAGTAATACTCGTAATCTTGACAGATACTATGTATCTTTTGTTGCTGTCCTAGTTATCTGTGATAAATTTAAAACTAATGGAATAAATCGATTCTGTCTACGCTCATAATAAAGGTAAAATTGAAGCAAAAGCTAAATTGCGTTTTTATTATTACTATTAGCAAGCGATTAAAAACTAAAATATGATTACCATCAAAGTACCAACGATTTTTTGTTCGCCTTAGATGATAGATGATAATAAAATGTTTGTTTTACTTGCCAATAATCTGACATTCATAGGCTCTACACGATATTCATATCAACTTGAACTGCTACATATAAATGTTTGTAGTTCATGTATTTTTTAATTTTTGGGTGTCTATGTATTAATAGATTTTGTTTTAAATTAAATTGAAGAAAAAACGCTACTACTTTCGTCATTTAACCAACATCGTATCTTTAGTAGTAACAAAGTTAGCAATAGTGCCGACTTCAATTTGAACACGCTGTATATTAACAGATTTTCTGGTATTTTGTTCTCATTTTTAAGTACTTCTTTTACATTTATATTTATGTATATGCATTTATTTTTTTATATTATTCCTTGACTAGCCATTTGTACGTCTGTTTCTGGATTTCCACAATATAGACGCTAGCAAAACAACTAAATTATTTTTCTCATAACCATATAAAGCATATTTATATTGCACGAAGATACGCTAAACCTTGACCTTTAAAACATTACAAAAAATTCAAAATCTATTTAATTGAACTAGAGAAAAAATATGTTAATTAAATGTGTAAAATTAAGCGTATGAAGTATATTTTGCGGTCGTGTGTTTATTCGATTAGAGTTGTTGATTTAAATAAAAACTATTGCAGGAATTGCAATATTGCATAACAGTAGTTCTTATAAGTAATATATCACTTGATTGTTATCAATTCATAATTATAATGTAAGTACTACTTACAGCAGTCATTGAAATAAAATTACTATCAATTATGTTTCAAAAAACCACAATGCGCATACCATCAATTACATAGATTGTGGGTTAAAATACCAATCAGATCAAGATAATTCGAGGATGGTTTTAAAATCTTCAAGGAAAACATGTTGTTTTGTGAACATGACAAAAGTAAGTCTGTTTACACAAAATAAAAGTCATTGTAGTCGTTCTATCTCCAGAGCGACAGAGGTTAACCTTAAGTTTTTAAAATATAGGATTCTGTTTTATAATTGATTTCATGTATGTAATACTAAAAAATGTCAGTAGCCAAATAAGTACATAAATTGTCGGTAAAAACTAAGCCTAAATTAAAGTGATATCAAGGACTGTGTGCTCGTGAATATAGATAAAAAGTCGGTAACACCAACAACACCACATATTTGGTATTCAGCTGATGATGAAGGTCTAGGTTAAATTCAGTTCTCGAAACACGTGTTGGTGTTACCAATCTTTTATCGGTAAGACAAGAATTGTCTTTATAAACATATATAGCATATACAGGGGAGAATTAAAAGGTTCAAGGAATCATAGGAGAGTAGATTCAATCAAAGACTTGATCTTGTTCAACATTTGCCCCTTTGGGAGACCTGATCTCTGCTTGAATTTGGTATCTAAAAAGGAGTTTTGTTATTTCAATGGGCATGTCATATCCTCTGTCGGTATTTAAACCACATATTGCATATCTGTATATATTATTTAAGGGAAAGTATCGACCGTACTAGTTAATATTCGAAAAATTCTATCCATTGTGATTTTTTAATTTTATGACGATTTTAATTTTTTCTTTATTTGTAGGTAGTATTTTATTTTTTGCTTAATCTTCATAAATACGATTGAATTGTTGGTTTGTGCAATTTTATGTTACTTCTCAAGCGCATTTTGAAATAAGCTAAGGTTGTACTGTCGAGGGTATGCTCCTTAAAATTGTCAAAAGATCCATGGTACTGTAAGTAGGCATGTTCCGACTTGTTTGAAGGAGTATAATCCCTAATGTCTTCCCAAATGAGTTTAGTTTAAAATGCATTTTTGTGTTCCTCGTGAATATTATTTCTCATGTGAAAACGCTGCCAACCAAAAGATTGGTAGGTAGGTACTTAATTTTAATACTGTTGCGCAGCTGTTATGATGGTATATAATTCAAACACACTACTAAGCAAGTTGAAATTAATCTATTGACGCTAAAGAGACGGGAGAGAAGACGGGAAAAGTGTTTACCTAAGTTATAAAAAATTTTTACTCGTCTGAATTATGATTTACCGTTGATAAAACATTTGTTTATGAATTTGATAAGGCAATTACAATATCATTCTTTTTTCAAAACAGCTTCAAAACAGGGTCCTGTCCCTCAAAAGTCTTAAGCCGACTAATATAGCTTGTAACCGAGGATGTAATATACACTATGATTGCCGTTTTGAGTAGTCGAAATACATCATATTATTTTCTTTTATTTATTATATCCAAAAAGAATCTTGACGAAAGTTTTATAACAGCCTCCGAAAATGATCGGAGAGAAAGATGTTAAACAGACCATAAATTGGTAAGACCGCGTGTTTTAAAGAGCACCATCGAATTCTAGGGAAGTCATATGATAATTAATATTCATATATTTTGCTGAAACCAACGAGCTGGTTGTATTAATATTGTCACTATACACTTTACAAAAACTGCAACCATTGAATCGTATTGTTTTTAGAGCACCAAAAATCTAATAATATCCTTCGGCAAGCATACATCCTATGTGGATTTAGTTTCTTAGCACTTATAGCCTTATACCAAGAGATATATAAACCGTATATAAAATCATTCAAGAAAAGAGAATATTACAGTGAGTTATAGCAATTTTTGTTGTTCTGAATTGACACTAACAGTTACTTAGAACCTTTTGTATACTTTCCATTTTAGTTGTTTGGCTTTTGCCGTTGTTTCATACATCCTATTTAATAGGAAAATATCTTGGCGATAGGTGGTACATAGTAAAACATTTTTAAATTCAATCGCGGATTATACATACATATGTAAGTATGCGTGTACAATGATAAATTTTGCTACTTAACCTTTTTTAACATTAATTGGCACACACAAAATTAATTATCGGTTTTCTTTCGTTTGGTTTAATAAAAACACATATATTACATATAGTTTTCTGAATTATTGTTATTCATGTGGTTAAAGTAAAAGTAAAAGCACAACAATATTCGTTTGTTGTGGTTATTTCTCCAAAAATACTAGTCGTATTTTAAAGAAAATACAGTATGCGGTATACATACATACATACATGTATAATGTATACAGTATACGTGATAAAAGTTTAAATGAAAAAATTAAGCGTACTTATTTTAAAGGAAATAGATGCCTCTAATCGCGGACTTTCCGGAAAAATTGAATCATCCTAAAAAGTGGATAATGTAAAAATTAGGATATATGTTAGGATATAATTTTTTTCGTAAAATTTTCTGTAATTGGTCCTAATATTAGAATCGAATCTATTGTTGTGGAATTATACTAATCTCTTGTATTTTCCTTTTCCCTTTTTATTATTTACCCTCACAATATTTACGTTTGGATGCAAATCATCGTCGTCAGTTGAAAGGGCTGCTTGCACCTGTAAAAAATAAAAAGTCGCTGATTTAGTAATGTTCAATTCAGTAAATAGAAATCAAGGAGAGAGATATATCTATTTAACGGAAAAAAATGGTTATTAAAAGAAAATGAGCCTAAAACCGAGAGATTTTAATTCTATATCGATTCTTATATTTATTACCTACTAAAAATTTTGAAACGACTAGCCGTAATAAAAGAATTGAGATTCTGAAAGTAAACTAAAAAATCAATTTGTGTGAATGTAACGATAAAGCATTTTCGTTTGTTTTCTGTCATCTGTGTCAGGGCAAAATGGAAAATTCAGCAGTATTATTATGTCATTATATCTACGCGTAGACGTAGGGAATTAAAACGAATCTGTATTAATACAAAGGTTACAACTTTTCAAGTGTTCGAACTAAACGCTACACGCAACGCTTTTTGGCGTTTTTATATTATCTTTGTTGTTATTTCTGAAACACCGAAAAGCTGTGTGGTGATCAATTATTAATTAATGGTCATTTTATTTTTTGGTAGGGCTTCCCTAATAGATACAAAAATGTTCGCTTGCATTGACGCATACATTTTCCTAAAATTTTTGTTATATGTGTTAATTCGTTGCATAGAATTTATTAAGTTACTAAAACTAATAAAAATGACCTTCTTAAAACAGCATATGTGAAGAAAATTAGAAAATTGATGCGATGGAAGTTTTACCGTATTGCCCTTATAATTGGATATACTGATTTATATTTTGCGATTATAATTGATGATATATGATTCATATTTGTTTCGTGTCCTGATTTGGTGAACCATATAAAGATTATACTACAACGCAACGTAATTTGTCGGTGCGTCTTTTGAGTCTATTTAAGTAATTGTCATGATCTAATATACGCATATTATATTGTTCAGTACGTGTAGTACATGAATCTACTTTGTATGAGTTTAAATGTACAGATGTGTTTCTAACATCTATTAATAGGTTAAATTTAACAAGCTATTACATATTACGTCAGATTTTAATGTTTCTACATGGATACAAGTACGGTTTTTCACAATAACAAAGAAAGTTGCCAGTTTAAATAATACAATTGTCCGAAAAAATGATTTTCATGATACTAAAAATAGTTTAGCGTTTCAGCTTTGTTATCGTTAAGAGAATATTGGTGTATTTATATGAATTTGTTTAAATTAAATGCTATAAACACTAACTGACAGTTATTAGCAAATAATTAAAAACGGCTTACAAAAGTATAAAACGTTTAAAAGTTCTATTGTAGTAAATTATGACACAGAACTGTTATTTGAATAATTGTTTAAAATCATTTGTTGTGAATGATTTTGAAAATTAGAAATCTCTCTTCACAATTATTTATGGTAATTTATTACTTATCTTCCCTCAAAAGTAAATAAAGAAATTGTGACGTTTTCTTGAGATAATAACTTCACATTCAAAATTTACACTAACAGAAGCCTAAGCACAAATATTTCAGCACGCTTTAGCTTAAACATTCGCAAAAACTGTTGCAAAACATCCTTATAAAATCTAGATGCCTGGAAGGCTATCGTCCAAAAATTAATCATGAAACTACTCAAATTTGAATGACGTGAATATTAAATGAATGCAGTGTGATTAAAGAGAGACGATGAAGTTAGAATTTTTAGTTATGGATTTGTACGATACGCGTCAGGATAGTTTTGTTAAGCACGGAACTGGTTCGTTAAAACTTTTCGATGTTCCTGAAATCCCACAATTCTGAAAACTTGTGGTTAGTGATAGTGTCATCAGGTGTCATTGGCGAAATTATTTACGTCTTTGCATTGCTTCCGGTTTACCGCGTCAAGTTTCTTAATTTAGTTAGCACGGTATCTTTCTTATGAGTTTTTTAGATTGCTCATGCCATTCTGCAAACTTATTGAGGTACCTTCTACCCAAAATCAGCTGCTTTTGAGTTATTCAACTTTTTTCAAATATACGGCCAACTGCAACGTTATGTTCAAAATTCTGTGTTTCTGCAACCATTGCAGACGAAGACTTGATATGTGACATGTTACTAGCTGAAATACAGTAAACCGGAAGTGAAATAACGGCGTAAATAATTTCGCCAATGAGACCAGATGACACTATCCGCAACTACAAATTTTCAGAATTATACAATTTTACGAACATCGAAAAGTTCTAACGAACCAGTTCCGTGAATAACCCTGTATATATAGACATACAAGTAAAATTTTGAAGGAATGTAATGCGAGCCTGCATTTTAGAGCTATTTTCCTCTAGAAAAACGTTACGTTAACTAGAATCAGCGTATGTTCTTTTTTTGCGGTTATAATTTCGGACAAAACGGACTCTCTGAATGTTTTCTGATCCATGCCAACTCTGTTAGCGAACAACTGACCTCCTGTATTATCAAGTATGGAATAATCTTTTATTTAACTCCGTAATATGAATAAATATATCAATTTCAAATAATTTGTTTTGTTTTCAGTAGCTTTCCTAAGTATGTCCTGTATTATTGAAGTATGGAATAATCTTTTATTTAACTCCGTAATATGAATAAATATATCAATTTCAAATGATTTTTTTGTTTTTCAGTAGCTTTTTTAAGTGTAGAGTAAGAGACATAAGCAAGAAAGTATCTTGGTATGAAAGATTTCTAATTCGATAAAGGGCCGATATAATACAGAATGTATTTGCCAGTTATGCTTCTTCCTATTATCATGTGTGATGCAACACAAAGTAACATTGTGTTGATGGAAATTAGAATGCAAAAACGCAATTTATTTCTGAATAAAATTCTAAAACAAGAAAAGATGGTTTCAAATATTGGACAACACTACTGTGTTATACTATTTCTGATGTGAGTCGTTTATTTATATTCGTGTCGTAAATTTTAGAAAAGGGTGATAATTATTATGAATGCATAAGCAATAATAATAAAGTGAGTTTAGAAATTCATTTATGTGTATATACATATTTCGCAGCCCAACAAGTAAAAGGTAACCACCTAACATTAATTTCACTGAACACAATACTGTCCTTGACAGAAACAATATCATCCGTTGTGGAGATAATATCTTCCTTAGTGAAAACAATTAATTCCGTTACGAAGCTCTAAAGGAGAGAATGACATCCATACGGGATGTATGTATTATTACATCCTCGACAGATTAGTTGTGTACCTGTAGTTTTGGATAACTAGTGTTTGCTACATTTTTTGTGAAATCTAAATTTTCGAGTTGATATTTATTAAAAACCAGGTTTTTAAAGATATGCGGGACGTCTCCGGCGACGATGAGGGCTTCTAGTCATCGGTTTGAGTCATCATTATTAAAATAATTTTATCGTTGATTAATCTTGAAACAAGTAGCTACTTATTCAAATTACACTATTAAAATTTCACTTAATTAACTTAACTTGCAGACAAATAAATGATCTATCGTATGTGATTTGGAACGGTTTTCGTTAACCATGTAGATTTATGCACATGTTGTGGCTAGTTTTTTCTAAATTATTATGTTTATCTGTTTTATATTACCTTGATACATATGAGTTTAAACAACTTTTTATTTTTCTCAAGCACAAAGAAGTTCTAAGAATTAATCAAAAAATTCAAAAATGTTTTTATTTGTTTTTAATATATTTGAAAGAAGAACAGGTTTAAAACAATTTCCATGATAATCACATATGATATAATATAAAAATATGCTACCATGGTATAATTAAAGCTTTCTAGGTTTTTTCGTCTCTCTAGTTTCTACTTAATCTACCTATCCTTCCATTTCTATCCAATGTTCTGAATATTCTTTCTTCCTCAAGTTTTGGATGCCCTCGCCATTGGAATCGGTAACATAAATAGTTCATTTTTGCCGAATTTTTCCATAAAATTTGTAGAATTTTTTGCTTGTTCTCATCTCTGCTATTTAATGTTCTGCTGAGATTCTTCTCTAGACCTTAAATTGCGTTTGTAATTTTTTATTCATTGTCTGCATTTTGCATCAGTGGTTGAGCATAAGGCTAAAATCAGAAGATTTCAATCTCAGTAGTAGTTAGTTTTACAATTTCAAATGTGCTCTGGATCAAGATGGTTCCTGCAGCTGTCCACATACTTGTTAAACAGTAGGTCTTTAAATGAGGAGTATCTATAGTGTGCATAATAATGATCTCCTGTTTCTTTTAACACGTCCATAGAAATTTTGGAGAAACTTAATTTCATCTTATTTTTTTGTGTTATGGTGTTTTCATCCGAATCACTGGTAGGATTTGAACATCCAGAAAGGTGTTTTTGTTTTTTGTGAAATATAATCTTGCTAAAACGTTTGTATCATTAGATTGTACCTAACAAGATTTTTTTACTTTGTTATTATCTTGTTAATATGTAATGATAGTTATTATACATAATTTTGAATACATTCTAAAAATAATATAGTAACTTTAAGATTAAAGAAATCTGCATATAAGCTGTTTTATTCATCCACAAACTGTGAATAATTTTCATTACATTCATTGAGTGTATGAAAGTTTGAAGAGTATAAATTTACTCAGGTCGAAATAATGAACGTCTTATCTATTTGAAATGCTTATTCATACGATATTGGCTTCTTAACATAAGTCTAAAATAACGTGTTAAATTATAAACAGTTCTTAAATATTTCAATGCATATCATTCTAATGATACAAGAAAAAGATATCCTTGTGAATTATGTATTGAATCAACACTGCATACATGTATTACTAATTACTACACAATAGATTATACATATTTATTATTGCAAAAACCATAGTATTTATCGATAATTTATTTATTTACGATAGTGAACGGTCGTCGCCTTTAATCATTTTATAGAAAGGATTCGTATTACTGTAAAAAGGTATTTGCAAATAATTCTATGATGTTGGCCGTGCAATAAGTAATAATCATTACGCACACATATATTGTTATAAAGCAAATTACATGGTCCTACTAATACTGAATATCGGGTTGCCAACAAATCTAGATAATATAAAATATGTTATTAGCACGTGTTGTATGTCTACTTGTTATTTATGACACCGTTCCTAGTTCAATTGTACACCAATAACTCGGTAAAGAGAAGGAGTGTCAGTTGCATTTGGAAATGGGAATCTCATCAACGTGATTTGTACTGACAGTGGTTACTTGCAAGCAGTAAATTATTGCAGGATTGTTACGCGCGTATCTCATAACTCGCAAGTGAAAATGTTCTTTGAATGTTATTGTGAATGGCTATGTATTTATGCAAAAAGCAACCGACATTAGCAGCAACTTAAGAATACTAAAATGACCTTCGGAAAGATAGGTTTAATTTACTGAAATATTAATCATATACCCAACTATAGCTACAATAATGTGTCTGATGTAAGAATTTCTATTTCTCGATGTATGCACTATTCCTCTCATATAACTTTATTTTTTGATTTTGCTTGAACGGAGTATATTTCTGTTAAGTGTTAGTTTTCGCGAAAAAAATTACATTTTTGTCTAAATACTAATTATATAAACTAATAAAAGTAATTTAGTATAAGAATAACCAATACTTTTATAACATAATATGAAGAATATTACATTGTCTTAATCACGTAAATTGGGTCCTGCTCCCTATTTTTCAACTAATATTATACATCATAGCTAATATGCAAAGTGTTACAAAAAAGTTATCGAACGTATTACCCAGTTATAATACTAGTAGGAACGAATATAAAAACGTTTTAGTTCGTACGGATTACAACAAAATTCTAACCGTTCATTTTTAAGAATGCTTGACACCTCCATAGGTAAAATAGATGTACCATTTGAAAATCTCTGAAGATATTTAAATTTTATCACCATAATTTTCGATTATACTTTGTTTATGTGTACTGGGTGCTAGTTGCAGTTATTTCTTAACCTGTATTGGATCTGTGACGCTCATGCAACTCTCGCTGTGTAGTTTTGTGTGTGTATAATTGTGTTCAAATGGGTTTGTGACAGCATTATATCGCATTTATAATGCCGCGTTGTTAATTACTTTGCTCCCAACAACGAATGGTAAATCGATCGAAATCCAATTCTCCGAAAAAAAATGTCATCGTCCAGGAGGATTGCACCCCGACTCCTATTGTTCCGTCACAACAATAGGTAGCCCCTTAACCAATGCGAAAATCGACTCATTTTACCTGATATATATACACTTGTTTAGCACCAACAAACTTAATATTGCTGTATATATCGAGAAAAGGACCAATCAGTATCAAGAAAAGTTTTTTATAAAATATAATTTGCCTGATTAAACTTATATTTGCTATATAACTGACTATAATATTATTTTTAGTATCTTTGCTTGATTGATTATTGAAATGTGCGACATTAACATCGCCCAAAATTAATATATTGCAACCTTTCGATTCAGAATGTCTTCTCTTATGACATTTACATTTTTTTACCCTGCTCATTTATTAGTATTATAATGTTTTGAGAAATATGGTCACTTCTATTCGAATGTGATCTACTAAGCTTTCGAAATTCTTTGGTCAATTGGTACCAATTGATGGACACTTGCAGCATCTAAGAAAATATTGCAATTAATTCAAATCCTGGAAACGACGGTCACTTAACACGTTCACGCAACAGACTGTGTTGGTGGAATATAGTCTTTCGCAGTACGTCAATAAGCGATAAACAATAGTTGTAGTATAATTTTTTATTAGTTGCTATACAAAACACTCAGATACTACACTAGAACCTCGCTGTCTTAGGCTTGCAGTATTTTTGGATAAATTTTTATGACTGGAAATAATGAAAGTATTATTTATAATGAAAAAGTTTATTTTATTTTTATATTTGTGTTACACGCATGTGACAAAGATACAATATCGCCGATCGGGACCGTAGAGGTAACTTTAAAAAATGTGGTTGGACACGAACGTGTTAATTAGTCCTCTTCTCTCTATTCATCTATTCCATACTCTTTGAGAGGTATTTCATTGTGACTATATCTCGATTCACGAAACGTACGGAATGCATATTAATTCTTATATTATGGTATTCCTATATTATTCTTTTAATTAATAAATTCATATAAGAAATAGTAATTATTCTCTGTTAGTATCGTTTAACTACGTAGGTATTGCAAATACCAAAATACTTCCTACTAATAATGAGTGAGTATTTGCTTAAATGTAATTTTATATTTTGTTGTTGCAAGTCTTTTTATTACCCCTTCATATTAGAACGAGAAACAGGAAACAAGAGATTGTGTGTATTATAAATATTAACGCTAATCGTATACACTTAAGTTAAGGATGTAGGTAGCCAGGGCCTTAACAGTATAAACATTATCCAAATAGCAAATCAAGTAATAAAGGGGTTCAATTATGTATATGGGTACTAAGTCTTTTATAATATACGACCACTTGAATGTTATTAAATTTTATGCAGACTATTATTTTTTTTTAATTTTATGAACTATTGTTTGATAAGTGAATGCAGAAATGTTTGATACAAGGTTTACTAGGAGCGACTGATGACTAATAGTAGAATAATGGTAGTAACACTTACAAAGCCGCACATAGTTATAAAATATCTTGCACCACATTAATATTATAATTCTTAAAAGCAAAATTTCGTACATAAGGTTTTACTTTGAGTGGTATGCGAAAAATTAAAATAAGCGAATTTTTGCTTACGATATTTTTTAAGAATTATAAACAAAGATCATTATCGTTATATTAAGATTCAATTAATCTAGTAGACAAGTGACTTATATAGCGTGTTTAATAAAAAGAATAATTGTTTACTTTTTTGAAAGTAAGATATTTCTAGTGTTGTTAATTAATTCGTCCTCTAAAAGGAAGGTGAATAAGGATAATATTGGAGTAAGGATGAAAGTAAAATCATTAATTTATATTTCATAGTAAGAAATGTTTCTTCGTTCATTAGTTTATAATTCAAAAATCATAACATTACCCTAATGATTTCCTGTTTATGTTTTCTATGTAGCTGTTGAAGTCTTGATAATCTTGGTAACTGTCCTACATCCTATTATTAAACATGGCAAATTCGGTGTCCATGCCAGCAGTGCACGCGTGCAATTTTGATTTTAATTTAAATTATAACAAAAAATCCAGAAGGGACGTTTAAGCGAGCTCACCGACCGTTCGTATACGACACGACTGCATACTGATTTGAAATTCAAGATTACTATCATTCGTATGTCTAGCTGGCCGATTGTAAACCCGATAACACTCGAAATATCTCCCGCTACGTATGTGGTGCAAATATGCTACATTTAGTTACTATAATTTGAAAATTTTTAATTCTATTCATAATTTGCAAACATTATCTTTAATATACGTAAAAAATTCACGCAGTTACCGCATTCATTTCGTTCTATCGAAGATTTCTAATGCTTGTTGCAAGAAAATGTGCTTGCTATATGTATGGGAAGGGCACTATGCCAATATTATCTAATTATCTTTGTCGTTCCTTAGATTTGTTTGAGTTGTCTTCTAGTGAGTTTCATGTATCAGAGAACTTTTTATGATCTTGAAAAGATGTTGGTTTTATTATTTTTCTCAATATAATCAACAAGGCAAATTAACTCAACACTTTTATATTACAGTACTACTATTATGCTTAATATACTTACTATTTTTTAATAAGCTTGAACGTTTTAATAGTCACAAATCTCTGCACTCATATTTTGTTTTTCGAAAATTAAGAGAAAAACAATTTTCTTGAACTATCGCAACTTACTAGGATTATAAGAGACATACTAATAATTTACTTGCCTCTAAAACCTATTTTATATGCTAATACAGAAGTGAAGTTGAACATTTCACAGCTTCTTTATTCTGGACATGACATGTATATGCAACTAATTCATACAAATGTAAAAATAATTAAGATTGATTAAAAAAGATGTAATATCTAAAATATGAATATGTTTTATCTATCTTTGTGGTTTAGTGGGGTAAACACGACCACTTCCATCAAATAACCTAGTTTTTTAAGTGGTTGTTATCAGTTGTATTATGTATTTTGCAAGGCAACAACTTCTGTAAACGACTGGTTTTCCACGGAATCGACAGTGGTCGTCCTAGAAGAGTTTCCTTGTAAGAAAGTCTATAATTTGATTTACCTTTCTAATTCGGAATTCATATTTTGGGTAATATGAAAGAGCGTTGATAAAAGAATACTGTGCACTTCATTTGATAAATTATGTCTTTACGCTTAAATTGATTGCTCATGTAAATTCAGAAGGTACTTGAATCATTTATTTCTCATTTTTAATCGATTATGCATTAAAAGGAAACCAAAAACGGATTACGTAATGGCTTAAGAGTTTCTATTTTAGAGCGTCGGTTAAAAATCTAATTAGAGATTAATTTTTCATACGCTCTTTAATACTAATAAAACCTAATAACCTTTTTACGAATATCGTTACTAATTGCATTTATTTCATTGCCAAATCAGATACGTTAAGGTTTCCAATGAAAAAGTTCATCGACTTATTTTATGCTTTCAGTTTTAAATAATAATATTTATCGATGATTATTTTACTAAATTTGATTACTGTTTCTTATATGTTGCATTCTTATTTAATAGTAATTGTTGCAATTATCACAAAAAACTTAATTCAAAGTTTTGCAACTTTGCAGCATTGAAAGGTGTTTAAAGTATAGGCAACCGAAAACAGAAACTCTACGCAAACATATATTAGCGTAATGAACTTGTTTCTTGTTTCACGCAGAAGTAAATTAATTCATTACAAAACGGTTATGCTCTATTTGTGGAAAAAACTAGCAGACAAATATTTATTCAATCTTGGAAAATGTCAGCTGAGATATATGTGAACGAATTTATTATGTTTCACAATGTATACATACACTACTATCCAAACGAAACCAGCATCTATAGGTATTCTACAGCCGAAGTGATTTCGAAAGTACTAACAATAGGTAAACGATTACTCATGTACTTTAGTTGGTTCACGAAGTTTTTACATGTGAATTTTAGGTTATTATTACTTATTATTCTATGTATATTTGGTATAACATTTTTCTTATTAAGTTAATAAATTTATGTTCACAAAGTCTATAAATTCTATTTGGAATAATTACCTTAATCCCGATAGCGATTATAAATAAATTCAGACGCGTTGCCGTATGGCTATATTTAATTAATATAATTGAAAAAATAAGTTTAACTATCTCTATAAAATAAATCAGAAATTTAGAAATATATATTACAATTAAGAAAAAAAATCTAATCTATTCGCACATAATGTTGATTATTTAATTCTATCATTCAACAAAGTTATAATTTATAAATTCAAACAAAACTCCAGGAACTTCACAAAAGTTTTAATTTACATCTAAGTGTATGTACATTTCACAGCATCACGCTGCATCATCAGCACAGTACTAAAACTAATACGCGCGTTATACGAGCGCAACACATATGGATACATAAAAAGTGAATAATATAAAATACGAAAAATATAACAATTTCAGATACAAGGTCCGAGATAAAAGATTCGTACATGCAATATTTAAAACCAACATTTTAAAAACAACTCAAAAAAAAAAAAAAAAAAAACTTAACTATGAGTGAAGATACATTGTTCTAGGGCTGTAATTCCGTTTTTTTTTTTTTTGAGTTGTTTTTAAAATGTTGGTTTTAAATATTGCATGTACGAATCTTTTATCTCGGACCTTGTATCTGAAATTGTTATATTTTTCGTATTTTATATTATTCACTTTTTATGTATCCATATGTGTTGCGCTCGTATAACGCGCGTATTAGTTTTAGTACTGTGCTGATGATGCAGCGTGATGCTGTGAAATGTACATACACTTAGATGTAAATTAAAACTTTTGTGAAGTTCCTGGAGTTTTGTTTGAATTTATGAATTATTTCTTCACAACTCACATCATTTATTTAAAGTTATAATTTATTTATTTTCCGGTTGCTGCTGGATCTGGTCGGGTAAATATGGCAGATTTTTGTTTTCAGGTTATGTTACCGTTACAGTACTAACACGACTAATTTCGAAAAATTCTAATATAGTTAAAGCTTCTTATGTCTGTCAGTAACAGAGCGTCTCGACTCTTGGTCATTGCAACTCTATACACAAAACCAATACTCACAGTAGGAAACCTGACGGCTATTTTCCAAAATCGGCAATTTCGATATCAGGTATAAATATCAATCGAAGTATCGAGACTTTCCAATGTATTAATCCCATGGAATTAATTCTGATTACTGGTATCGATTAAGCATTGACAATTATCGATTGTTTTTAATTGATTTCTTGATATCAATACTTTAGTTCCAGTTCTTTGGTATCGATACTCTAGCATCGGTTCCTTGTTATCATTATTGTAGTATTCGTTTTCTGATATAGATACCCAGGTATCGATTTCTACATAACGATAGCCTAGAATCGGTACCTAGGTAACTATACCTTAAAAGCGATCCTTCATTATATGAGGTACCGGGGTATAGATAACAGTTATATAGTATCGAGTATTACACTAGTGCCTATAAGAACAATAACCTACAACTGAGCTATACAAGTGATATCAAATGTAATGTAATGATCATTAATCGACTATACTAACTTGTAGGTTAATAAAACAGGAATGAATCAAATATCAATTTATTCCAGAACATAATTAATTGTCTCTTTGTTAAAAATAGATCTTTGACATATAACATGTGCTAAAATATTAATTTTCCCACTAAAGAAGTATTTTTAACGAAAACATAATTAATTGTGTTCTGGAATAAATTGATTTTTAATTAATTCGTGTTTTATTCGCCCACAAGTAGAAGGTTATCTGGGATTAAAAGGATAAGTACTTACAGGATCCGAAATATATTACTATACATATTAATTATACTAACAATAATGATATGATGATGATCTCCTTACCAGATTTCTTCTTTTATGCTCTTTACCGGCATACATATATAATCCTTCCCCTTTGCGTGCTGTTAATTTTTTATGCCTTTTATCATAATACATATAATTATAGCAGAAATGCATTATTACATTACAGTCTGTGTTGTTCATAAAGATACATTTTATTACAATTGAAATAATTCCAAAGAATACAAATATTCTGAATGGAATATGAGTAAATATGAATAAAAATGTAAGCTGAATCTTACAAAATTAATGTGTTCATAGGTAATGGTGTTCGTATAGACATAGCTGTTTTAATTATGGAATATGTAGTGGTTGTTACATCTTTCAGCAAAAAGTGCAAACGGATATAGAAAACTTAAACATAATACTTCATTATTACTACATTAATAAAACGTTTATTATATCTGTACTTCTACCCGTCGAAGTTCCTTCTCGTCATAACACTAGTTTACAGTCATTGTGGACTGGGTATGATTATGATTTTTTATGTACCTACTTTGGCTTGTTAAACTCGGAAATCACATTACACATTGTTATGAATACTTTTTGATACATGAATTCTTCTTTTTTTATTATGGGTAGTTTGACAATGTGAACTACATCACTATATAGTTGGAAATGACTAATCTGATTGTAAAAAGTGTCAGAGTAAAAATCATCGAATCACTAATAAACATTGCTAATATCTTGAAAAGAAGTACTGGCTGTACCTACTCGTTAAGTTCACTAGGTTGGGAATGTGGGTATGGCAGCCAAAGATTCCAACAATAGACTCAAATTTTCAAATTCTGAGCTTGCGAGCACGGAATACTGTCTATATTGGACAAACATCACAATATTTCAAGAGTAGACTCAGACAACATAATAATGACTGTAAAAATGTGCAGAATACGATCAACAAATCGGCCCTAATTGATCATCATCATGTTATAGCTTACAGTGGTTTTATTCATTCCATGGAAGTTCGAAACAATTCGCTAAAGCGAAATCCAGTTGCAGATTTATCGGATAACAAATATTGTTCGATGTCTTCATTTTTTAATAGTTTCTTAAACTCAGTTTTTGAAGAATCGAAGTAATGATGGAAGAACGATGTTTTCTTCTTTGATGAGACGTATATATTAAGTTTTATTTTTGCTCAATGTGGACTTCGAGCATTATACACCATAATAGTATTAAAAGCGAGAACGATGAATTTCCATACTTTCACATATAATCATATGTACTTATATCATAAGCTCAATGTTTCTCTATAAATTTTCATTCCAAATACCTTTTTCTTATATTTTCACGATTTCTAATCTTTCGCAATGATAGATTGAATTTCCATTTTGCGATTGGAAAACAAAACTAGCAATATTTGTTAACGATTCGATCATCTTTCAGTTGGTGCGTATTGCGATTGTATCGGTTATTCGTAATTTTAGATATGGCGCAATAGTTAATAGTTAAAATGTTTTAATGCAATTTTCGAGTTTAGTAACCTAATATATGGTGTATGTACGTAAGAAAAGGAGAGTGACATCTAGTGTATCTATTTGTTTTTATGAATTATTAATAAATCTACCAGTGAGCAAATGCAAGTTGTATAAATATATTTAACAGTAGTCTGAGAACTGTAGATCTGACCATATATAAATTCACACAAATCTTCTAAATATATACATACATAAGTACTTTTTACATTTTGTTGTTATGTGATTTATCTGGTGTTTGCCGGAGGGTATTTTCTACATATAATTATCGTAAGCGATTTTGGTATTGTTGCGCAATGAAATATGTATTATAACTAGAAGTACGCGCATTTTGCAATATTGTTACAATACCTGACAGCCCTCATAATACTCATAATACACAACAACTTACTATACATATTTACCCGTAACAGTACAATTTAAGGATTTCTCAAAATGAAGCCATACATATGTATTTATGTGTCAATAAACGAAATAGTTTTCATCTGAAAGGATAGTTACAATTATTATGTATATATCGATAATATAACTATATAAATGTTACGCAGTTAAGAAGGTGTTGGTTTCTTTTACATAGTTGCGTATATTATGTGTGCGTTCTACACATCCAATGACATTTTTGCGAGCACGTGATTTTGCAGAAAAGCCGTAAAATGCAGGTCAGGTTTATAGAAAGTTGTTAGTAGAGTTACTTTAGCCGCTTTTAAATATCGCACTAGATATTTAACTCTGTTAGATTAGGATCAGTTTGGAATTTAAATTTTTTAGATTGAAATTTAAGGAAAGCATTTATGTATATCAAGTGTGTTTCAATAATGAACCGCAGTAGAATTTTGATTTATAATGTAATTACAAAATGTCAAACAATTTACAGTTTCATTTAATTATAATTGCATCATTTAAGCATAATTTTCAGGAATGGGAAGATTTCAACACATTTTTTTCGTTTCGTAGTGACTAATAAGTATTGTATAAAACTTTATTGTTTCAATTTATTTTGCATTTGATAAATTATGCACTTATAGTAAATAAAAATTATTAGCAGCAGCTGTACAAAACTTGTGAGGTCTATTAAAAATTCCATAACTATGTACGTACGTTTACAAGGGTAGTCAAATTTGTATTTATGTTGAAAATCTATAAGAATAACGAAGATTGCCATCATTTTAAATCAAATTTTTAACTCTACAAATAAACATGCAGTAAAACGCTATATTCTAGTTGAGTAGCGCACATATGTCGGACACATTTCGAAAAAATATACATGGGAATGTTAATAAATATTTAATATATCAATTATATAAGCATTATAAAACTCCATCATCTTAATTTGAACATATTTAAAGATAGTACACATATACAAATATCTATAGGATGTGAATTTAAATTAATTTTTGTTATGTGTACACTATTTCTTTTACAAAGAGAATATGTTTGTGCTTTACATAATTACTAAATAAAGCACTTTTAAATATACTCCAAGAAGAAGCTACGTTGTAATTACATATTTCGTAACAGCTAATAACACTTAATCGTTCAGCAGTATTATTTTTAGGAATGACTTATCGCACGTTTCTTAAATATGTAAATATGTGTGAATACTCTCACCTCAAGCGCAGATATTAAAATTTCTAATGCAGTGATAAATTATATAAATTAATAAAAAATAACCCAGTTACAAATTAATGCTAGTGGAAAAACGTGAGCTACCAGATTTTCTCAAATATTGTTTATTTATTTTATTAATACTTCGTTTAACACATTCTCTAGTATAAATACCACAGTTTTACTTTTGTTAACATAATGACTCATATCATTCAGTTTTACCTTTATTATGTAATTTGTTATGTAATTCATTATGCTATACAATTGGTTCTTCCCAAAACAACGGAAACAGCTTTACTACGAAAGAGATCCCCACAAGAGTAAATGGCTACTAAAACAACGTAGTATATTATTTAGTTCGTATTATTTGTGGTTAAACTATGATTACGTTTGCGGTTTGCATTACAAAATGTGTTTATATTACATATGTTGTACTTACATACATATACTGCACGATTTTAGTTCTATGATTGTATATATGTTGCAAACTAATCGATGTTGATTTATAAAAAGAACATTTTGTGGGCGTATATGAATCTTGTTTATAGTAGAAGATATGAACACAATTAAAACGGAACACATTCATTTTTATTTCTTATAATTTCTTTATTACAGTAGTTAAATTCTTTTATGAGATTGAAGATTGCATTTTTGCCTGTGACCTTTAAATACATGTTTTCTGATGTATGTGGTTTGATTTATATGACAGTTAGTTAGTTAACGATCCGAATTTATGAAGGAGAATAGAAGGACTTTTCACTTTACGCCAAAAACAGTTTAATTCTTTGAATTGCTTTTATATTTTCTACATTCATTTTGGTTTTCTATTAAACAAATAAGAGGAGAAGACGCTCATCTTGGTTTACTCCAAATATATCTAATTTAATGATGATTCAATGCCAAGTTTTATATGTACTACATAACTACATAGGCATTCCCTTTCTTCGTAATTCCGGATTACAACAAAGGTGACAAAACTTAACTGAATAATTGCAGTGTAATCAGTGTAGATACTTTCTGATTTCCCCAAAATCTTAGCATATACATACATATATGTATATTTAATGATTTTAACCACCACAAATCTAAGCAGAATTACACAATTTGTAGCTGAACAAATTGACTCTCAAAAACAGGTTGACCTAATTTATACTGATCTCTGCATTGCCTTTAACGCGATTGATCATGGTGTTCTAGTTCACAAGCTTGCCATTTTGGAAATGAGACCTTTCAACAACGTCTTGGTAGCTAAGAAAATCAATTTTATCCATTGTTGAATGAATAGTTTAGGTCATCATCGTGAAGTAGCTTTTTCGATAAATTAGAGATGAATAATGTTTTTATAGTTGTGCTAAGATTATACTCACTCTCCACCTACAAATAATCTCCATCCACTAAGCTATCCGCTTGTACTCAGAATTTTGGTTTACTGTTAATAGTCCAATATATATTTCTTAATGGTTTTTCGTTCAAGCTGGATGGTGGTGTTAATTACAAATGTCTAGTAGATAGACATGCCACGGAATCTACGATCTATTATTAAGTATCAATGAAAATCTATACAGGTCTACAAAATACAAAGGATATGTTAGTCACTGTACAGACTGTGCAATTGTATTTGAAACGCCGAGAAAAGTTGTCGAAAAGCATTTAATTAATTATTGCTATTCAAAATGCTAGTTGAGTTTTAACAACTATAAGTTGTTCTCTTAAAAGATTGAATTTTCAAGCGGTTATTTTTTACTGCGTAACACGAAAACAGATTTGCAGACAGACATGCATTAATTATCAGATGTAGTGACCATGATGTAAATATCAGGAGAAAAAGAAAAGCAGTTTTGTAATTGTTCTTTTATGGTTAGGTTGGAAATTTCTGGTACTTAGTAGTTGCCTTGGTATAAATAATACATCAAATAGATCTACAGAATGAGTGTAAAACAGTAATAAGTAAAAGAGATTGTCACTGGTATTGTTTGCAGGTTCTACTCCATGAACTTGGAGTTTGACCATGAGGTTGGTCGCACACTACAATTTGTACTACCATTCTAAAGCAATTAATGTCGCTAAGGTAATATTTGGTTCAGTTTAATTACGTGTCATTACTATTGTAAACTTTAGAAGGTTTTAATACTATTGTAAACTAATGATTTATTGAGTGGTAGTTGTTATTTAAAACTATTACTTATATATCGTAGTATATTCGCACGAAATTCGTTGTCTTTTTGTCGTTATTATAATATATTATTACAGTATGGCACAAAAAACAGTTTTAGACTATAAACTGAAGGATGAATCGATTCATCTTAAATCTATGAATCTATTCTATTGATAAATAATTCATCCAAATGAGTGATATAAATATGTATCTGACTAATACCGGTAATAGTAAATTTGTCAATTTAATTTATATTTGTATGTATTCCTTGTGGCAGGATCTATATTTTTAACAAGTTTGGAAAGGTAGTTATAATTTAAGAATGTGTATATGAAACATATGTAGCAAAGCATAATATTTTCTCCTGGTATGCGCTTTAGTTAGTAATAGGTTAACGTCGCTCGGTCTGTCTAAATTAGTATTTTTTTAAGTAAACTACATATTTGAAATGAATTTGAACAAAAATGATTATTTGAGTGAATTTTAACCTTAAACTACTTTCGAACATTAGGCTCTCTCACACTGATTCTGACTAGGTACTCATAAATAATAAAAATTATACAATGTTTAGGATCTTACTGAGTTTCGAGTTGAGAAAAGTTTATTTATATTACTGGTTACACTGCATGTGTATCCTTAGATATAAGGAACGAATGTGATGTGACGACATTAATGTCGCACATGTTGTTCTTCTTTCTATTTGTTATTAAAAGTATCTTGTTCTTTACGATCAACATATACAGGGAGAATGTACGAAGACATATTTTAAACACAAGGAATTTGGCATGATCAAAATAGAACAGAGTAGTATTAGAATAGAGTCATATACCTTAAAAATTTATATTGTCAGTACAGTATAAAATGAAATAACGAAAAGTAACATTAATTAAACAAATACAATAATTAAATGGATGGAATGGAACATTTTTATCAAGTTGCATTGGACATTTTTGATAGTACTAGAAATGATCTGAATCAACAAATAGACCATTATTATGTTGACATCGTTGCTTTCTATTTATCTTGTTGCACTTAAAAGGGAATGCTATAGTTTACAATATTGCTTAACATATTTTACAAAGCTTTGGCACAAGCTAATAGTACATATTAAAAACTTATTGCAAATTAAAATAAATGCCAATTATTAGGTATTATTATTATTGGCCAACTAAGAATGGCCCACCGCCATATCTCAGGAACGGTTTGTAGTACAGCTTCGGGAAAAAAATATCACTGACGAAAGTCTAAGGTCTATTACAAATATGCAAATCGGAATCTTCCGAAAATTCCGTATATTTTACACTGGACAAATTTTTATATTTTGCCAAATAATGGGAAGGGAGGAGAAGAAGAAACGTTGTTTTGAAGGAACGTTTATAACTCCGGTTCTGAACCGAATTTTGGAAACTTAGTCTGGTTGGAAACAGCATTACTCCCCAATCTAATGCTTACAAATTCAAACCAATCTAATAAGTAACGTGCATGCTAGAGGGTGCCATTTAATTTTTTTCGGAAATTTTGTTTTTTATTGAAAATATTGAAATATGAGAACATACATATTTGATTACAGATTAAAAAAGTAGGCTAAATTACCCGCAAATCAGTGAAAACCGGGTACCGCTATCATTTATCAATCCGAAGATATCTTGAGAAACGTGTGAATGGTCAGAATTTCTTCTATAAATTTAAATTATTCTGCTTCCCCAGACAGGAATTTAGCAAATTTGGTCTTATTAGAAAGGATTTTCATTGGTCTACATTTAGTGATTCAAACTATTTAATATTATTTTATCCATCGCTCCTAGAGGGCGTTAAGGAAATTTAAATACGCACATTTTGTGATTTTTTAAAAGAATGAACATACATATATTCACAATCCAGAGTATTATTAATTGCAGAAGATATTATAATCTCTTACATAATCTAAGAAAGAAATTCATCCCATGACTTCACAATGAGATTGGCACGTAAAAATGACCAAAACGCGAAAATATTATTTCCTCCCTATTCTGCAAAACAGAACAGTTTTTCCACAACAACCATATGTGTTTCTAGGGGTTGCCTTATACACAGTTATTTCTTCTATTCCTTTACAATTCTGTTCTCATAGCTGCATATTCACTAAATCTCCGATTAAATTGTAGAGGAAACAATTCTAAACAAGTATCGATCGCCGTTCATGATTATCGAGTATTATGTTTCGATCGTGTTATAAAGATTTTTCTCGTTTAGTGGAAACTTTATTTTTTCATTTTAGAGTAAATTTTTTTTGTCGTCAATTGTTCTATTGAAGGATTGACCCAGTCTAAACGTTTTCGTTGCTGTTCTACCTACAAAAATTTGTTTGGCCTTTCCTCGTTTGCTATCGGCTATTACGTTGGGTGTTGGCGACAATCTATTTCGTTATGGAAATAATTTGTAGGTAATCTGCTTTTAAATTCCTTGCCATGGATTTGGACAATCATGAACTTAAGGACTGTTCGTATGTTTTCAATGTTAATGGTATATGTTTGTATCTTTGATTTATTAATAGATTAAGTTCCATCCTATTATCACCTCTCCGTCTGAAAAAATAAAATAATTCAATGTGTATTTCTCATACGGTTTGGTATAGGTAGTGTACATCGTTACATGCAAGGCAATAGTCTTTAGATTTCTGATATTAAATTTATAGTAAATTTGCGCGAACATTGTAGAAAGCGTTAACCAGTTAAAGAGAATATGAAAAAAAATGCTGTATGCAAAATAAGCTATGCAATGAAAGTTCGTATGAATAACCTTTTTTTAAATTTAGGCCTTGTTTTTTTATAAATAATGACCTTCATGCTTCAACAATTAACACTTATAATTTCAATAAAATATATTTTTCGATTTATTTCCAGTCATGTAGTTAGATTGGCACACAATAACTTAATGATATGTATTGTAATAGAAGAATCCTTGAAACGTAAACTTTGGTTTTCTATTGTAAATGCGAGTGGTATAAAACAAATCTCCGATAGTTGACAAAGAATATTATTATTTAATAAATTGTTCTGCTTTGCAATAGAGTAAACGTTTTTCCTAAAAGTTGTATTAAAATGATTCACCAGACGAATGTTTCATGTTTCACCATATCTATACTGAAAAAGTGCTATAGATATCATATAGAAACACCATCACACAAAATGAATAATTAGATGTATTGTTTTAAAGTCATCAAATTGTCTGTACACAAATTTCCTCTCACTTCGTCTTGTATGGAAAAGTCACAAAAGAAAGAGCAACTTAATCAACAAATAGTTCTTTATTTTCATATTACATTGTTTTGTTGGTTGTTGTTAAATTAGGGCTCAGAACACAGTTTTATTAACCTTTCTGGAACGACTGTTTAAAAGTGTGTGTGTAGAATGCCAGCCTCAATTTAAAACATATTTCGGCAATTGTAACAATTATATGGCGTCTTTCGAAGAAGCGTTCATACTGAGGTAACAATTCGATAATGGGACTAATTTAGTCAGCATCAAGCCACGTGTGTGTAAATCTGAAATCATATACTTTCACTTAGAGAAAATCTTAATCTAAATCGGTGGTAAAGTTTGTCAGTATAAGATTAACCCTCCGATTGGATATGACTCGCTGCTCGTTGTGTGACATCCGAATTAGTGACAAAGTTTATTGAAGTAAGCTGTTGTAGTTTTCAAGCTGATATCAGTTGGTAATAATGTAATTCAATGGAGGCTTTCGTGATTATCGTCTCTTCCAGACTTCACTCAATTTAAGGTTATCTGCTTGTCCTTTTTTCTATCCCTATACCATAACACGTATTTTATAGGAGAATCGTTATTTGATTATGCATATGGACGATTTTTCGTTAAATAGGAGGTAATTATTGCCATGCAACCTTATTAAGTTTTTGGTTAATAAATCGTATAGCGAGATACTATTAAATTCAATTTTACTGTGAATACATGCATATGTACACTCATTGTTTGTCAATAACATAAAAGGCACATGTACCTAAAATTATCTTATGAATAAGGTATAATAATGCACGTGTAGGTATGTGTTGTGTTACTATCAGTAATATATTTTAATCCCCGACTTGTCTACATCGATTCGAAGTTGCTTAAAGAATTCATGACCCAGACCTAGAAACCTGTGAAATGCGCATTTACAGATCTAATGCAATCGGCAACCTTAATAGTGTTCGTGATTAAATTTGTACAATTATTTCAACATTAATGTAAGTATTTATATATTTCGACTTACAAAAAATTGTTGTGAAAGTAAAAATTGTGCCCATAAACTTGGTAATGTAACACTGAACGTGTTGTAGCAAACGAGTTGTGATTTCTGAAAAATATTATTTCTATTGTTTTTACAGCATGACGAGATAGAATACATATTATAGCTTGATGTTTTCAATAAAAATAGTGTTTTATCTACCATCATGATAGTGTTTGTTTGCTCTGAGCATCTCAATTAATCTTTGCAGGACAATTACCGTCGTATCTAAATATAATAAACTGAAAATCGTGGTAAATGCGTGCTTAGATAAGTTTGGTACATGTTTTCTAAAATCTCAATGGTAGATCAAATTTAAATGGAGAAACTTAATTTTATAAGTATATTAGGTTTATGTTAATTTATATCTTCGCTGTTCGAGTAAAAATTTACAAACTACACAAAAAGTACTTTGTAGATAAAATATATCACATATAATATAATATATAAATATATCATATATAATATATTATTTATATATGTAATATATTATTTCCCGTACAATTTTTGCCACTCCATTTTACTCTCGTAGGAGATGAATAAAAAAAACATTCCGAAAAACGTGTTTCATTAATTGTGTCGAAGAGCACAATTATTTCCAATATGAAATAAAAGATACACCTACCTCCTTAGAGGTTAAATTTTGATATTCTTTCTCAAATGACGTCTACAATAGAAAATTAACACTCTTTTCCAAATTTCAAATTTGTATTCTTAACGATTAATACAATTGCTGGTAAATACTTTGTAACACGTTTAACTGAAACGTGGCAAAACGTCGATTTTAAGAATACCGTTTTTGGATTTCCTTTACAGAGTTCGCAACGCGATAGCGTACAGTCCTAAAACCAATGAGAACTTGGTAAACCTTTATGTTCGTGTTGAAACTCTAAGCTATCATAGGAAAGTAACTTATGGAATATACTTTTGGCACTTTCCTAAACCAAAAGCACTTCATTAATATATGGTGACCATTGTTTATTAATTACACGACAAGTTTAGTTGTGAAAGTTGAAAGCGTCAAATTAGTTTAATAATATTTCAGTAACTTCCTGAATTTATTCTACTACTAGAACGTTAATAGAATTTTGTAGTGATTGCACAGTGCAATAGTTACTTCGGCTATATTCATTAAGGCTTTTTCAATCGCTGGTTAGCAATTTTAAGTGACAGGTAAACCTAAACTGCTGGCTAAAGTGTTTATCGATCTCACAGTTTAAACCAACTGCAGGTGAAAGTACATATAATCTAAGCTAGCAATTTAACTTGAAGTTAAGCTTAACTACCAGCCAGTTAACAGAAACAATTAACCGCCGATTGGAAAACCAGGCCTAAAAGGTCTCAGTTGACAATATGGTGCTTAATTGCTTCTGTAGCTAATACCCAATCTTAGCTTGTGCAACTTAAATCTCATGACTAAGATGCATGAATCTCTAAATTTTTTCCTAAAACGTTTGGCTGGGCACATAATTTTATAATGATTACTTTTCTTTGTCATTGTTAAGACTTCTTTTCCTATAAAAAATAAAAGAGAGCAGTGGCTTAATGCCAACACAGAAAAAGCTAGAGATTTATAATAAAATATGATGAGAATTCTAAGCTTTAGAATGAGATCAGCGAATTTATTAAAAGTCTATTATAAATTCTGCCAGATGTTAGGTTTAATAACAAGTGAAACTGATACCTACATACTGGTACATACTAAAGATTTAAATGAAATGAAATAGAACTTTGTAATTCCGTAGACTTTCACGGCCGGTGTCGCTCGTAATAGAATATTCTTCCGGGTTTCGCCGTGCGTTTCATTGTCCATGCTGCCAGCTTCTTGAGGATCTGCTATCAGACTGATTTTCTCCGTTGTTGCTGCTCCTTATATAACTCGTAGATTTATCGATACGTGACCGTATCGCTCCATTGGTCGTGACGGATTTTCATAGTAAGTTCTTCCACGTGTTGCTGAGTCTATAGCCATCTTTACGGTTCAAATTAGGGCTCTATCTCTATGGCTTCCAGAATAATTCTGCGGTGGTAGTTCTTTGTAGTATCTAATAATGCAGGCTCTTGAAGGTTTACTTTATCTCCGTACTGGTGAACATGTTCCGCGACTGCTGATTGTCCAATTTTTTTCCACGCGTGTCCTTTTGATGTTCCTTCACTCGTTGTTCAATCGCTGTTTGTCCAACATAGATTTTCCCGCACTCGCACATTAACTTGTAGACCTCTTCTCCTCCAAAGAAATTGTGTTGAATGAGGGTAGCAGTACTGAAGCATACTTTTATGTTTTTCTTCGTCAATATTCTTCCTATCTCCTCAGTTGCTCCGGAGACGTACGGTAGACGGGCGAATGCGAAATAGAACTGTATGGCACAATTATTAAAAAGTGGAAATTTCAGATATACATATGTCAGTGGGAATAATATTGATATTGTGAAACAATGCTGTCTAGTTGTTGGCAGTAAATGGCTTAAATTCAACAATGCAGCTGATGTGAAACAGTTAAGTATGCATGTAGATAGAACAACGTGGACATATTGTTATGAAAAGAACGAAAAGGAGACAATAATTCGGAAAAATCACAATTACATTAATTATCAGCAAAATGTTGTTATAACAATGAATCATAAAACTTGTGGACATATGGGATACAATTATGAGACCTAATATATTTCTAAGGCTCTTTGAATGTCACTGCCAATTAATATAACATGCTCTAACTGAAATTTATGATAGTAAGGTGTACACAATTACATATATATTTGCGATAAAAATAGTCTTAAATAAAATTATCATAATGTATCTAAAGCTTTTTTGATTCGTCTCTTTATTTAGAAAATACAAGAATATCGAAATAGTTAGGAAAAATAATGTGGTTTTAGTATATTTTTGACGTCTTTATTGATACATTTGTGAAGTAGCTGCGAAAAATTTTGCAATTGATGCGTACTCAGATGTTACGATAAAAATATCGGTTTTAAGAATGTTACCAGTAGGTATATAAAAATGAATAATTGCGGGCGAATTATAATCTAAGATGCCTTGAAGGAAAGTAATACTTTTTGTATCCCAAATGTTTTTCTTATCCCAAAGCAACAATCCTAATGGAAATTTAAATACATCTGTATTTCCGTAACGTAGTACTGTATAGAAATACAAAGCAACAAGATGTTATATGGTAGCTTAATATAAAACAATAGTCCCAAGGGCGAGCATGTTCAGCCAATCAATATCGCTTAGTGTAAAAAGTATTCTGTTGACGTATTGGATATATGCATGAAATGTAAACAAGAGCTTGAGGCAATTTATATGTGTATATGCAACTAGAGGTTATATATATATGTACAACGAAAACCTAGTCTGAGTAATGATTTGTATATGGTACATATACTGTTACGCGATCGTTTGGGTACAAATTTGTTGTTATACAACATCTTGCACGTAGAATAAGTCCTCTGCTTCCTTTTGTGTGATTTCAAACCTAAAATCGATATCAACAGACAGCTCTGCACTACGAGCGGACTCCACCAGCTTAATATCAGTTGCAACGATACAAAGCCTTATAACGTTAATTTCACTTTCAGTATTGCGTTTTTTTTACCTAGAAATTGAACAATTTTCTTTTTTTTTTTAATGTGTGGTGGGTGCTTAGTTGCAGTGACTCCGTAAGCTGTATCACTTGTCTGGCTATCACTGCAACTCTTGCGGTGTAGTTTAGTGTGTATAACTTGTGTTTTTAAATGGCTTTGTGACAGCATCATATCGCCTTTTATGATGCCGCGCTGTTAATCACTTTGCTCCCAACAGCGAATGGCAAGTCGATCCGGGATTAAACTCTCTGAAAAAATGTCACCGTCCCTCCAGAGAATTGAACCCCGGCACCTATCGTCCTCTCACAACAATAGTCAGCCGCCTAACCACTGTGGCCATCGACCCGATCTTGCATAGGATAATGTAGTAGTCTTTATTGGTAGTAGTAATACATAATTTATTAAATAGCGTCAATCACTAAATAGGTTTTCCAGTGTCCAATATACACACATAGCTTAAGAATGCGAAAATATACTTGCCCAAGAAACCTAACAGGGATAGGTACTATCAGTGGTATGTCTTTGTTTAGTACAATTTTTGCGAAATATTACTCTCTATCATAACCGGCTGGCATCTATTGTTCATTAATTAGGGAGAAATTGTATAAACAGCTCTTAATCGAAGAAAGTATTTACTAGAGCAATTGCTTATAAAGCGTTGCCTTAGCAGATAAAATTTGTAAGTTCATGCACTTGTTTTCTAAATGTTGTCAGGTTGTCCGGTTGCATCCAAAACAAAAGTGTTGTTTGTGAGGAAAATAGACATTAAGCAGCAAAATTATCTCTGATTTGAAAGTCAACAATCTAGCCTAAAATTTTTAGAAAAGAAAGTGGGTAAAAACCTTACGAATAATTGCAGTTGTATGATAAGACAGAAGTTTATAACATCGTAATAGTAGAGGTAAGATACCGGCAGTGCTATAGTTTAACTACTGTATTTTTTATACCGTGGCTTCTCCCAGATTTCGCCGTAATCTGATAATGGATATCTCATTCGATTACCGTAGTGCAGGTACGTCACAAACTCATTTAAGAAACTAATGTATTTGTTTCAAGAACAATAATTTAGTAAATCCATGGCAGGTCTTACAGCAGTAATATTGTTGGAAAACTAATTATTATTCTCATCAAGCTTTGAAAGACGATCAAGTAGAACAGGATTAGAATGCTTGTAACTGATGACATTTTGAACATCCTCTATAATTCTTGCGTGTTCGCCTTAAGCTTTCTCTCCCTTTTGACACCAGAATTGATGTAGTTTCCAAAACTGTTAGAACGTTTAGTGTTTACAATATGCAGTATGTTTCGTTCTTCTATGTAACGTATACCTATTTCCTTGAATGTAAATGTATATTAAGGTTTATACTTTAAACTACAGGTTAGCTTGGCAAATACAGCTCAGAAGTGAATAATGTAAGGTAGCTTTTAATCATATCCAGGATATCCTAGATCGTCTGGCTATTTTTGAACACGTACTCATAGCACAGATTTGATAATTTAAACGTGTTGCACATATTATGGCTAGGTGGATCATATTAATACTAATCTACATTAGATATGGTATAATGTATAATTATGAAGATGACAAAGTGAACAGAAAAGTCGAGGATTATCTTGAAAATAGATTAACAATTAATACATTTATTACGTTGCTCATTTCAACAACATTTCTGAATGATTTGGAATAATTTTAAAAACTCGCAAGACCTCTATATGTCCATTTGTTTGCTCAATTAAAGCAGTGCGATGCAATTATGACCGAAAAAGCTTTGATAAGCTTTGATAACGAACGATCAAAGTCTAGCGCAAAACAATCAGAGCAATTACCGAACGATATATATGTACATAGGTGGTACATATATATGTCAGTCTCTACTTAATTTATATGTATGTATGTGAGTTTCATATCTACTATATAGTTATGGAATCTTCGGTTTCGTTCAATCATGTTTTAAGCATTACTATTAATTAATATATAACTATAGTTTGATTTTCTCTCACTGTTTTATCATGAAATTCCCATCCCCGCAAAACCGTAGATTCAACGGATGTACTATCCTTTTCAAATTAAATGAGAATTCTTCAGTGAAAATTGTTTTTTAGTAAATACAGGCTTTCTTCTCAAGCGAATATCATTTCTCGAAAAAGAGTACTGCTTTGATGAACTTATTTAGAATAATTAAAATATGACAGATTGTGTTAAACCATTGACTACTTGATGGTTTATTGTGTACAATATTATCAATATCAATTACAATATCTTGTAAATATTTTAGAATTTTTTAAACACATACATTTATTAGTTTAGTCTAAAATACAGAAGAATATATAATATAAGCATCTGTTCATATTCTGTAGTTGATATATAGGACAAACAATGCTCATTTTGTATGGTGATACCAGAATATCTGTATATCTCTAATAAAACTGGTATTGCAAAGGTAATATTGTACGAGAGGTCGCCAAAAACTACTTTCAATCGCAAATAGAAACGTAATAACATGAAAAGCTATTTTTACAAATTTGATACGTATCGTCGAGATTTGAAATAATATATTTGGTGTATTAATGTAAGAAACTACAATTTATAAATAATTATGTGTATTAATAAATCATACAGATGCATAATTATCCAACCCAATTTGAGGATTACCAAATATTAATCTTACTTTTTGTTAGAAATTGTTTCAATGTATGCTACGACATATCTAAAAGATAAAAATAATTTATCAAAACACAAATGTAACAACTATCCGTGATATAAGGAACTGCTACAGTATCACCTGTTTTCTCGGAAAATTGTAGTTCTGTCAGTTTACCGTTTTCTACTAAGGCCAACTTATTAGCAACGCAGGATTATAAACGCCGATATAGCGTTGTAAAAAGGCCATTGAACACATTTACACATGGACAAATTACAAATTTGACTATCATCAAATTTGATATTTTTGAAGTTCTTATAGATTTGTTCTACGTTTTTCCAGAATTTTGTAAAATTATATTAAAAAGATCACAAAATCAGAGGTCAGTCCCACATTTCGAAATCTGAAATTTTAAAAGTTATTTTAGCTTGTTTTAACTGTTCGAAAACTTTAATCAATCAATACTTGAATGGTTCAAAAGATATGGTGAAAAAGTAGAATTGTGCAAGCCATTTTCCTTTTGTTTGGAAAATTTAAATTTTTATAATTATTCTAGTTGCTTTGAACATTATGGAAATTTGGAACAATATAGAAAACTCTAAAGCCTGGAATTGGGAAGAGGGAGAACTTTAGTAGTTCTCAATTACTTCATGAACTATCCATAGTAATGACTTGATAACTATGATCAGAATTTTTCAGAAAATGGGGTCCATTTGCCAAATTTAGCGAAAAGATTCCTGAAAATGGCAATACTATAACATTGTAATTAGTAAATTTTGAGATAAGCAGATTTAAAAAATGCAGATATTATCAGGTATCAGCTTTCAGGAATCCAAACCCTCTTATACCTATTATTAATATATCTAGTTATCGTCCTACATTGACAATTCTGAAGATTATTTGTGATACGAATTTGCTTTCCAACGGATTGTTTATTTTGAATAATGCCCCTTGACTTCTTGTTATAAAAGAACTATGTATAGAAGACTAAAGAGTTGCAGCAAGGATTGTTCCATCAAATTGTTCAATTCAAATTCAGTTAGTGAATCAATATGCGATTCAAAAGATGAAACAGCATTATCGCAAATCTATTCGTTATAAATTAAAATCTTTCTGTACTAAACAGAAATTCTCAACTGGCTAACTGAAATTGAATAGGGCTCGTGCAATTTAAAATAAATCTTTAAAGCTTTGAATTGAATATTATCAATAACGTATTGTGGTAGCTTACTGTACTTACAAAGAAATTAAAGTTAACCTACGTTTTATATTACAACGGTTACACCTGACAAATCTTTTTTTGATTAACATTACAAATAAGTATTATACTTTTACCTAAGTTTCATATTGACATATTTATCTGGAGCTAAATTTTAATTATATTTTAAACACGAACCAAGGAGTATTACAAGTGTTCGTAATACAATTTTACATACATGGCTGACTCAAGTAAGAGGATTTACATTTAATTAAGCTGACGTAGGAAGTTTAATTTGTATTTTCAATGAAACAGTTGTTACATAAACGATATTAATTACATGTATGCTACTTAAATTTTAAGTTGACGAAGTTGATACCTGTTATTACGAACGTCTTATATTTTTTTAAAACGACTTTCCTCTTGTTTCAGGAAATTACTAGCGATACCACAAAGTAATGATGGATTTGATAGATGCTCTATGTACAACATTAATTTCACCGATATACTTCACCAAGGTATTAAAACAGCTGATCCATCATGGGAAAAAGTTCCTTGCAAAAATGGTTGGGAATACAATTTCACCGATGTACCTTACAAAACAATTGCTTCTGATGTAAGAAATATTTTGCTATCATAAACTGCATTTTAGCATTTGATTCTATAACAGCTTGATTGGGTTTGCGACCAAGCAACATTACCAAGCATAGCGCAAGCAATATTTTTCGGTGGTGCTATTCTTGGCGGCTTAGTTTTTGGTTGGGTAGCTGATAGATATGGGAGGATACCTGCTTTGGTTGGTACAAATATGGCTGGATTTATTGGAGGTATAGCGACAGCATTTTGTACTACATTCTGGACGTTTTCACTCTGCCGATTTCTCGTGGGTATGGCATTTGATAATTGTTTCACTATGATGTATATTTTGGGTAAGTTCTCTTTATTTTTGTTAGAAATATTGGCCTTTCTTTTTATGCGATTTTTTTTTAACACAGAAACATTTATCTAGGTAATTGTTATAAAATTTATTATAGGAAATAAAATATATTTAGCGCGTACTTCGTACTGTGTTTTTTCCTTTTATGGTTGCAGTTGAATCCATGCGAATTATATTTTATAGAAAGAGATTTACTAACAGTTCGCTTCAGTGAGCGGTAGCGTGTAGCAAAACGGCGCAGCATGGATGCATAAAATGAAAACTCGCCGAATTTAGAGATATGTACATATGTACTGTATTTCACCTAAAAGTATGATGTGCTACTCTTAAAAATTATTAATTGCGTATATAATAGAACTGGATTATTATAACTGAATTTTGACTTTGAAAATGTTGGTTTGTTACTTCCGGCACAAATGAGTGCGATACATACACTATTGTATTGTAAAGAAGCATCTTAAAAAAATTCTTATATCTCCCATTATTTTTTTCCTACCATAAATATCATCGTTTCCACTATAATTTTATAGGTGCACATGTATTTCATAATCCTTTCCCGTAAACATTGGCTACCTTCGGATGAGAATCAAAGAGTAAAGGAAATTATCCTAATGTTTTTATTACAACTTTATTACTATCATTATCCCATGAACATACACACAGAGAAAAATGTTCTTGAATTAAGAAAATATACTGTTTTACCCAAATATTTTTAATGCTAAAATATTTCTGTTTTGATTCAAACACATTTTCTTGGAATAAGTAAATGCGTTTAATACAATCTAGACTATATTTGTTGTAAAATACGTATTTGATCTGAATAACTTCCCTATTTGTGAAATAGCTGAATTGCAAATTTCGAGCAGCTGCGTTCGAGATTATATGTGTATATGAAGCGTTTATACGTGCATTTTTATCTGCGTGCACGATTTTGCAAGAATTAGATACGCATAAGTTTTTTTTATAGTTAAGGCGTGGACATTTGCAGTAATAAAAGTACATATTTAATAATGCATTATGTGAAGTGTATTTTAGCTTCATGGGAATTGGAGGAATAATTTCAACCAAACGTTGTACTTGAAGTAAATCCATTGGCTAAACTTCCGAATGTCGACCACTGAATTGGCAATTTATAAGCAATTTAACGGAAAGTACAGGTTTTACTGAGTCCAAAACGGCCCCCGTTTCTTGCGGAGATCAGTCTAAGATACCTAAAAATCGTTCTAAAAAGTGTTATTCCTAGGTTATGTTTCGCTAGTGCTTTGACATTTCTGCGAGGATTTTCACATTAGCGAAACATAACCTAGAAATATCACTTTTTAGAACGATTTTTAGGTATCGTAGACTAATCTCGGCAAGAAAAGGGGGGCCGTTTTGGACTCAGTAAAACCTGTACTTTCCGTTAAATTGCCTATAAATTGTCAATTCAGTGGTCTACATACGGAAGTCTTACAAATACATTATATTCTTACATTAAAACAATGTTGTTTTGCGTCAAAACAAATTTCTTAGAAAATAATATTCTTGTGATAACACAATACAGTTTTGCGGATATACAAATACGGGATTGTTTTGAACTGAAACAGTCTGTTTTAACTCAAGATAATATTTCTCTGCGTGTACAGGACCTTGAACAGCATCATACATTATCAAATCAGAAAGAAACTATAAAAAGCCACCCTGAATCAAGCTTATATTTGCTGATAAAAGAAAGAAAGTATTTATAAGGAGATGTCTTTTGAAAACCATATCGAAATTATCAAAGCCATCAAGTAACCAGAAAATAAAGATCGTCTTTTCTGTTTGTCATTTCATTTAGTGCAGCGTTTGGTATCTTTTGCTTTAAAAACTATCGTGTATAACCCATTAGTTTACGGTTAAAACTTTCAAACGAGTTACCCTACGCTTGAAAATGCGCAAAGAAAAAAGTAATTCAGTGTCATTGTTGATAGATTAGACGCTGACCAGAGAAATTTTATGTGAACCCATTGTTTTAAGCTACTGTAAAATTTAGAAGTGGTAATATGCTTGCTTGGTTGATATTTCTGATATCGAAGGCTTCCCCGGTCTGAGTCTCTGTTATGAGGGCTTCCGAGTTTTGACCGCGAAGAAGCGGAAGGGACGGGTTTCCAAATATTGGAGAGTGGGTAACCACGATTGAGATTTTGTGGATGTCTCTGGATCTCGATAGCTTTCCTTACCTTTCGTGGAAAATAGCGATGAGACTTGCTTACAACAGATACCTGATCAAAACAAATTTTATGGCCCGTATCAATAAAGTGTTCGGCTAAGACTGAGTGTGTTGAGGAACGTGACTTAACGTACCGTTGGTGTTCTTTGATTCTAGTTTGAATAGAACGTCCAGTTTCGCCAATGTACACTGAGCCACAGTCACAGGGAATTTTATAAATGCCTTTATGGGAGAGAGCAGGGCGAGTGTCCTTGGGCGAAGGAAGAATTTGGGAGATCTTGTTTAAAGGTTTAAAGATGGGTTGGATATTTTGCTTACGAAGAATTCTACCAATGTGATCTGTAACGCCATGGATATAGGGGAGAACGATGGTACTTAGCTGATTACTAAATTCTGGTGCTGCCTTAGGAGATCGTGGATGAAGGTACCTATTTATGACCGTTTGTATGTTTCCGGAGGTATAGCCATTCTGTAGAAGAGCAGTTTTCACGTGTTTCAATTCTTTGTCGATGTTGTCGGGTTGGGAAATTGAGATAGCGCGATGTACTAGAGAGCCGATTACCGATTGCTTTTGTGCTGGGTGATGATGTGAGCTGGCATGAAGATATCGGTCGGTATGTATGGGTTTCCTGTAGACGGAGTGACCTAAACGACCATTTGGTAGACGAGTAACTAACACATCAAGGAAAGGTAGAGAACCGTTATTCTCAATCTCCATGGTGAATTTGATGTCGGGGTGTTGGCTATTGAGGAAATCCAAGAAAGTAGGCAGAGTGTTTTTACCATGTGGCCAGATAATGAAGGTGTCGTCCACGTATCTTAACCAAGTTTTGGGTTTTAAATTCGCATGTTGCAAAGCACCGGAGAAAGTGGAGATCCCATAGCGGCGCCGGAGGTTTGATGATAGTATTTTCCCTGGAAGGTGAAGTATGTCGAAGTAAGGTATTTCTCAACTAACTTGGCTAAGTCTGGGGATTACTTGTCCTGGATCAATAATTGGTGGATTATAGCGACGGAATCGGTGACAGGCACTTTTGTGAAGAGCGAGGTAACATCAAAACTGACAAGAAAATCTTCGGGTTCGATAGAGATTTCAGAAATGAGTTTAACAAAGTGCGATGAATTTAGAATGTGAAAAGGAGCACCTGTGTATTTCTTAATAGTATGAGCGAGGTATTTGGCCAAGCTATAAGTGGGCGAATCTATAGTGTTAACTATGGGTCGAAGATAATTGATGGTTTTCGCACGTGAAATAAAAGCATTTTAACAGTGTCATTTTATTATGAAATTATTTAATTATATGAATCATATATTGAAACTGTTAGGAGTAAATTGCTTCTTCTATTTTACTAATTTGTGATTTTTATGCAATGAATGTATTCATCTGCAGCAGACAAACATTACAAAGGACATTATCGACTGTTATGTCATACATCACAAAAGAGTGAAATTATTCATCACCTTTAATAAATATATTGCAGGATTTATTTATATAGAAAGTACACTTGTATAGAGACATACATATACAGGAAATAACAATAGCAGTAGTTTATTTAACTTTACTTTAATACCGAATTACAAAATGTTAATTAAACTGTCATAGACGTTTCCTTTTCTATATAATGCAGTTTCGACATTCTATCCAGTTTCTACGTGACACAAATAAATTCAATTTCAAAGCATTGCTCTTAGTCCTTGACATAATTATGAGTTATAAGAATATTTCATTCATGCCTGCGTTAGTTATAACAGGTTTTCATAACTTTAATTTAAGAAGTGTTTATGATGTTCTATTAGAGTGAACATAACCACAAGATTCCGCGGTTTCAGGATCAGATATACATCAACATAAGTACTGAGAAAAGAATCAAGGTCGTACGTCTGCATTATTTGTTTATATTATTATATAAGTTTAACAAACTTTGAAACGTCTAGAAGTGACTTATTTACTGCGTCTACATGTGAAGGTATACCATGGAGAAAGGTTTATTTATAAAGTGTATATTTAATGTATGAAATATTCTTGTCGATCTGTTGCTATTTAAAGGCGTAAGAATTATTCCAACTTGCAAAATAATTATCGCTGCTTATCGTATTCTGTTGACCTGTGTAGGTGTAGTTACTAAATGTATTCTAAGCACCTTGAAGCCCATTTCTTTAGAAATCAGTTCTTAGTACTTTTCTAATAGTAAAGAAGCAATATCGTTAGCTTAAAGCACTAGTATAGTTGCTGATAGAACTGAAATAATATACAGGGTGATTGGTGAGAATGACCTATTAAAAGTATTATACAAACGTAACGGAATTTTAAACCAAAATTTGGCAGTTGGATATGGTTTAATATGAACTATCACGTGAAAATATTTTTGAATAAATATCACTTCCGGTTAACCGGGAGTGGGCATCAACTTCGATTATTTAAATACCATGCTACAAAATAAATTATAAATTCAGATTCTACTATAAATTTTACACATATTTCATATATCATACCCTATACCTAAATATCATTCCTTAATTAAATCGTTATAACGTATTCACCTTCCATTTTAGGTATAGGAACACCTAATACGGATTAAAAGAGAATCTTTTGTAGAATCAGAAAATCTAATAAAATATATACCTTTCGCTTTAAAAAAAATCTACTTTCCGAAGGTTGAACTTATTTATAAGCAACTAAGTTTTTAAACATCCTGTACAATGTTACAGAGAAGAACTTCAAATGTTGTGTAACTACACAATATCAGCTGTGTGTATGAAAAATTTCATTCGTCTCTTTTACTCCTACGTGACGTAATCACTATAAAGTAAGATCGGTATCTGTTTCTTGGCATGAAATATTTGGATTTTCTCTAACGAATGCTATAATATTTTCTTACTCTTCTCTATTGGCTCTATTGGCTGCTTCTAGGCTTAATAGAGAGCCCATAATTTATTCAGGTATATTTTAGTTTCCAAAAATTTTCCCTCCGGCGGCGGAAAAGTGAAAAGTGAACCTCCGGCGGAGGAAAAGTGACACTTCAGCCACAAAGTGTCACTACTCAGTCGAGAAATGTCAGTTTTATTGACGTTTGAAGAAAATAGTATATTATTTTATACGGAGGAAAAGTGATACTTTTCATGGCGCGCTCGTGTTCAGCAAGCCATGAAATGTAACTTTTCCTCCACATAAAATATGCTATTTTTTCTTCAAACGTCGGCAAATTTATGCAAAAATATCGGTTTTTATTGATGATAAGCGGGTTTGGTAGGATGTGTGGACGTTTAGACCGATGATTAAGTACGAGCTGTTTCTATCGTAACTCATCATAAAACTGTCAAGTTGACACTGTCAAAATTGAAATTATGTGTTTGTATTGGTTTGTACATTGCCATAATAACACTTTTCCCTCCGGCGGCGGAAAAGTGAAAAGTAAACCTCCGGCGGAGGAAAAGTGACACTTTTCGGCAGACTACTCAGTCGAGAAATGTCACTTTTATTGACGTTTGAAGAAAAATTATTTTATAAATTATAAGAATTCGAAATAAATATCCTTTGTCAAACTAGCATCTTCATTTCTCAAATTAAAACAGTTAATTAATTATTGGTTACCGAATGGATAAAATTACTGCAAAACTATTTTTATAGAATCAACAACATACAAAACGTCAAACTTTTCCTTTTTACATGCCTACTACATATGAAATATTATAAATATTGAATTAACAATTTTTCAAATACCTCCCCAAAAATACTGTAGTGTGGTATGTATTTTTTATAGAATCTCTTTTTCCTTTTTACAGTTCTCTTTTCATTTTTGAGAAAATATTTAGAGTGTTCAATATCAGAAATACGTTACATAAAATAAGAGTTAGGATTATATCGGAAAAGCAAACAAATAAATCCAAATAAACGTTATACCTTCGGATGTAACTTAGAAAAGTGCCCCAAGGAATTCGAAACCGTTTTTCGATAGCAACTGAGAAAAGCAAAGTATTGAGCTGGATTGATTTCGTTAAAAATCGAAAAATACCATGTAGTTCGAAAACGGTAAGATATAGCGCAATTCGGTTTGCGCCAATACAAGAAAAGAGTTGTAGAGCCGTACCTCAGTTTTGTCTATCTCCAACAGGTTCTCTAGGAAAAAACATGAAAATGTTTTGTACATGAGTCTATAATAAAATATTAATATAATCTTATCTACAACTTTTGTTAACAAGTCGTTTTAAGCAAAAGATGCTTTAGTTTATTTGGCGATGTAATAAATGTATCGATGTTACGAGATTATTGAAAAATTTTAAATATGTAAATGCCTTTTCTACACATCCATAGTGAAAATATATTACGAGAACAGTTCACTAAATTAGTGTCCCTAACATAGAAGCAAACAACTGAGAAAAAGGAAACAATTTTATTTTTCAACATAATCTCCAGAACGGTTAATATATTTTGTTTATATCGATTTTTAGTGCCAACATTCCTTTAGAAAAAGTTTACCGCCGTCATCACTTCTGCATGGTCTGAAAAATGGTTTCTTGGACATTGCTCTTTTAATTTTGGGAATAGATGGTAGTAATTAATAGCCAGGTGGAAAGAATAAGAGAGCGTTTAAAAGTTTTGAACCTAACATTGTGAATGCAGCCATTGAAATACAACTTTTGTGACCAGAGCCTTGGTGATACGGCACACTTCATCTCAATTTTCTGCTGTTCCATACTTTGTCCTTTTGATTCTGGGTCAATATGATGAATGAAAGTTTCATCTGTCATTAACATTTTTGGTATCCACTGTGTGGAGATTTTTCTGAAATACCATGAATCGTGCAAAATTTTTTCAACATTTCTAACTTCTTCTACCAAAACCTTCTATCATCAACCAAATCATTATTGTCATCGGTAATCACAGTTTTGATAAATTACGAATAGGTTAAGCAAAATAAACTAATATTTCCTATATGAGAAGATACAGAGAAATGATATTTTGCATTCACTACCAATAAATAACACTTCGAATAGCAAAACTTTTCGATACGTCCGTCAACACCAACCGTGTTAGCGATAATAGATATTGTAAGTAGCTCCATTGTATAGACTAGAATCTATAATGGTAGTAGTAATTGTATTCATAAGTAGTTTAAAGGATTATAATTACTGATTTATTTATAATAGATTTATATTTGTTATGAGTTGATAAAAATTTATTTGACAGCCATTTAATATTACCATTGTAAATATAGTTATCCTTCAATTTATGTAATATACGTCGTAGTTACGCAATTAACTTCTCTTTTTACAGAACCAAATTAGTTGCTATAAGTAATTGTTATTTTGAAAGTGTTATTTAAATTCCTGTTCAATGTGTCTAGATCTACCACGGGATTGTCACTTTTAATTCTAAACATTTAACAAATTTCAACTCGTTAGCAGTTTTTAATTTCTTAATAAATTGTTTAAACCCCAGAAATTATTACATATATTATTATTACAGAACAATATTTAAATAAACAACTAAAATAAATTATACGACTTAATTGTTCACGCGTGAATGAAATCTTTGAAAACGACGGGAAGCGATAGAGCGTTGCAATAAAAACTGGCCGATAAATTAACATACAAGGCCGTAGCTTACAATGAAAACATTAATAATAGCTAAAAGCTTGGATAAGTTTTGTAGCCTGAAGTGCATACTTCATACCATTTCATATCACTTCATTCATGCATTGCTATTCTTTTACCTGAACAGATATTTTTGATTATAATCAATAATCACATGTTTCGTACTTGAGGCCTCGGTATGAATAATGTATGTATTTTACAGATACATTAATTCAACATTTAATTCATAAAGATTTGTTTATCGTCTTATAAATACGTAGCTCTTGTGAATGCTTCATGACAATTAATGCAATAATGTACTAACTTTATATTATTACGTCATATGCATAAGTTTACATTTTTTTTGTGAAGTTGCGAATAATAAAGTATTCGTTCGCTGTTCAACTTTTCTTTATCTGTCCATAAGATCCTGCGTAACAGGACGTAAAGGCGAACTGTAGTTCCGTAACACTATCTTTTTCAAAACAATGCATTGCATATTTTTATTTTTTTAAAGTACAAATTTAGTTCCAACTTCTACAGTTTATCATTTATGTATATCTGTGCGCTAGTTTTTACTACCAAAAATAATATTTCTGTTTCGAAATCATACCGGAAATTGTAATATGGTTGATTTAATATTTAACAAAGACGTAATATTTATAAATCAAAAGCTATTTCACAGTTTAACTTGAATTCAATTTCGAACTAATCGACCTTCGATTAATTTGACATTATTTAGTTGCAATAATTGCTTAACTTTTAATTTACATTAGCTTGAAAAAAATTTGTAATACAACCCAATTAACTTGACCTACATTTTACATTTATAAGCACTGTTTTAAATATATGATTCTTGTAAATTAATTAGTGAAAGTGTTGTTTTACAATAAATTAGTATCTAAAGTAATTTTAAATACAGTGAGCCTTACTTGTATCTACATCAATCACTAAGTCCGATTGGATTTAGTTTAATCGATTTCCATCAGCATCTATAATGAACCTACCTTGTCTGTTGACTGTAAAGGTTGTCAATACATGTGCTTCCAGTACCTGTGCTGTTTTAGTCGAATAAATTTAGATAAACATCTGCTACCCATTTAGAAGCAAACGTATATAAATGTTACATACCGCACAGTTACGTGTGAAGAACGGTAATGACAATGATAAGCGGTATCTTACGGGTGTGAGCTTTCAGATTTTATCAGAACGAAATGTTTGAGATTTGAAATGTAACAGTAAATTTATTAAAATTGCGATTTAGTATAAACGATTATAATTTATAATTGTATTATTATTATGTTATTAATTACATTTGGTTCTTATAAAAAACAAATACAACGATTGAAAAATTGTGAATGTCTTTTACTCATTCATTTACCAAATGCAATTAATCTAAAAATTTCATTTAAAGCAATAATTAAACAATTGCTGAATATACTTATTCACTTTTCTACGTGATTATTTATTGTACACTGAACTATAGAAAATAGTATATTGGAATAGGATGTCAGTGAAGTTATTATGGACGCTTCACTTTCAAACGCAACTGCAACGCGCATGAAACGAAAAGAAACGGTGAAGACATAATTGAAGTAAATCTGTACTAATATAAAATTCCGGCTTTGTAAGCTTGGCCACCAAATTTTCTAAATTTGAAATACAGATTATGTTATTTCGTAGGTACCCGTTTTGTGCTGATTTTTTCGCATTTTGAAAATTTAATTACACCATCGAAATCGTGTTTTTGAAATATTTACTGCTTACTACTGTTGTTTACTGCTTCTATTTTCGAGATACTCAATTTTGAAATTTGACGGCTAAATTCACAATGGTTGCCACACTTTTGAATTTTGAAAATTGGATTATACCGTCGTTTTGTGCTGGTTATTGGTAACTGCCAATTGGTTGGCCAGTTATGGTAATTTGTGCAGTTGAAAGCCGTCTTTTGTGCTGTTTCCGTTATGGAAATATTCAACTTTAAAAAATGGTTAAACGACCGAAAATGGACGCAGTACAAAACACGGTTTCGACAGCAGAAAGAAGTTCAAAACTGGTACAAAACTATAGCATAACCAAATTTTCCAAATTCGAAAGTATGGCGGGCAAATTGGCCCACCCTAAAATTCTGGTTTATAATTAAGCACAACGCACATAAGCTGATGCAAATAGGTACTATACAAGAGGCTGGTGATATCTAGTTCGTCTTGAACGTTTCTAATAGATAAAATTGAATATGGTTGCTGTACTGATATATAAATAAGGTGTAAAGTTTGATATTTATGAGATAAACAATGATAAAATTGTCCGATAACAAGTTAGACTTAGAAAAATCAATCTTCGGTCAATTGTCGGCAAGGACTATTGGCAACAAAATTTATGCTGATCCGATACACAGTCTATATGATCAACTGCATCAAATTTGATTGCTGAAATCTGAATCGCGGAATTAAAAAATTGAGAACGAATGACTCAAAACTGAAGAGTCCCCTGGAAAATTAATTTCTGTAACCATGCAGGAAAACATTGATTCTATCCGAGGCATCACGAGTTTCCCAATTATTATAGAAAACACATGATTGTCACTATGAACAAGAGACTAAGGAGAAATACAAAGTTGTTTCTCCACGATCAACAAGCTCCGTGTTCAAACATCAGTTCTTAAGATTCTTATTTCAGTTTTCTGGGAGCCAGTTTGGGTAGTTAGATTAGATATCTGAGATACCTACATAATTAACCATTACATAATTAATTCAGAGTAAAAATATAACGGCAATGTATGAAAATTTTATCGGTTAGTATGAATGGGCCTACATTTATTCATAACAAAAATTCTTTTATATTATCTTCCCTAAAGATATTTTATTGATATTCAACTTTAAAGCGGTGTCTCCTCTAATGGAGTGTCTATGAATGAAGTTCGGCCATTTCTATGTCTTAGGATCTATGAGTAAATCTTGACCGTTTTAATGATACCGAACCCTTTCTCTGTGAAGTAGAAAAAATTAAATTAAAGAAATATGCAATAATACAATACATTGGCTAATGACTTGTTTAAAAGACTGAAAATTTCAATACAAATAAGAATGAAGAATAATATAAATAGAAACTATTAGAATTAGAAACAATTAGAAAAACTATGCATCGAGATAAGAATATATTGACAGAAACTTGGGCGTTTAGTCAATTTGTAATTGTTTCGTTTTAAGTGAACTACTTTTCCTTAGTTTATTAAAGTAATTTACAATTGACGTATAAATATAGAATCGTCAAGAATAAATATATAAATATATAAAAAGGAGTACTCATGAGATTCCATTAAAAAGAAAGCAATATAGCACAGAAAATTGTCACGCCGGACTTTATAGGGTTCTAGTTAAGTATGGAAAACAAAAAACCGTAATGTTTATATTTTTGTAGAATAATTCTAGCGTGTTCATAGCATTTTAGACCGATAAATAAAAATTCTAATTTGGTAACCATGGAAACCAACTTTAACGAAATGCATGTTTTTTTACTTAAAAATTCCAAAGAATTCAAAAAGTGTGTAGAGTAATTCATTTAAAATATCAAATTTTATGAATTTTCCTACAAAACCGGAAGCGTTACCAAGTTTTAATAAAGCCAAAATCTAGCGCACTTGGCATCTGAATCCTTTCAAATAACGACAATTTTTAAAGCACATTGTATAACATTGAATTCTACATGAATTCTAACTAAAATTAAGAGAAATGTTTCTCAGCATTTATTATAAAAGAATCACGAAGAGAAATTTTCCCTTCTAAAAGCACAGCATATTTTAAAATTCGCTATCATGTTGAACGCCAAAATAAGAAAATGTCAAAGAACGAATGAGTTATCTAATTACGATTTAATTAGCACGTTTTAATTACATGCCTTAGGAGGTTTATTCTTCGGTCCGTAATTATTCTTCCTCATATTTCGCTGTAACATCTTAACAATAAAAAATCGGTTTCCTGCTTTATTCTAAGATGACGTGAATACGTTAAATGTAAAATGCTATGATTTACCACAGCTTGTTTAAATTTAGTAGGAGTACATATTAATTTTATGTTGTGAAACGGTGGCCTACGTCACATTAGAAAAAAAAATCACATCGCATTAAATTCGGCGAAAATTTATATGAAAACTATCACATTATATCATTACAAGTTATTACATTTATTCGTATAACTAGTTTCCAATTGTGAACAGCAGGCATATGAATAAATTGTCTACAACTTTGCTACTTATACACTTCACTTTTCACTTGATGTGATGGCTGGAAACTATCAGAATCGGCTGTACGAACAAATCTATTTACAAGTTTAGTACCTGCTGGGTGATTTCGAATTTTAATGTAAATGTTGAAGTGATTTTAGAATCCTACGTATCAATCAATGTAAGTATACTCAAATAAAAAAGAAATGGGACAATTACAATATATATCGGTAAGTATTGTAATTGTCCCATTTCTTTTTTCTTTGAGTATACATATGCTTCTAACATTTTACACAACAGAATAAGAGGACTGATAAACTGATTTAGTATTAATTTTACACAAACAAATCGTTTTATAAACTAAAGTAAAAATATTATAACTGATTCAATTTGGAAATTAGTTTTCTTGGTCAAAATGAGAATAGTTAGAATAAAGTCAAGGACAAGTACTTACCTTATCGTCCGTGAATTTGTCCTCGTCATCTAAAAAGTAAAATAACAAATTATTCTTCCAGAACGGTTCATGTCAAATGAATATGCTCTTAAAATATAGTTTATTAAAATGCAATACTCAATTAATTGCAATCGACATATTTGCTCAATTATTTTGATGGTTCGTTGGAAAATGTGCAGCATTTATTGAATTAATTTGTATAGCTACGATTCGTTTACTATTTTAATTATTCGTTTTTGATTATATCTGTTCCCTTCACCTAAATAAATTGAATTTTGCTGATAAAGATGTATTATATCACATATTACTTGCGTCGGTATATCCAAATTTTCTTAGAAGGATAAGGTTTTCTAAACTTAAATACTGAGCAACGTGCTTAAATGCTTAGCTGATGACTTATGGCAATAAATAAAATACTAAGTTGATAGCATTTAAGAAAATTTTAGTATAGTCATGAGAGAAAAACAAACTTTCGGTGCGTCATAGATTTGCATACTTGTTCAGATATTTCAGAACTGTTACGTACCATTACACCGTTTTTCAATTCGTTAAAGAAGTTGTTATTCGTTTTCGACTAGAACCGCAAAAACATGTTTTCAAATGATTCCACAGATACAAATGAACTGTAAGTCAAGAGAACGAACAGGTCAAAATTGCAGCTACTATATGCAGCTGCAAAAGACTTGCAAGTTCTACTAAAATATGATGTCGATTTTGTATTTTATTTTTCTGTCTGTCATAAATCAAATACTTTACGATGACGCCGTATATTAACTTTTTTTATTTTAATTACAAGAACACTTATGTCAGCTCAGTATGTAAAAAACCTTTCTGTATCTTTACAAATTAATTAAAGCTGAACGTTTAATAGCATCGCATTGGTATTTTCACCATACAGCTCAGGCGTTTATCACTTACAATTTTCTTTACACAAATCATTTGTCTAAAAGTCGCTGCCATTTTTTTTGTTATAATAACAGAGATTGATTGCCATTTGTGATTAATTAAATGAATTAAGTGGCACATTTCAGCAATACTTAACACTATACCATGATGTATGTTTTACATCATCTTATTGGATGGTGACTAATCTGTGCAGCACTTTCAATTAAATTGATTACCAAAATATTTAAATGGTCCGCAGTATTTTCGCTCTTATTTCTCTAGAGATTGACTATTCAAATTAATAATCTACACAAAATATCGTAGTAAAAGAAAATCAAACTTACTACTAAGAATTTGTATAAATATAAAAGAAAAGCTAAATCCCCTTTTTTCAATTTCATGCAATAATGGCCGGAAGTTATAAGTGAACTATTTTTCCTCAACATTATCGTTCATTTTAATGAACTCTCAAAATAAAGCGCAATATCTTTTTGTTTCAGTTTTGGAATATGTTGGTCCAAAATGGCGCACATTTGTAGCTAACATGTCAATTGCTATATTCTTCACTTTTGCTGCTTCTATTCTTCCATGGATTGCGTTGGCTGTAGCTGATTGGAAAATGCTGTGCATTGCAACATCTGCTCCTCTAATAATTTCCTTATTAACGCCATGGTTTGTTCCTGAATCTGCTCGGTAAGTTATCTTACATCATTTATTTTGTCGGTAATGTAGAACTTTTGTTTTAGTTGGTTAGTTTCCCAAGGAAAAGTAGAAAAGGCCATCCGTATTTTACGGAAATTTGAAAAAATTAACAAGAGTAAAATTGAAGAAAGCCTATACAAAGAATTTGAAGTAATATTTTTAGATATATTATGTAACGAATTTTATCACTCTTTCTGATTTCTTATTTTAGATTAGTTGTACGAAAGCTTTAAATGAAGAAGAAAGCAACAAAAACTATTCAGTATTAGATCTATTTAGAACACCGCGTTTAAGAAAAATAACGTTATTGCTAATTGTAATTTGGATGGCGATTTCTTTAACATTCGATGGTCATGTTAGAAATGTTGGCTCTTTAGGATTAGACATATTCTTAACATTCACTGTTGCTTCAATAACGGAGTTTCCAGCAGACACATTTTTAACATTTGTATTAGATCTTTGGGGTAGAAGATGGCTCGCATTTGGATCAATGGTAATTAGTGGCATTTTTAGTTTGCTCGCAACAGTTGTGCCATACGGTAAGTAATTGTTTTGTAGTATTACTATAAAAAGCACAAGTGTTATAGTTGAATTAATTCTATTTCAAGGACTTACACGACGATGACAATCACAAAACTCATTACAATCACAGAAATTATGCTAAAAACTACTATCTTCTTGGACGTTTACATTCGCTTCTCATACATTTTGGTTTTCTAGGATTGTATTTTTTCTTGTAATATTTATGCACGAATCTTGTCATGGCCCCAATTCCATTTACTACTTCTGTGCCAATTTCCACTATTTTTCTAGTAGAATGTGTAAATCCGCTTTTTCCGCCTCTCTGAAGTTCAATGGTATAAGCAAACTTTATATTATGACAACCTCTGGCGTAATCAGTAGTACTTCCAGAAGTATAGTCTAGAACAAAACAAACGGACGTGAGTTGTATGAGCGAGAACCAAAATAATGGCTTTAGTAAATAGAATTAACACAAAATCTAAGTTTACTTTCAACATTCAACGATGACATTTTTCTTGTAATAATATGTATTATATTACCTATACGTAGTATCTCTTACAGCTAACATAATTAGCGTCAAACCGAAATGTTTATGGTTTGTATATAACAACAATGCATTTAATTGTTCAACTTCTCTGATTTATTTTCTCTAGTACATTTTATTAAGAGAAAATATCATTCTTAACCTAATTTTATTGCCACTTTCCTCGCCTTTTTTGGGGTAATTCGAAAAATGATTGATGTTGTTCTTAAATTAGTCTTAAATTAAAATACCACTGTACAGATGTGTGCAAAAAAATGGGACAACTCTTATAAGCGTAAATCCCAATTTTTTATCTTTGTAAACGGATCTGTCGTGATATGGCCGTGACATACAGCACATTCAGATTGTCATAATAGATTTCATAGGTTATACATGAATATGCCACAATATAGATGTACCAAAGGATTTCTGACGCTTTCGATTTCCGACAAGTACTTTGATATTATAATGCAATTAATCAAACGAACGTCTGCTTCACATAGTAATAGTTTAGTTGTCCCAATTTTTTATGCACACATCTGTACAAATATAGGAATTATATAAACAGAGGTTAGTTGAATAAATCTTCTATATTAAATCGGTTCAAAACTTTGAGCACCAAGCGACGGGAGCGTACTGAGGTTTCTTAGTCAAATACGACTCCACATGATTTAATTATCATGCAGAATTGTTTGCATTAAAATCTCTGAATGGCCTAAGCAGATCCAAGTCTCGCACTTTGGCAGATGTCTATCTGTTTTGATAAGTTAACATATAGCACGTTCACGTTGCCATCTTCAGGGTTAATGAGAAATTGCCAACCGCTATTGTGATTGATCGTCATAAACAGAAACTAAGTGATTCTAGACATTCTTCTAAACGTTGAACGTCACAGGATGAAAATCTTGACAGAATCTGTAAATATATTACACAATGATGACTTACAGGAAAGCTACTTTCACCAAGATGTATTTTGCGTACATACACCGATGAAAACATTGTGTTTTGAGCCAATTTTTTGAAGATTAAATGGTTAATTTAAACACAGACATAATTTGCCCATCTCGTTCCTGCGATTAAACACCTTGTGATGTCTATTTTTATGACCGTACTTAAAAAAATATCTATTTTTGTAACTCCAGCTTTTAATCTTAACAATCTGCGACAGACGATCGCTAATAAGATCGAAGAAATTAATAATAAGAAGGTATTATCAATTCTGTTAAACAAAGAACTTTAGGCTGTAGAGATTATTAGAGTTATTTAATAGTTTGTATTTTTCTTAGTTTATTCTTCTTTTGACGATAAACACCAAAAGTGATTTTCTACTTAAATAAATATTCCTCTATACTGGTGTGTACCGGGTGGCCAACTAAGAATGGCACTCGGCCATATCTCAGAAAGGGTTTACAGTACAGCTTCGGGAGAAAATATTACAAAATTTATGTATTTAAACTACTTTAACGCCCTCTAGCGGTGACGGACAAAATAATATTAAACAGTTTTAACCGCTAAAAGTAGGCAAAGGAAAATATTTTCTAATTTAAATCTAAATTTGCTAAACTCCGTTCACGGGAAGTACAATAATTTAAATTTATACAACGAATTCTTACCTACTTAAACAGCGCCCTCTAGCGTGCACGTCACTTAGTAGATTGTAGAATTTGTAAGCAGTAGATTGGAGGAGTAATGCTGTTTTCAATGAGACTAAGTTTGCAAAATTAGGTTCAACAGAACCGGAGTTAAAAGCGTTCCTTAAAACAGTGTCCAGTGTAAAATATGCGGAATTTTCTGAAAATTCCAGTTTTCAAATTTGTGGTACACCTTAAGTCGGTAAATTTTGGATAAGATAAGATTAAAAATTTTTTGTGTTCAGTTACGCAATCTAGCGCTCATCCTACACTAAATAATTTCTAGAAGTTTCTCGCGGCCACTTTAGTCAGTGATATTTTTTTTTCTAGAAGCTGTAATGTAAACCGTTTCTGAGATATGGCGAACGCTATTCTTAGTTGGCCACCCGGTACACTTTAATGTTAGGATAGCAGAATAATGTCAATCGGTCGTACTTTTTAGATGTCAATGTCAATTTAACTATTTAGCCTATACGTCTTACTGGAATCAGTAAAACATGTACCTATATAGGTTAAATTGTGGAATCAATCTAATACATAACTGACCTAAACCATGGCATACTCTGAAAACTTATTTTGTGGCTAAATTATCACTGAATCTACTTTTGTTTGTTTGCTTGTCTGAAATTCGTATAGATTTTTTAGGTATTTGTGACGTATGTTCTAAAAAATATTAGAGAAATGCATGCATGCATACGTACACATTAATTTAGAGATGCTTCCTACTTTAAAGTGTCTATCTATGCCACATTCCTTTCTCATTGCTTGCTTACATGCAAAACCACAATCTACCTAAAAGAGGCAATAAGGACAGGTATAAAATCTAAATCTATAAATTAATTCTAACTTCATCTAACTTAACTGGAATATTTTGAATATGTAGTAATGCAATTCCGTACTTACTAAGTCACATCTGTCTTCTATAGGATGTTCGGTATAGCCCCAGGAAACATAATCAAATTACCGTGACAATGTAGCGAAATAAACAGTTTCGTTAATTTCCTGTATCTGCAAAATGTATTAGCAAGTGCTTTACTCTCTGGCTCACTTAATGCGTATTTACCATGATACATGAAGCTACTTCTGTCTTTGCTACTGCCAGGCTGTCCTACAAAAGAAAATATGTAAATCGAAATCTTTAGTATATAATCATTCCGTTAATCCTGAAGTAACTCTTTCAGAATTTATAAAACAAATAATAGTAAAAATAAGAACATTTTCTGTGTAACATTGTTCCTTTCTATACAAACGGTGTTTCTTGTACCTCGATTTTTCTGTCTTTCTGTTTTAAGGTATTAAATAAAAAAAATGTCGTATTAAGTTCTTTCTTGAAAACTAAAAAAAACTCTTATTTAGAAAGGGTGACTAAATTAGAGAGCTATAAAAAATTTCAGAGGCATAAACTTTGATGGAACTGCAGAGAACGAAAATGAGACAATATTGACCACTACCGCTTTTCTTATGGACGTCTATTACTCGTAGTAATTTTGTAAAGTAATAAATGCAATAAATAAAAGCTACTTTCGGGAAAATCAATTCAGTTTTATAATCAGAATATATTGCGCATAACTTAAAGGAAATCTGTACTGCTTACTTCCAAACATAAACGGGAAATTTCTATTTAAATCTACTCCTTGACATTCCTTAATTTCAGTCTGGTTTGTATTCATATTCTTTCGCCACAATCTGTCCTAGAAATTTAGTATACGGATACTTATGTATATACTTGCTACTTATTATATTTACCTCTATATGTGAATATTCATATCCATCTGGATTTAGACATGGAATGATATAAAAATCCATTATAGTAGTTAATTTTGGGCTACGTATAAGATGATCGATAAAGAATAAAGCTGTAGAGATGGTAATCCATTCCCTTGCATGTATTCCAGCTTCAATGAGTACACAGTTTTTGGGTTTTTTTAAATTTCGACTTATAATTATCATGTGGATATCCCTGCCCTGAACAGTTTCTCCAATACGTTCAACCCTCACCTTTTTGGGAAACTGTCGTGCTAGCATTCGTAAATAACATTCTATCTGAAATAAGCGCAATATCGTAATTTTAAGCGAATATGTTTAGAAATTTACCTCCGTATAACGCGGAAATCTGTAATAGAAGAAAGCATATGCGTTTTTAACAAATCTAGTTTTTCGTTTTCGGCACATTAGACAAACGTTCAATTTTTAAAATTATCTCTAAAAGATACATTTAAATTTGGACATTCACTTGAGTATACACATGACAACTGTGACATATCGCTAGTATTGACTTTGACAAGTATTTCACAATTAATTTTAAATTATGAAACTACCGATCAAGTTAGCATTTAAAACTTTTTCTTACGCGCAGGTATCCCATCCGCTTCGATGGCAATTATTGGAAGATTTGCGGTGAACATTTCCTATAACATTGGCCTCCAGTATGCTGCAGAGCTTTTGCCAACAGTTGTAAGGGCACAAGGAGTCGCTCTCATCCATATCATGGGATATGTAGCAAGTATTCTAGCGCCGTTTATAGTTTATCTAGTAAGTATATTTAAAAATTTAATCAAAATTTAATAAAAATAAATCATGATGAAGGAAAAACTAACCAAAAGTTTTTCTCATTATATTGTTATTATTCAAAAAGCTAAACTACCTAATTATTTGTTAAACTTTACGAAATATTAAAAAATGTGCATTAAAATTTCTTAAATTTAAGCAATTATATAATAATTTATTATGCTAATTACAACAATTCAGTAAAAGAGAGCGAAATTTACTTCAAACAATATCTAATCTGTATATTGTATATGTATTGGATGTAAGAAACACGCACTACATTAAACCTATGATTTTCTATCTTAAAAATCATCTGGTAACACATATTACAACAAAGCTTTTTTTTAGGCAAATGTTTCACCTTCCTTACCACTACTAATCTTAGGAATCATTGGAATAATTGGTGGTATTCTAGCACTATTTTTACCAGAAACATTAGATCATGACTTACCGCAAACGCTACAAGACGGAGAAGATTTCGGATTGAATCAGAAATTCTTAGATTTTCCTTGCACAAAGAAGTAAGTGACTTTAATTCATAAATATATTATCAATTACTACTCCTTTCTAATACTGCTGCCCATCTTAAAGCAGAAATTCTTAGATTTTCCTTGCACAAAGAAGTAAGTGACTTTGATTCATAAATATATTATCAATTACTACTCCTTTCTAATACTGCTGCCCATCTTAAAGCTATATTTATAACTCTTTCATACTCATAATGTAAAAATCGTTTCTACGAAACCGGATGTATATCCGCTTGATATTTTGATATAACTCGACATTTAATTGCAGAAAGACCGCGGAAGAGAAGACCGTCGAACGCTTCACGAGATCTTCGATAAGGGCGTCGACAAGAGCTTCCTTCAGAGGAGAAATCCGTTCCAGTATTATTCACAGAGCCTCAGTGCGATCGAGGAAGTCGATCGCGGCTGCTGAGAGTGCAGTTGTGTGATACAATGTAGTATTTCGTTTCTCACCTCTACCGTTACCTATACGTAATTGAATACGCGGCTGTTCTTTTTTAGTTTCCTTATGGAAGATGGATATCAGCGTCCATCGTTAAGTCTGTGGTGTTTTAGATAATAAGCTCGTTATTTGTGTATAGTTTATCTCGAAATAAATCGTATATGCATCGTTATTTATCCTTTGTTTGCTAAAAAGCTCAAAGGATTTGTTTCGAATTATTTATAGCAAATGTGTCGCTACAAAGTATGCGAACTGAAAATTTATACATATTTTATAACTGCCTTTAAATGTGTCAAGTAGTATTACTTTGATGTTAGTTATTGTTCTCTTTTGAACTTCTCCGTTGTGAGATGTACAAAAAAGGTAAACTAATTGAAACTCCATTTATATACATATACCTACAATTGACAGTCTAAAAGTCCTAGTTTTAAAAACGAGAAAATCAATCATATAACGATTTCTGCTCCTTCAATATTTTCTTTCTCCTTCAATTTTTAGGTCGCTTACTTTGTAAATGCTTGTGTATATATAGATATTAGATATATTTATTTTGTTCCTAATATTTAAGTAAGAAGTAATAAAAAATACAATCTAGTATTCTGCAATAAATAGCAATACAATTTTATTTAAATGTATTATTTGTTTTTTTTTCCTATAAAAGAAATTGAAAGTAGTTAGAAGTTACAAACGATTTTTTAGAGGTTAGTTTGTTAGATGTTTTGAATAGGTTGTCTTTTAGGGTTTCGGAGAATCATCTTCAGGTGAGTATACATCGGGTATTTAATATATTTCAATGGCAACTGATTTCTAAAGAAACAAATAAAAAATATATGTCAAGGAGGCTGGTAAAAGTCAGACTGCTGCAATTTTATACAAATTACATAAGATACTTAGATCAACTTATTTTAGCTAAGATTCCAATAAAACTTAACCCAATAGTTCGTGAAGAAAGATTTATCCCTTTTTGTACGAAACATTTAACTATCAGACATTCGTAAGAGATGTGTATAAATTTGTCAAGAATTGAGTGTAAATCATACCAGACTATATAAGATAAAAAAATATAAAATTCCCAGCATTACATTATGCAGAATCACTATAGGGCTAATAAATTTGCGAAACGATGATAAGTACAACTTATCTTCTACCTTACCATAGTACTGGGCGAATGCTACCCTTTTGTCCTTGGAGCTCAGCCAGGACGGATCGAATCGTAATCAGAATGAATGTGGTGATTAATTATTTTTTAGAAGTGGTATATATACACTGTCGTCAAAACTAAATGTTCACTATTTCTAACTTCTTTATTTTTTGTTAAATTAGCAAGTTGGTATTATTTTTATGCCGATTGAGTTGGTGAAAACAGAAAAAAATAATAGAATATTCTGTTTCCGAAATATTAACAAAAATATTTTTGTGATGTAACGCTCTGTATATTTTTTACATGTAAACCTCCCAGGAATTACCGGAACGTTCAGAAATAAGCAATACCTACTTTTTGTATTCATACAGAAAATTGCGCACAAATTAATCTGCCTTTAAGAAAAGTAGTGCGAAAGCTGTAATTTTGAACAAGAAGCTGGAGTAAAGATTTCAGTTAATGCTTCCAGTGAATGTTTTCTACAAATTATATGTACTTCCAGCGTATCACATTTTTCGAGATGAGTAAATGACATTTTCAAAGCTATGATTTACTAGCGATGAATAGGTAATCGCAAAACACTATCTAGTCGACAAACTCTAAGAAAACCTGTATGTGATTATTCCAGAGTATTCTCTAATTGACAGATTATTTGGCAATTATCAGAAAACTCAAGTATATATTTTTAGACTTATATGTTGTTTCTTTAAAAACAACAATATACAGAGCATTCCATTTAAAAATATTTTTCTAAATATCTCGGAAACAGAATATTGAATTGTTTTTCTACTTTCACCAATTCAATAAGAACAAAAAAAATATCAACTTGGTAATTTAACCAATCTTCATATCTCCAATAATAAGAAAGTTAGCAATGCTGACCACGTAACTTTGAATATTTATTATACAATAACTGACATTTCTTGATGTAATAATACGTTTCAGAAAACAGAATATAAGTATGTTAAATTTTAACGAAGTTATATTCTTTTGCGTCATAAATCATGAACAAATTCAATGCTGTTGTTGCTGAATGGAACACAAATAGATATTAAAATAGTACAGCAGCAAACTATTTATACATTACAGATAACTTTGATCACCATATCCAGACAATTTGAAAAAAAATTACTTTAGATTTATGGATCACATGAGTGAAAATCATTATTTACTTATGGTCATTTATATGTATTAGCAGTGGCTGTTACTAAAATACGAAAAGTAAAGTAAAATTTATATATTTTTTAAAATACGTCCGACATTACATCACAATAACCCTTCTATCATACGGTTTGGCATGATTTCTTTATGCATTATCTTCATATTTTCTATAAAAACTATGTAAATATAGCGGACGAGCCATATGATATTATCATATTGTAACGTTTACGGGGTTTAAATAAATATTCAGGCGATATTTCGTAAAAACAACGATTTCTTTCTAGTAATAATAATAACGTAGTAACAAATAAACAATAACGATTAACTAACACTAAAAGATTATTTATGTCCGCGCACTATTTACTTTTACAATGGTCGAAGTTCGGTACTAGACTGTCCCCTCCGTCCAGCCTCGACCCCCTTTTATATGTCTGGAAATACCCGAACCTTCTATACTCGAATAATCTAGAACTTTTCTAGAGGTTTTCTAGAATTCGAAGTTCTCTCGAATAAGTCATAGGCGTACGGCCGTAACACTGCCCCCTCCTTAGAGCTGTTCCGTCCCGGAGCAGTACCTCTCGGAAGCTCGTGGTGGTAACGACATTCCGTTCCTCTTCTACACCGCGATGTTTCGAAGAAATAGCAGGGCACGGACTTTCTTGTCATTTCAGTTGCGCGTGGATTGTAACAGCATACCAAAACGTCGATACCAGTATATCGGAATAGTTCCTCAATCATGCTTCTTATAATTCGCCAATCCAATCCATCCAACCCGCATCCTAGCTTCGGTATGCTCAGCTTCCTGATGCCCTCTTGTAACAGACGTTCACGCAGGCTCTTCAACGCGTCCCACATCGTTTGGTAAGACGGCTTTCCATAACTGGCCTCCTTGGTCACCAGGTAAAATAAGGGACGGCCGTTGCCAGTGTGGTGTAGTGCTTTGCCAATTTGTGGCCGTTGTTTTCGAAGATCCTCGATTCCTCCAAACTTCTGCCGAAACACTCTAGCAATCCCTTTTCCCATCTTCAGGTCTTCAGCCACGCAGTGAGCTAGTGCATGGTCCAGGGGAGCCGCAAACAAGTCTTGTTGGATTTCTGTTGTGACCCCATGACGAATCTTATGTCCATGTCCATGGTTGGCCATGAATTCCTCGTATGTCATTTCCTCTTTGGGGACGTTACAAATGCGGACACTTTGTTCATTTCGGTCTTGACGATTGTCTCCAAGGAATGGCGCCAGTCGGTTAAAGTGGATCACTCTCGGTTTACCGCTTGGTTTCTTTCTAATGCGATAGATTACATCGTTGATTCTTTTGATCACTTCGTAAGGTCCTTCCCATGATCGCTGGAGCTTTGGGGAATAGCCACGTCGTCGCTGGGGGTTAAATAACCATACCAGGTCCCCTGGTTGGTATCCGTTTTCGTCCGCTTTGATGTCATAGCGCTCCTTCATTCGATCACTAGCTTCGTGGATACTGCCTCTTACCGCACTATGGATTTCATTCATTCGCTTCCGAAGGTTGGATACATAGTCTTCCCCGACTACTTCTTCATTGGGCTTGAAACCAAATTTCAGGTCACATGGTAGTCGCAGCTCTCGACCAAAAATTACGTTGGCTGGGCTTTGACCAGTGGTTTCGTGGACTGATGCTCTATACGCCAAGAGGAATAGATGGAGTTGTTGATCCCAGTCACGTTGGTGGTCGGCCACAGACTTCGACAGATACTTTATAACCGTTCTATTCATGCGTTCTACCATTCCATCAGATTGTGGGTGCAAAGCTGTAGTTCTGGTTTTGTGGACTCCCAATATTTTGCAAACATTTTGGAACACAGCCGATTCAAAATTGCGTCCCTGGTCAGAATGTAGTTCGAGTGGTACACCAAATCGGCAGATGAGTTCTTTAACCAGGGTTTCAGCAACCGTGATAGCTTCCTGATTGGGCAGTGCGTACGCTTCAACCCACTTGCTAAAGTAGTCCATTGCCACTAGAATAAATTTATTTCCACTTTCCGTATCAGGGAATGGGCCGGCGATGTCTATTGCAATCCTTTCGAATGGACTACCCACATTGTACTGCCTCATTGGTGCCGTTCTTTTACGATGCGGACCATTAGCAGTAGCACAAGTTACACATTTTCTGCACCAATCTTTAACGTCTTCCTTACAATTCATCCAATAGAAACGGTTTCGGATCTTCTCTAGTGTCTTCCGGATTCCCAAGTGTCCTCCTGATGTTCCATCATGCAGCAGCTCTAGTATCTCGGGGATCCTCCTTTTTGGTACGACTAGCTGTAGCTTCCTGTTTGTTCCATCCTCGTCTTCTAACACACGTTTCAGCAGACCATTTTCCAATATCAGAGAGTCCCATTGCGCCCAGTATGATTTTACAGTCTGGGTATACGAAGCAATCCTTTCCCAAGTTGGCTTGGTTCCTGCCACCTTCCATTCTATCAAGTGCTTCAAATCCTGGTCCGACTCCTGATCAGCTCGAAATTGGTCTTCGTTGCATTGATCATCTACTACCGAGACTCTACAACAAGAAGCCTCCTCCTTTTCTTCGGTGCGGTGGCAATGTGCACAATCCTTGGGACAAGGTCTTCTTGATAACGCGTCTGCATTACGATGGCTGGTTCCTGGTCGATGGACTGCATCAAAATCGTATTCCTGCAATCGTTCAATCCACCTCGCCACTTGCCCCTCTGGATTTTTGAAGCTTAGCAACCAGGTTAACGCTGCATGATCGGTTCTTAACAAGAACTTCCTTCCGTAGACGTATTTGTGGAAATGCTCGATTGATTTAACCACTGCCAGCAATTCTCTCCTGGTTACGCAATAGTTGCGTTCTGGTTTTGACAGTACCTTGCTGAAGTAGGCAATAACTTTTTCCTCTCCGTCCTGTATTTGAGATAGGACTCCTCCGATACCCACATTGCTTGCATCAGTGTCCAGAATAAAGTTTCCGTCAGGACGTGGGTAGGCCAAAATCGGAGCACAAATCAACGTTTGCTTGAGTTGCTCAAATGCATGCTGACAGTCCTCGTCCCATACAAAATCTCTGCCTTCTTCAGTAAGTCTTGTTAGTGCCTTGGCGATCTTGGCAAACCCTGAGACGAACCGACGGTAATAAGTGCAAAGGCCGAGGAAGCTTCGAACTTCGTGCTTATCCTTGGGTACTGGCCAGTTCCTAATGGCTTCTATCTTTTCTGGATCGGCCGATACTCCTTCTTCCGAAACAACATGGCCAAGATAGTTGACTTGCTTCTGGAATAGATTGCATTTCTTCGGGTTCAGCTTTAACTTGGCTTCACGGAGACGTTGGAATACAGCTTCTAAGTTTTTCAGATGAGCATCAAATGACTTCCCAAGCACAATTATGTCATCGAGGTATACGAGGCATATTTCCCACGATAGCCCTCTTAACACATTCTCCATAAGCCTCTCAAATGTTGCTGGAGCATTGCATAACCCGAATGGCATAACGTTGAACTGCCAAAGCCCGGTTCCAATTGTAAATGCAGTCTTTTCTTTGTCTTTGGGCTCTAAGTCTACTTGCCAGTAACCACTTTTGAGATCCAGCGTTGAAAACATTTTGCAACCAACCAACGTGTCCAAAGTATCGTCTATCCGGGGTAAAGGACAACTGTCTTTCTTCGTTACGTTATTGAGGAGTCGATAGTCTACGCAGAATCTGGTACTACCATCCTTCTTCTTTACCAGCACCACTGGAGAAGCCCATGGACTCTTCGATGGTTCGATAACGCCATCCCTTTCCATATCTCGGATAATTTGGGCCGCTTCTTCTCTTTTTGCTAACGGTAAGCGTCTGGGTGCTTGACGAATTGGCTTCGCATCTCCTGTGTCTATTCGGTGTCGTACCACATTGGTTCTTCCTTTGGTACCATCTTTGATTTGGAAGATATCTCGATAATTTTCAATTAACGTTCTCACTGCTCGACGTTGTTCGGTTGTCAAACCCTCACAGGCTGTCTCAACAAGTTTGTCCAATAATTTTGACGGCTGCCCAGATATGCTAGCCATACTACAGGCTCGTTGGGCAATCGAAGAGATGTCTGAGCAGCGTCCCAATGTGGTTCCTCTTTTTATTTTTACCGGATAATCATTAAGATTCATCAGTCGGACTGGAAAATTTGGCTTGGCTTGGATGATCGTCTTTGCAAAGAGTACTCCTTGATGCAGACTATTATTTACTTCTGGTTCTAACAGTACAATTTGGTTTTCAGGAATATTGTCCTCGAGTGTCGCCGATGCAATGGTTTCACTCCTCCCGTCGAGAACTATGTCTTTGACCAAAAACGCACGTGTGGCAATACCTTTACAACGGTTCAGGACAATGTCTTCGCCATTTACAACCAGTACACCTCCATGAAGGTCTAGTTTGAAGCCAAATTCTGCCATTATATCCATGCCAAGAATTATGTCCTGTTCTATGTTGGCCACCAGTATGCGATACCTGAATTTCGTATCGCCAATTTGGAAGTTGGCAATCGTTTCACCCAGGACGTTGACCGACTCTCCAGTGGCTGTGCGTAATGCCATTCTTGTTGGCAGCGTTTCCGTTTTTCCTTTTAGAATCTCTGGACGGATGATGGTCATCGTTGCACCAGTGTCCAGCAACATATCTCGTGGTTGACCATTGACTAATCCGTTTACAAAAAGACTATTGGTTTGGCACTTCATGGATGCGACAGTTACAGATGTTTGGGGGGCGCCGGCAACATGGGTCAACGATTGCCCCTTCACGTTAACCCGTTTTAGTTTTCCGCTTGCTTGGGTGCCCTTCGTGGCTGAGGACAGCGGTTCCTCAAATGTCCAACCTTGCCACAATTCCAGCAACGTCCTGCCTTCCTGGGTTTCAGTGCTTCCATCACTTGGGTAACGAATTCTTCTACAGGAGATGCTGCCTGCTTTTCCTCTATAAGGTTCTCCACTGTTCGCACTCGGGCATGGCTTCGAACAGATTGCTTGACAGCTTCAAATTCAAGTGCTTGAGATAAGGCTTCGGTTAACGTTTTTGGACGGGCCAGTTTCACTGCTTGCTGGGTTTCCGTATCTCGAAGCCCGTCTAGAAATTTATCCACAGCTAAGCTCTCACTGACTTCGTCGGGAACTGTCGGATATGCGCTCCTGATTAAACGAAACACATCGGCTTCATATTCTTGTAGACTTTCCGTGGGCTTCTGGTAGCGGTTTTTCAATTGGGAGCGGTAAACTTGTTCCATGTGATTGTGCCCGAAACGCATCTCCAACTGCTTCACAAGCTCTGTATAGTTCTGTCGCTCCGTCAAGGGTATGGCTTGCAGCACCCGCAAGGCGTCGCCACGTAGCGTAAGTGATAGAGTGGATGCTTTGGCAGCCTCGCTCCAACCATTAACCAGGGCAGCTGTTTCGACCAGTGTCAAGAATTCCTCCAAAGGTGTTTTGCCATCAAATGTTGGTAGCTTGGTTTGACCATGGGGTATGGGTGCTATTCTATCTTCCTCCCTTCGTATGACGGCTGCTTCCGGCTGGATGAGACTATCACCGCGTGTTACATGTGCTTGACCCAATCTTATTTCAATTCCCTTTATACGCTCGTCCAGTTCTTTCGAGAGTTGTTCTATGTTACTTGAATTTTCTAGTAACTTTTGGTCTATTTCTTCCTTTAGGACTCTGGCATTTTCTAGCATTTCTTGTTTCAGTCTTCTAGAATTCTCTGCTATCTCTTCTTTCAAACTTCCCACATCTTCTTTCAAGCTTCTAGAATTTTCTACCATTTCTTCTTTCAAGCTTCTAGAATTTTCTACCATTTCTTCTTTCAAGCTTCTAGAATTTTCTACCATTTCTTCTTTCAAGCTTCTAGAATTTTCTACCATTTCTTCTTTCAAGCTTCCCACATCTTCTTTCAAGCTTCTAGAATTTTCTACCATTTCTTCTTTCAAGCTTCCCATATCTTCTTTCAAGCTTCTAGAATTTTCTGCTATTTCTTCCTTCAAGCTTCCCATATCTTCTTTCAATACTCTCTTTAATTCATTAGTACCACCATCCACCTCAAATTCGTGATTATCTGGATCCTCACCATTTTCTTTCATGACTCTCACCAGCCGCTCTTGAAGTTCATTCTTCCTCCCGTTGGTGTCTTCGTCTCTCTCTTCGAGTTCCCGCTTGAGATCCGCCACTTTTAGGTCCTTTAATTTTTTCGTAGCCATTTTTACAAAATATGTCGAGAAATATCGCCTTACCCCACACCTGACACCAGTTGTAACGTTTACGGGGTTTAAATAAATATTCAGGCGATATTTCGTAAAAACAACGATTTATTTCTAGTAATAATAATAACGTAGTAACAAATAAACAATAACGATTAACTAACACTAAAAGATTATTTATGTCCGCGCACTATTTACTTTTACAATGGTCGAAGTTCGGTACTAGACTGTCCCCTCCGTCCAGCCTCGACCCCCTTTTATATGTCTGGAAATACCCGAACCTTCTATACTCGAATAATCTAGAACTTTTCTAGAGGTTTTCTAGAATTCGAAGTTCTCTCGAATAAGTCATAGGCGTACGGCCGTAACAATATGTATTTGTGTATCGTCGAAAGCTCAAAAGTTTCATTACATTCATCAACGTAGCGAAATTTTGTTAAGTAATAATGTTTTAAAGATAGAATGCGCTTTAGTGCATCAGAAATGAAATCGGTGCACAAATTTTTAAGTAAATAACTCAAACTAGTTATCATATTTGTTCTAAATATATTAACTTATGTAAGTAACGGCACTTGTACTGTTTAATTGTTGAAAAGTTGCGCAATTGTTTTTTGAAACTCAAGATATTGATTCATGATTTACACAGTCGATATAAAAAAGTCTAAAAACTCCGTGTGTTCTTAAAAATGTTTCAATTTATGTCAGTAATTCATACATATAGTGGGAGATATTTCGAGCGTTATCGGGTTTGACATCGGCCAACTAGGTGTAGGTTTAAGTGATAGCAGTCTTGAACTGCAAATTAGTATGCAGTTGTATCGTGTATAAAAAACAGTCGGTAAGCTCACTTAACCGTCTCATGTGGATTTATTTATGTTTTTGTTTCCTTTTGTAGTAGTTTGTGAGTTTGCATTGAGTTTGTTATATCTGTGAATATACATTTTACACTGTTTACTAATTTCACATTTATTCATATGTTGCATTTGCCTGCGTCACCGCTTACATCTTCAGCCTTGTTTTTTGTTTACTATATCAATTCCGAGTTATTTCCATATATATTATTATATATATAATCTAAAAGTCCCTGTCTACCTCTCGGTGTAGGGATATTTCATACTTATACTATTGTAATTTGTGTACAAAGTTTTTCCACTTTTTCCTGTCTTTGGCTATCTCTCTTGCGTTCAGTATTGTTTGGCCTCTGTTCTCTATCAATTTGGCAACTTCGTTATCCCATGTTAGTTTTGGTCTCCCAGGTCTTCGTTTTGTTTTTATTTTGGACGTCCATATTCTTTTTGTTGGCATGCATTCCTTCATACGCTGCAGGTGTCCCCACCATCCTAGTTGTTTCCTTTCTATATATTCTGTTACGGATTCTATTTGTAGCTCATCACGTACGTCAGTATTTCTCACTCTGTCTTTTCTTGTTATGCCTTTCACACCTCTCAGAAATTTCATCTCTAACGCCTGTATTCTGCTTTTATTTCTCTTTGAAAGTACCCACGTTTCGCTCCCATATGTCAGTATTGGCCTAAATATTGTCCTATATACCGTCATCTTAGTTTTCTTTGTTATTTCTCTCTTTCGTATGAATGTTCGTCTCATTGCATGGTATAGATTTGTTGTTTTTGTAATTCTATCGTTTATGTGCATGTCATGGTTCCCATTCCTTTCTATTTTTACTCCCAAGTACTTAATATGTTCAACTTGCTGTATTCTCTCATTATTAATTTTTATATTTAGTTCTTTTTCTTGTCCGTTTGTTGCTGTCATCACACTTGTCTTTGTTATGTTTATTTTCATGCCATATTTATTCAATACGTTATTCCATATGTTTATGTTGTTGTGCTCCACTGCGTCCTTTCATTTCCCCGCAGGTATACCTTGCCGAATATAACAATATTTCCCTGAAGTTTTTCCAATATTCTTCGATTCCATCATTTTTGTCCAGTTTAAGTTCCTCCATTTTATTTTCTACCATGTCTTGATATCTCTTTGCCACAGCTTCATTTCGTAGTTTGTAAGTTCTTATACTTGTAAATTTTGCCTTTTCTTTATTTTCAGATTCGTTGTCTCTGTTTATCTGTCTTTTAATTTTAGCTAGTACCATATAGTGGTCAGTATACAGCTCTGGGCCTCTTCTAGCCCTGACATCTTTTACCTCTTTTTTGCTATCTTTTTCCACTAGTATATAGTCGATTATTGATAGTTCGTTATTGGGTCCTCTTCTTGTATATTTGTGCACATCTCTATGCTCGTACCATGTGTTTGTTATTATTAAGTTGTTCATGAGGCAATATTCCATTAATCTTATTCCATTGTTGTTCTTGGCTTCTTCTCCATGTTTGCCTATCACCCCCGTATATATGTCTTTCCTTCCAACTCTTCCATTCATGTCTCCCGCTACAATTATTTTACCCTTGCAGTTTTCCGTTATCACATTTAGCTCCTCCCAGAATTTATCTTTGACTTCTGCCTTCTCATCTTCGTTGGGGCCATAGACGGCTATTATTGATATAATTTCTTTGTCTATACTTAATTCTACTGTTAGGATTCTCTCCGAGTGTCCTTCCCATTTCCTTATATTATTTACCAGTTTTTTGTTAATTACACATCCTACACCTGCCGCAGCTCTCTTCTCTTGTGGTACACCACTAAGAATTAGTATATGTCCATCTTCTAGTATGATTTCTCGCTGTCCTTTTTTCTTTGCTTCAGACAATGTTAGTATGTCCAATCGAAGGCTATTGAATTCATAGCATAGGTCTTGTTCTTTGCCACTTAGGCTTCTTACATTCCAAGTTGCATATTTCCAAATTTCTTTATCAATATTGTTTGTTTCTCTTTTCCTTTTCCTTTGCCTTGTCAGATCCTCCCTGTCAGTCGTTTCTCCGCTATCAGCGGTTTTTTCAATTTTTTCGTTTCATTGTCCCAATTCCATTTTTTGCCATCTACTATCATCTTTTGGTAGCCCACTATCACTTTGCAATTTCTGTTTTTGCTTCTTTCTTCTTTGGCTTGCTCTCTAATTATATTTTGAATTTTTCTTTCATTCTCCGTTAAGTCATTGTTAATCCACACATAGTTGTTTGGTGCGCTTCTTAATTTCTTTTTGTTATTCATTATTTCCATTTTCGTTCCGAAGTTTGCAATTTCTACATTCCATACATTGTTATTTATTTTTTCCACTTTCTTTACTTTCGTATTTATCTCTAATTTTTGTAGTATGAATTCATTAATTTTTTCCTCCATTTTGGAATCGTCCTTCGTCTCTATTTTCAATCCTGAGATTACTATATTGTTTTTCCTTCTAGCCTTGTCTGTTTTTTCCAGTCGATCTTCAATTGTTTCCAGCCATTCAATTTTTGTTTTCATTTTATTCACTTCTTCTCTAAGTTTTGCATTTTCCTCTTTCACTTCCTTTATTTCAGTTATATATGTCTTTTTATCTTTTCTTAGTTCCTTTACTTCAGTCATTATTTCATTTATCATTTTTATTAACATCTCCATTTTATTGTCTACATTTATTGCAACCGACTCTTCCGAGTCCGATACTGTGTTTTCGTCTTGCATTTCTCGTCAACAGTCGACAAAAAACAGTATCGTTTCTTATACGTTAGCAGTACTGCCGTATCTCACAGCCAGCGAGCGCAAGGACATCCGTCCAGATCAGCTCTTCAGAGACGAAATGTCCTATCCCACTGGCTTGTTTCTTTTAGGTGAGAGAAAACTTAAAATGACCGTTGCAGTCTTTTCTTAACACATGGTTAAGTTGTGAAATAAGAGTGCGCTGTTGCCAGCTAGCAAAAAAAATGAATAGTCATACTTTAATTCTTGGTACCAACCCCCAGATTACGATAGGATTTGATCTATGTATCTCTCTTAATCACAATAGTTCTACTACTTTTACTATCTTTTCATTTCATTTTTCTCGCATTAACCTATCGCACTGAACATTCATAATCCTGGTCCTACTGCTATTTATCGTTTGAAAGCTTTTCTAATTGTATTGTATCCAATTATATCTTCTACATAAATAAAATAATGTATATCATTGGTTGATTTGATGTTAATTTTTACTCGATGTAAAAAGAATTGAAATAAATTTCTTAGCAATTGACCTTTAATTTTGACCGCTCTAATGATTGCTAAGTAGCCAGTATGAGTTGCAGAATAGCCCTAATTATCTTATTTTATCATTATTTAGTTGTCAAAGTATTAAGTAAATGGACTTATCCCAATTTTGTTGCATCTGTCAGATATAAGTAAGAAGTTATAAGAGTTGTTCCGCCTTTTTTACGACCAAATGTACGGAGTTATTTTTAGAACTGGAGGCGGTTGGCGTTTCCAAGTACCTACGCAACAAAAAATAGGTTGTTCTCGTAATAAGGTAAAGAAAATGCAATGAAATGATAAGAAAGCGGCATTGATTACTTACCACAAAAAGTTTGGACATCAACATTTCCATAGGATAGAGTCTCTAAGATGGTGCCACGCAAAGTTGTATTCGTTTTATGGTTGTATCATTATTAGTTTAAGAAATCATTATTAGTTTAAAAAACGGGTCGATGGCCGCAGTGGTTAGGCGGCTGACTATTGTTGTGAGAGGACGATAGGTGCCGGGGTTCAATTCTCTGGAGGGATGGTGACATTTTTTCAGAGAGTTTAATCCCGGATCGACTTGCCATTCGCTGTTGGGAGCAAAGTGATTAACAGCGCGGCATCATAAAAGGCGATATGATGCTGTCACAAAGCCATTTAAACATAACTTACACACACTAAACTACACCGCAAGAGTTGCAGTGATAGCCAGGCAAGTGATACAGCTTACGGAGTCACTGCAACTAAGCACCCACCACACATTAAAAAAAAAATTATATATAGAAAATTCTATCAATTTAAATATTTTCGATATTAATTTTGATGTCATATAGTGACATGAATCGTACATTATACTAATGAAATATTGGTGGCAGCACCCAGCGCCATTATGGAAATTTAATAAGTAAACCGTCAATTAGTTAAACATTTAAATGTTAGGGGTTCAAAGCAGTGTGAGGTTCATCGGCTTAACATGCGGACGTAAGGTTTTACTGTCAAACTGCTGGGAATTACTATACAGGGTGTGGCGAAGAGTTTTTATTAAAAGGTTTTGGGGATGTAGTAATAGGCGAAATGTAAAATTTTATAAGATTACACGATTGATAATGCGAATTTTTAATATAATATGTTCATGAATTACTTCCGGTACACCGGAAGTACATACCAACTCGCTTATTTTAAATAGAACACTGTATTTTTTATTTTATTTTTCAATTTTCTATCAAATTTTGAGTAAATTTCATGTACCATGTCCTATACTAAAAATTAATAGTTTTTGAGATATTTAAATTTTTTTAAATATTTCTAGAAAAACACAGTCCCAAATAAATCACGATATTGCTGCAAACAAACCCGCTACTGACTTAAAATTTGACATGGCGAATTGCAAGACATCACTAAAATGCCTCGTCCTTTGAAATGTAAACTTTTTTATACAGGGTGTTTTCCACTTACCACTCAATTCCAACAATTTCAAACAATTATAACTCGCTTATTTCAAATACAATATTTTATTATTTTACTTAACAATAACGAATAATAATAATAATTTTACTTAACAATAACGCTTAATATTTCAACATTAATAAAGCGTAGGCCGTGGCTGACAAAAATGTGACAATTTAATAGTAAATTGTCTATGTATGCATTAGATATGTTTTCATACTTTTCTTTAAAAGTTCATGTTTTATAGCAAGCAATGGCAAATTTAACATTTACAAATGACGGTTTTTTAAATTTTATCATTATTTAAAAAATATTTAAAATATTAACAACGCTAATTAGAAATGTAATGTTTCACGTGGACTAACAGTAAGTGGGGTTATAGTAATCTAAGAACCCCGTAAGTGGGGTTATAGTAATCTATAACCCCACTTACTGTTAGTCCACGTGAAACATTACACTTTCTAATTTTAATTAGCGTTGTTAATATTTTAAATATTTTTTAAATATGTTGTTTGATATTTGATATTGATGTTACCGCATATTAACTGCATATGAGTCTTGTGATGTTGCCGTACTTTAAGTATTACCACTTTTGTTCTCTGAAGAAGCTAATAAAGAATTAGCGAAAGCTTAGATACGAAAAAAGGTTCACGTCTTCTTAATTCTAACGCCAATAGCTGCAATCCCATTAATTCCCTTTACACAACGTTTTACAGCTAGTACTCCTTTTCACCTTCATACCATGTTCTATTTAAAATAAGCGAGTTGGTATGTACTTCCGGTGTACCGGAAGTAGATCATTCATGAAAATATTATATTTAAAATCAGCATTATCGATAGTGTAATCTTATAAAATTTTACATTTCGCCTATTAGTACATCCCCAAAAACTTCTAATCAAAACTCTTCGCGCCACACCCTGTATTGTACCCCCAATGATATTAAAGACGGCTTTGCTAGAGAAACTTTCGCATTCACTACATTTTACTCTGTAGGAGCCTAAGCTTGCTTCTGACCACAGCACCAATTGCAGCGGGGGAGCCCAAAAATGATTTTCATTGCTGTCAACGGCGTTGAAGTTATAATCTGAGCAAGCAGTCCTGCAGATTTTAGTAAGTGTCTTTACCGCATAACCAACTTTAACTGTATGTCTCCAGAGTAGAGAAGCGTAAGTTATAGAAGCTACCATAATCTTCGTGTACAGCAAATGCAGTAGCAAACGTTCAAGTGTCATCTGTACGGCAACTAAGCGTAAAGATGATATCTAAACATTTCACCTCGATTGATAAGATTATTTTATAGCAGAATATGAACAGACACTGGTGTTTGCAAAGCTGGAAACGGAACTATAATTGTTTTTTTCTGTAGTTTACATCTAGCCACTCACTTTGGCACCACTTCTCCACAAGTTTGCGTACAACTTGCATCTTCTCGGATATCATTCTACTATAGCACATATGACAGTACATCACTCTGTGGGCAGTCCGCTGCCATCGTTGCCTTTATAGTGCTGAGATTCACCAACACATGAAGCGTTCCGCTCCCGTGTTGGACACCTTGCCGTGCTGGTTATGAATTAAGATCACCCTGACTACTTTTTAGTTGTTTGGTATGTAGCCTACAGCTAAGATTGTCTTCAGTACGGTACCTAGAACTGGCGACTATGCACATGACGGGAAGATGTTGTGCATAGTAGCCAATTTAAAGGTTTAAACACTTCGATAACCTATACAATTTTAGAAACTTGAATTATTTTCCAATTTAAATGATCTGCTTACTCTTTTGTTTCAACCATATCATCGATTGGTATCCCAAAAGTCCTAAAATTACTTTTTTCGGTATATTTTTATATATTTTGAACTCGTTCTGATCTATTGATACATCTTTATACATACAGTAATTTTCTATCGGTCGTACTAAAGTCAATGTCCAATACATTAGTTAACTGTCCCAAGATCTGGAATTTGAAACAATTTTGATGAGCAAAGTTTTAAACTATACAACTTGGGTTTTAGAAGAACACCTCCAAACTAAGTTACACATGTTCCAAAAAAAGATTTTGAATATGTGTTACCGTTTTTTGTATATCAACCGAGGCGAATGTGCTGCCCCACCCTGTATATAAGGCTTAACAGAGCTGTTAAGCACGTACTGTGGATACAGACTTCGACTGAATGTGTACGTAACATTTGTAAGCCAAATATTTAAGCAAACTAATTTATCTACTTAATTTGACTAAAATCTCAGAACTTTGAAGGATTACCAAATTGTAAAAAGTGTATAATGATATTTAAAAGAACCTACTCGTATTTCAGCGAAGTCATCCTAGTAATTCGCACCTTTTAGAATCTTCTCTCTCTAGAACTAAATATATATTATAAACAAATTAACATGTATACGTGCGGTTCGTAAAAACAAAATAAGATGCATTAGACAAATAACACATTTATTTCAAAATGATATACAACAGGTCTATATAATGTTTTTGATATTATTCGTAAATGACTACCTTATATCTATATTTTTTGTAACTGAGATGTAATATAGAAAATCATAGATATATTATGGTGTTCTATATTAAATGATTAGTTAGTAATAAACATCTAACATCACATATATACATTCAGCTTTGGTGCAGACGGATGACTGTTATTACTGTAGCAATGTTACAAGACAACACAATTTTGAATTGATACGAGATAAAATTGCTGTCATCAGTTTATTACACAATGTTTTCAATTCAAATTTGTACTGGATTTAAATTTTAGCTAGTCTGTTATCTGGCTACAATGATCAAAGTGGGCGATCTGCACCGGGCCTTATACGTTTATACAACTTCTGATTTCAGTACGTTAAAATAAATGAATGAAATATTTGTGTCAGCTTAATTTGTAATAATTATTTAGTACTTAATGTAAAACAAGTGGCCATTTATTACTATGCTACATATGTATATACTATAGCGTATGGAAGCGATCAGGTTCAAAAATCTAAAGTAAATGTTAGCTATCTCTAATTTCGATTACTTCTCTAATTCAAGTTTTATATGAAAGAAAATTTGTTTTTGGTAACTTTAAAATCATTTCCCTGCTCTGAACGAATATTAATTACATTGTGCTTAAATATCCATTAACCCTCCAGATACTGTAGATATAATTCACAATAATTGTTAGATAAGTTAAATAACCAAACTCCCTGTAATATTTATAAGAAATTCGATGTTTTGAATTCAAAAAGTATTGTTACTATTTGATCTTTTGGTTGTGTAGTATACATTGAAACCTACAAAACTTACTGTATCATTTCCATACATTGCTTTTGATATATGTATGTATATGTACATATACTCTCTATTTTTAGATAACCTGGATGTTTTTCGCTTTTGATGGAAGTAATTTTAGTCATCGTAAAGGTTCCTATATTAGAAATATCAGTATTTTTAGAAATGTACGAATTATTTATAAAGTTCTATAATAAATAAACAGCGGCCGTTAGATATAAAATTAGTATGAAGCAAAAATATCACAGTCTGTCGACTTCCAGCGTTTGCTGAACTTAAGATAGATATTTTTTTGTAATATATAAAAATACCATGTTTTTTATGTTATTTTTTAATGTTTATCTAAGGTACAGTTTACCATTAGAAAAGTTTTCTACTCCATTTGGGTGATCAGATTTTTACTACGAACTAGACAATGTCAATCTCATATTTATATTTATATCTATATTTCATATATTAATTATATATGGTCGTTATAAGACAAATTCAATAATAATGTATTGCTAGTGCAGTATTATATTGTATATACACACATCAATAAAAAAGCGAATTGTTTGTAAGTTCAGGATTCACTTTATTTATAGGACTGTATATTGTCAATATAAGTAACTGGCAGTACATAACATTGTAACCAATGTATATATTTTTTTTAATTTAATTACAATTTCAATTCCAGATAATGCAACTTACTATGTTATAAAGTTACGAATACTGTGTATATTTTCATTTTGCTCATATAAAACATTCTATTCTTTGATACATGCTTGGGATAATAACCTGAATGCCGGTTTGGGAAATATTTCTTCATTCTTCCTGAAGAACAATACGATTATTTATATTCGGGATTAACTCTTACACGTTTCTTGAATAAGTTTTAAACACAATAATTTAAGAATCTTTGTGAAACGGTATCCCTAAGGAATATGTCAGTAAATTCAAAATAATTTACTATTGATCTTTTACATACATATTTTGTCGGCTATCTGGAGACTACATAAAATATTGTTCCATTGCTGCTCTGTCCAGATTAAGTGTTGCCTAGCGAACTGAAAGCGAGCCAATCGACGTTGTGCAAGCAATTTTGGGCCTGTCGCTGATATAAAAGACCTTAATCTAGACTCTTTCGGGCGTCTTTCGTTTACATTTTTCCCACACACCTACGTCAATCGATTTCGTGCTATAACAGCTGAAGAATGACAATTCCGCAATACAGCATTTACTAAAAATCGATCATCATGGACCGTTGTTGCTCTTGTTCGACCTGATGCAAGTCTGCTCATGTAAGTATGAATTGCTTGATATCTAACTATGAATATGCATCAATAAAGCAATAATAATAAGTCCAATGATAAGCAACTAAACCTATTTTTTCAATGGATGACAGAGTCTCTAATGTATCAGTAGTGATTTGATGTTTACCATTACATAACCAGTTTCTATTGAAATATTGGTAAATTATAAATGATTCGCATTTTTACCGTTATGTGTACTTCTATACTTCTATAGTTAATAAAGAAGTAGCAAAAGTAGCACAAGATACCATTAATGTAGAGAAATTCTTGATAGTTGAAGTGAAGGTTCAAAATAAAACATCCTGCTATTGGGAGCTTTGAGAGTACTTCGTCAAAGGAAGAAGCAGGCAACGGAAGCTTTTATTGTTCCGTTGAGAACTGTATCTAATAAATGTTATATTCACCGAATAAGACGTTGAATATAATTGGAATTGTTCTTTGTTGAAAGGGATCGCGACATGAGCTATATATAACAACAAATATGACGTCCAATTTGAAAAACCCGATTTATATTGATAACATTTTAATATATGGATTTCATATAGGTATCCCAGTATATGCTTTCATAATTTTGCAAATAAGAACGAATATTACGTAAATTAAAAAAAGGTTGCCTGTGTATGCTTCTGTTATGATTATTTGTTTTTTTATATGTATGTATATGTATACTTTTATCTTTCGCTGCAGTACAAGTATGTATACGAGATGTAATAAAACTCATGATGTGACTATACAGCTTGGGCTTCTACTTCTAATAACAAAATTATACTGAATATGTATATTGTAATGATTCAATTTAAGAATAATATATTGTCCAACAGATAAACCGATTGCAGGACAAATTTATATATACATACATACCTACAACAAACTATGGCTAGATATAAATATGTATATAGAGAATATAATATAAAAACATAGTATATAGAAAAAACACAATAGCGTAAGTAATATACAAATATATATAAAGGAGTATTATGTTGCAAACAATTTATCACATTAGATCAACGAATATACATATATGAGTAGTGGCTATCAGCTAGCTGAGGGGTAGGAAGTGCAAAAATAGAGGAAAACGAAACGGGCCGCGTGGCACATAAAAATGTAGCATTGATACAAGATCAATACAGTCGATGCGACCAGCTATCAATTTCCAAATAAATTCATAACAGTCTTCATTCTATCGTGCTTTGAGAGATTTCATGTAATGTATCTCCAGTAAGGAATTGTAACTGATGCCTCTCAATAGATACTAACGATCACTTTTGAAAGATAGGAATTTTAAACACTGACGTTGTCTCCAGAGGGTTAACTGATGACACAGATACTAGGGTGACCACACCGTCGATCAATTCAGAGAGCTTGTCACGAAGGTTAAATATAGACTCTTTATCATGTTCGTGTCACTGAAGGAATTACTGTTCCGTATAATAAAATCAAGTCTATTAGAAGCTGTGAATGAACGGTGTTCAACATGCTGAATAAAGCAAGGTCGGCTATCAAGTAGCATGCCAAGGTCCATAAACAAATCAGCAGTCCACTTTGGAATTTCTTTTGCAAGTAAAGGTTACACTTCTGCACTTGTCAATGTTCAACTTCAGTGATGTCTTCACACCAAATAGATATCCAGTCAATATTTTTCTGAATTAAAGCAATATCCTCTCGGTTGGTGATACTGGTATATATTTTTACATATTCAGTATCTGTCAATGCAGACCAGAGAAGTCTTTTCAAATGACTGTTAATGTTCAGTTGTGGTCAATCAAATAGGGACACAGTATACTATCCCTTTCTTTACAAATAGAAGCTGAAAAACGATTTCTTTCACCACAAATCGATCATAACAGCTTAAATGTGGAATATTTCTCTAAAAAGTCAGTTATGAACAAAGTTACAAGCATTGAAGTACACATGGAAAAATTCACTCCTCCTTTCTGGTGAAAGTTGAATTAAATTTGTGTCACTAAAAGAAAAAGGATGATTTGTTCATCCAATATTCCAAATTTGGTTTGATTATCTGCAGCGGTTCCAAAGTTATGAATTTTTACTTTACGAAATAGAAGCGAAAATCGCGTGCGAACCCTCTGTAACGCGAGTCGCACGCGATTTTCGCCTGCTTCTTCAACACTCTGACAATAGTGCGTTGAGAGAAGCCCATTTCTGTTGAAATTTGTCGGGTCGATGTAGATAGATTCTGAGCGACACTTGCTAATATGTTTATTTCTCTATCTTCATCCATCCCTTTTTTTAATTTTGGATTACCGAACGAACCATAATCTGCTAAATTATCCCATAATCTCTTAAAAGCAGGTAGCGACGGCTGACGTCAATCAAAATAATTTTCAAAATAAACTTTAGCAGCTCTAGTAGAATTTTTCTGGCACTGAATGTAACATTCAATATAGAAACATAGAAAAGCGTGATACGCTTTTCTACGTTAGAAAATTCCATAGCCAATGCAAACTTATGATTAACGGCCGTTTGCACCGCTTATAGTTAAGTTACAATTAAATTAATTGATAGCTAATTGTCAATGTTTGACAATTAACTTGACTTAAAAGTAAAAATTAACAGCTCTCACTTCTGTGACTCAACGTGAAAGCAATGTTAGTATATTTATCTCGACTACTCCAACGAACACTATTGTAACTCAGATATTTCGTTTTTTGAATTACAAAACACCAAACATTTTTTTTAAGTTTTTATCTTATAAAATGAACAATCATAGAAATGTCTATATCCTCTTTATTTTTTAAAATAACCATACCAAACCTTATACCATTGTAATCAGCAAAAAATAGGCTTTTTAATGATGTCAAAACCAAGTATGGTTTCGATTTAAAAAAAACAGAAGTTTGTCTCATAACTCGATAATGGTGAACGAAAAAAAAAAATATTAGCGACATAGTTTTATTTGGCCTAAAATTATCTAAAACTTTTGTCTGAACACTTTTTCTTTAAAAAAACTATTAACGATGAAGAAAATCGTAATATTTAGTTTTCTTTGAATATCTAATAAGCCATGAAAGTTATTGGAGAAACAAAAGCAGTTTTAAATCAAACTCATTCAAACTGCGCATCTTTCCCCATTTAAGCGTTTTTCTATCTCCAGAAGTTTCTGAGATCCCAATGCTAAACATTAAAAAAAACTCATCCTGTATATATCAAAGTTTCGTTTCGTTTTTGTTTTTATCTACATGTGTGTTTATTCAATTCGAATGTAGAATAAATGTACGATTTTCACTATGTTGAAAGAAAATGAGAACTGGTAATATTTGGTTGTAAAACCTAATGTTAATAAGAAAACAAAAGTTTATCATTAGATATTAGTGTTTGATTAGGAGAAGGTAATTCATTTATCCAATAAAATCATCTAACAAGAACGTTGCTGTAGTGCCTGTAACAGTATCTTGTGTGTTATCAGCTTTTTTAAAGCATGTGATAACAAGCTCAATAGTGCATTAACACCCGTGGAGCTCACTTTAGACATTCAATTAAACAGTTTATACTAAGTATCGTTTTGAACTTGAATAAAAGACTGAAATACTTAAGTAGCTGTAACTCTGTAACGAAGCACCTTAGAACATATTATGTTCATATAAATTTTGTTTGTATTTTTTTGTTGTATGTACATATAGTCAGCCCACCAATTTTGTTACATACTGAATATACATACGTGTACAACCACTTTCCACTTGTTGGTTATTTGGTCGTACATACTACTAAGGATATCCTATTGCACTATTTAAGGGACACTGCCAGCACTTTCGCAAAAATTTGAAGGCGGTAAATTGTAATTGAAATTTAGTACAAGATTGCCTATACCAGGGTAGTATGAGAAACTTTATATCAAAAATATATTGTTTTTGTTTCTGCATGAATTTTCGAGGGTAAATTACTGTATTGTTAAGGTCAGCAATTATCAATTTTTTTATGCTTCATAATCAATATTAACTTAGTTACATTTGATCCTATTTTCGAAATCAGTGCGCTAAAAGTTGCAATTAACAATTATTTTCGAATCTATTAAAGAGTCTTGTCACTTTTTTAATTCAAATATAGAGATTGAATGCAGTCCAATTACAAATAAATTATAATAGAATAGGTGTTTGTTATTTATAAAGAGTGGCTCGGGCAGAGTGAAGGTATAACGAGCCATATAAATATCGAATATCACGCAGATATTGACTACCAACATTTGTTTGGTTAGCTGGACTTACTAATACGGCTGTGTTACGGCTGTGTGTACGGTTTTTTGCGTTACAATTTAACGCATAAAACGTCATTGCTCACACTCTCGTTGATTTTACTAAGGCTATTTTTGCTGTTCTGTGATTACTGTTGGTATATTAAATGTATTTATTGTTATAGATGCGATAATTTTCAAATATATCAAATTGCGGTTATGTCACTGGTAAACTTAAGTTCCTTCGTGGATTACAATATTATTCATAACGATTGCTTTATTGCTTCCAGTTCAGTTTTATTTATTACAACTTATATTTTTCTTGATGAAAAAAAATTTTAGACTAGTAACACGCCTGCAACCAATTTTAGTTATATGCAGTTATACTTCTTTAGTTTGTGGTGCGCGTTTGAATTACACGTCTTACACGTTAGTGACACTCAGAGGTTTACATTCTATTTCTATTAAACTTTTATTAGAATTGTTTTTTTTTCTAATAGGCAGGATGTGTATACTACTTGACTTAAAAAACGAATTTCCAAATGTGCTAAAAACCTGTATAACTTTAGGGTATGCAAGGTGTGTAAATGAAAAATGATTTTGCATAATATGCGCTGCCATTTCAGGCGATATGTTTGCCATTTGCATTTGGATTGCTTTTTTCACGGCATTCATGGTTAGAGGACGATTCTATACACTTTTTCATTGAGGTAGCCGTACAGAAAAAAATCAGCTGGTGCCGGATCAGGTGAGCGCCACAGTATATCCCATCCTCGAGTTGTTGCAGTTTCGTATGCACAAAAGCCTGTGTTATGTAGATATACCGAGCGCATGTAACAGCAGTTTTATTCTCTTAAAAAAGTATGGCTCCTGCACTCGAAATGCATACAAGTTTGCCCAAACTGTCATTCCTTGATTATGGAAAGTGATTTCAAGACGCTAACAAAGGTTTTCTGCTGCCTAATAACTGTAATTTTGCTCGTTAATAAAGCCAGATAAATGAAAATTGTGCGTTATGACTGGACAAAAAAAACTAAATTTCTCGACATCTTTTGAAGGATATCTTAATGCAAATTCATATCTTTGCAAATTACGTTCTTCATCGCATAAACTACAACCATTTTGTATACTTCGCTCGAACAATTGCAAAGTGGCAGCCTGTTTCAATGCGGAACGAAGTAGTGATCGCTGAGCGGGCCTGCCTTAACCTTTTAACATCTTTCAATGTTCGATCGGTTCTTAGTCTAACAACGAGTTTTTTTTTTAGTACTGAACCTGTTGCGGAAAAGGCCGCTACCTAATCAGCAATTACATTGCTCTCTGGCACTGAATCCAATGGCCGAAGATTCAAACGTAGGTTGATATACTGAAAACTTTTGAATTAGTGCATCTACAAAACCCCACCATACTTTTCTATCGCCACCTATACAAGAACAACAGCCGTTCGAAATTCATACTTATTTTACCGAACCCTGTATTATCTCTTTTTACAATAAGCGTTTCTTATTGTTAATTATCTTTACCTTTCTAATTTGAAGTTGCAACGCAACGTGCAAGGTGACTGCTAGATCCGTTATAGTGGTTGCAGAGTATATGACCTTGAGACAAAATTCTTTGCTAATATTTGATTTTTTCACTTTTTTTACTTAATTTATTTCATTTTTTAACCGAGTAGCATACAATATATTATATATTATACAATGTAGAGTACAAACGGTGATTCTCTGCTTAATCCCTGACAAAATTAACCTTTGAAAGAGTTAGAATAATACTCTCGCAGACTTTTTTGCAAAAAATTTCATACTCTAGAAAAAGCCTTGCATTTTTTAAAATATCTTGTGCCATTAAAGCTGGATTTTCCAAAAAAAAGCAAAAATATAACAAACGTTATCCAAATTGTCGTGACATCTTCCTTTTTTTTTGACGAACACGGTGTTAGCGATATAAAATGAGAAAAAATCTATCGATCATAGATTTATTTAATTTTCTAAAAAATAGTCGACGAGAACGACACTACAGTGGGTGGCCAAATTATTAGACCCAAATTCGAAATTCAAACAATTTGTTTAAAAATGTGCTATAATTAAAGCTACATAATATATTGATATGTTTGTTTCTATTTTATTATCTTGACAACTCAGACGCCATTTTGTGTCAGTGCTGTTAATTCTCTGCTTACAACTCACTTTGTGCGGACGTAAACAAAAGCTTTTTTATGACGGGAAAAGCCAAATACACCTCACCAAAGAAAATAACAACAGAGATAAGAACTTTAACAACTAACACTAATCGCTCTAACAGAAAGATAACCTCCATTACTAAAGCCGCTGCTGACCCCAGCCATGAAGAAAAAAAGACTACAGTGTCATGTCATGGTCAAAAATCATAAGGACTGGACAGTTATCTCTCACTCTCTCGTGCACCTTACAATTTATCAGTTTGTCTTGAATTCTAAAATGACAAAATATTCCAGGTCTGGTTTTTGGACGAATCGACCGTGAAGATCCTCGTAGATAGAGCTGGATTTGTGAGAAGTTCAGGAAAAAATATAAGGACGAATGTATCTCAGCATCATCATCAGCAGTCAAGGAACCTGTCTTATCGTCGAAGGAACGATGAGACAGGACCAGTGTTTGAGAGTACTGCAAACAAAAATGTTTCCTCAGATCCAGAAATTGTGGAAATTCCTCTCCGACAACCACGTGAAGGTATGCTTGACTGGCCTGGCAATTCACTAAACCTCAACTCAATTGAAAATTTTTGGAAATTGATGAAGAAAGAAATTATTACCACCAAGCGTCGGCTGATCGAGGGCTTAGTAGAAGTGTGGCATAGAAGTGGAACAATTAAAGAAAACTGCATAGAAAGCATGCCAAGTTAGGTGCCCAGGCAGTCGATTCTTGCACAAAAACCAAAAATGCCAATTTTGTACTGTGGCTCTAATAATTTGGCCACCCACTGTAGTTTAACTTGTGTTTTGAGGGCTTTTGGGTTTTGACAGCGTCATAGTAAAACAAATATATACAATACAAAAATAAAAATAAAATAAAAATACAAAAATATATATACATAACTTATTAGCTCTCGACATTTCACCACTAGCGTAAGTGGTTTCCTCAGTAGCAAAAATCGGTAAGGGACGCCAGAAGGTTTTCGTCTTACCGAATTACCGTGGCCTTCTGGTGCACTAGTGCCAAAACGTCGAGTAAGTTTTCTACATTTACTTTTGTTTTATTTTTTGTATTGTATATATTTACTTTACTATAACGCGGTCAAAACCAGGAAGCTCTCATAACAGTGACTCGGCCGGTAGAAGCCTTCGATATCATTTAACTGCTTTAACATATAATTTTTGAGTTGTACCATATAAAGGGTTATTCACGGAACTAGTTTATTAGAAGTCTTCGATGTTCTCAAAATTCTACAATTTTGAAAACTTGTAGCTAGAGATAGTATTATTTGGTCTCATTGGCGAAATTATTTATGCTTTTACATCACCTTTGGTTTAACTGAATTTCACGTCAATTTTCTTAATTTAAATGGCATATTATGAGTCTTTTATGTCGCACATACCATTCTGCATCAAAACTTATTGAGATACTTTATATCAAAGACCAGCCGTTTTTGAGTTATTCCATTTTTTTCAAATATACGGTCAACTGCAACGTTATCTTAAAAATTTTGTATTTATGAAAATATGACATCTGAAGACTTGATCTTTGGCGCGTTACTAGCTCATATACAGGGCATCAAATCGGTACCTACGAACTTATTCCTGTGTATACAGGGCTGTCCAAAATTAACATTCATTTCAATTAAATTCACATCGATGAAAGCCACTGTTTTTTTAATGTATATTATTGCATTTTTGAATACATTTAATAATTCTCTATGATTCATTATTATCATATTAGCTTGTATTTTTTATGATTTTCGAGTTAGAAGCGGTTTTGTTGTGAAAATCCGTAAAATACGCCTCTTTAATATACTTAAAATCTTAGCAATCCTTGAGCGTGTACAAATGCTTTCATCGATGTGAATTTAGTTAAAATAAATGTTAAGTTTGGGTGGCACTGTATACGTAAGCATAAGTTTGAAGGAGTGCATTTGATAAGCTGTATTTCACCTAGTAAAGCGCCAAATGCATATTAAGTTTTTACCTACAATATTTACATAAATACAGAATTTTAACATAACATTGTAGTTGGCTGTATTTTTTAAAAAAATTTAATAATTCAAAAACCTCTGGTTTTCGGTACAGGGTATCTCAATAACTTTTTATGTAGAATAATATTCGCATTATAAAATACTTGTAATAAGTATATTATTCTACTTAAATTACGAAAGTTGACGTGAACTTCTGGTAAACCCGAAATGATGCAAAAGTGTAAATAATTTCGGGGACATCGAAAAATTCTAACGAACCAGTTCCGTGAATAACCCTATATAATATATGTTATTTATAGTCTTCCTTGTGAAATTAACTTAATTACATAGTGTTATCTTTCATTTTTTCTTCAAATGTCTCCTAGTATCATGGTCGTCTATCAATCTAATCTAGATGAATGAACTAACATACCCTGCATAACTATTTTATTAAGTGATACTAATTACTATAACGTGAATCCTTTGGTAAAACTTTATAACAATACAAGTATCACTTTAGTTCTTTTGTAAGCGTATTATGCTAATACCAAAATTCTCTTCACAAAGGAATACCCCATTATAGAGATGTTTTCAGAAATGTACTCGCTTATGTGAAGCCGATTCCGAAGTTGCAATTTCAGTAACGTCTCTAGTAATGATCTGTAATAATTTTAAGTATATTTCGTAATTATTCTTCGCTGTGTCCTCGAGTGGTTGTTGATTTTCGCTGATATAATCTATATTCAGTTTTCTAAACACAATTTAGAGAATATTCCATCCGACTGATTGAAATCAATACATATAATGTCTGTTCTATTTTATCCTTTCAATTATAATCCTCAAGATCATTCCATTCGCAAGCTTAAATGTAATTACGTAACAAAGATTATTTGTGAAATTATTGTAAGCCAAGATAGAAATATTTGGTAGGATGTAGGCGTATCGGAAACGTCTAGCATTCCTATAAATTCTAATTTAACCACATTCACGAATAACGGGAATTTGAAATTTTCATTATACATAATCATTTTTTAATTATGAATTCATATATTTTACTTCCTTGCTATTTAAAATTTTTAGCTTCTATATTAATTGCGTATTAAAGATAAAATACACTAGTCTTCACATAAAATATAGAACTTTATATTATATTTAAATCTATAATAAGTATTACGATCGCAAAATTTCCAAGTAGTCGAGGATGTACTTAATACAAAAACCTAGATAATTTTATAAATGTTTTCTTTCAAATATTTCTAGGTCCTTTATAACAAAGCATTCACTGAAAGAAATGTTTACAGTAGCGTACGTTGGTGTTTTTCTGCCAATGGTCGTCATAGCAAAAATGCGCTACAGTAGCAATTGTATGTACGTGGTAGAACGTGTCACAGCAGGCAACTGATGCTAGCGCGGCAACCCTTTTGTGTCTAATGTGTCCAATAGACACCAACGATATTTCGCTAAGTATTGGTAATAATAATGAAATGTGCATTGACATACAGAGTAAAGTAACAATTAAGTATTGATTTTTAAGTTTTACTAGCAATTTTAAGTTATAGTCATGCTTTCTTAACATCCTATTGTAACACTTTTCCGAATTTACAGTAGAAGCCAGTAGTTAAATTCGCAGACATTTTTTTCAGTGTTTAAGATGAATTAATTTAATTCAATTTATTTGGAGTAAAAAACTTTCCTAATTTAAATTCAGTTAAGGAAAATTGACTGACCAACTCAATTTCAAAACTAAATATATATGATATAATAGTTTCTACAACATTAGCATATCAACGAAATGCTTCCTTAACTAACGGGTGTCACATACGAAATGAGAAAAACTATTCTGTAATATTAAGTTAGTTTAGGGACTTTAGATAGACTGCAATTCTCAGGCATGTATCTTACATTGTTGACATAGAACTATACAAGGATTCCTGTCTAGGGTGACCGAGCTACGCCGAGTCAAAAACATATTTATCGTTGATAATGTATTTTCCTGTAAATTTTAAAATTTAGACATACACTCTTCTACATACATATGTATATACACTTGAAAAGTTGCAACTACTAACCGTGAGTCACAAATAACGGCAGCAGAAATTCCATAAAAGAAGTAGCCAGCCAAACTACGACTTTTTCGGGGAAATGTTTCGCTTTATAGGATGTAGAAGGTGATACGATACTTTTATCGTTTGTCAAATATTCAGAATTTCCGAATTATGTGGAGTACTAGGAAATTATGTACGCTAAAATACTTTTCATCGTTCATGATGACACTCACATTTGGAGTAATGAACGCGCGCTTTAGCTTTCTACACCGATGAAGGATCTTCTGTAATTGTTTTTTGTGCAAACTCACGTTTGTAGTCTTTTATATGCATAGTTACTAAATTACAGCGTACTGTTTCATGACATACTATCATCTTGCTTGCCAATTTCCTCAAAGACGTGCCTGTAGGGTTTATTGCATGTTTTCTTCTTAGCTTTTCCACTTTACTGGATTTATTTACTTTTTTCAGGACCTCTTACAACAGTAAAGTATCTATATATTTAGAAACAGCAAATCTCTCGGTACAAAAGTGATTATCAATGTGTTTTTTACTTTTGTACGAAAAATAATTTGATTCGTTCGAAAGTTGTTCGCTATAATCCAACAAATCTACAATTTACATGCATCATCGATACAAGATATACATAGATTAAAGTGATAGCTGCATTCAATTATTTGGTTTACAAAGATTTTCGCAGGCGTAGTCAACTTTTAAGTCAAGATTTTATGTGTGACACCCGTTACTATAGTTTCAAATGCAAGTACTTAACGCTTAGAAATTTACCAAGTTCGTTACATGGTTATGTTTGGCGTCACAAAGTAAACTCTTTTTTTCTTTATAGCTAACTAATTCTATAAACAAACACAATATTTGCAAAATAATCAGTAGTTGTAGCACGTAGGTACTTTTACAACTTTTTAGTAACTATAATTTAAGATTCTGTAACTGGCCTCTTGTTTATCCAATCGGTTATACTCGGTAAGTCATAAATCTTCTCTTTTAAAGCTTTTAATGCTGGGTAGCGATCTAGAGAAGATTTCCCAAATATAATTTCGAAGTTTTCCAGCGAAACAGCGAATGCAAAGTCACACCATGTAATCTGTAACAATTCAACAATCTGTAAAAAAATTATCTTTTCATATTATATTAATAGCATATCTCAATTAAGCCCAAACTGTACATTTCAATGTTTTGTTTATATAAAAAACGATGACGCTAATTTGGACTTTTGGCAAAAAGAAAACACATTCTAATTTAAAATTTAATTTCAATCTAATCCGAAGAACTTAATCCATACAGAATGTGAGTGATGTAGCGGATCTACAATTATGTTCGGATTAACTCATAATTCTTGCTGAGAAACCTAAATGCAATTGGTTGGTTACAAATACTTCATATATGTATTTTTTTATATGTATTTTCCAAACAAGGTATTCTAGACTAATGTAGACGATTCGACACCGTTGCATGAAAAATAATTATGATCTTATTTAGATATTATTTCAAAGATTAAATATGAGACATTATTTAGAGTTAGTGGTTTCCTTCAAGCAAGATATTATGCGAAAAAACATTGGAATATAGTTATGTTTATTACATGCAAAATGAATAGAATACCTTATATCTTTAATCTGGTTGAGAAATTGATTTGAAGAGATTCCATTCCATATTTGTATCAAAAATGTGAGAGAATATAAATGAATACTAAATATCTTGATTTGTACTAAACACATTTCAGCATTATCTATTTCTGCAATAACTATTGGAATAAACAATACCGCTATTGGAAAATTTCTAAAAAAATGCAACTAATACACAATAATTGTTTAACAATTGTATAACGCAATGACAAAGAAAGAATAGATGCATATTTATTAGCATCCCTATTTTAAGAAGGCTGACGATTATACTGCCACTAGCACTGCTCCTGAAAATTTAAAATAACTGATCTAGAGGTTATCTTTCTGTTTTGTAGTTTCTGTGCGCCTTTTGTAGCCCAACACATCAGCAAAAATTATCTAATTTAAATATAAAAATTTGACAATTTAACACTTTCTATGAATTCGCCACTTAAAAATATGCACTCGAATTGCGGCCAAGCTAAATGAGAAGATTAAAATATGAGCAGATAAACTTATGTTACTTATGTTTTAAGCAAGTTACATTTTAGTAGCAATAAACATTTTATAGCAGTCATTAGACCCAAATCAATTTGAATTTTTTAAATTCTCAGATACGGTGTAACCTGGTTAATGTTATATCGGTTATAAGAATACCCCGCTTATTACAATAGAAGAAGAAACTGGAAGCCCCAAATTATTTCTATATGTATTCCTCAATATTTTATTCGGTTATTGGAATACCCCCATAATAGAATAATACCGCTTAAAAGAATATAATTCAGAAAATTCTTTTCCCATATTCCCCGTATAAAAGAATAAATAGCGGCGTTTTTCTAACGTGGCAAATTAATCTTTGTCGCTGTATATGAAATTAACGGGTCGATGGCCGCAGTGGTTAGGCGGCTGACTATTGTTGTGAGAGGACGATAGGTGCCGGGGTTCAATTCTCTGGAGAGACGGTGACTTTTTTTCAGAGAGCTTAATCCCGGATCGACTTGCCATTCGCTGTTGGGAGCAAAGTGATTAACAGCGCGGCATCATAAAAGGCGATATGATGCTGTCACAAAGCCAATTGAACACAACTTACACACACAAAAACTACACTGCGAGAGTTGCAGTGATAGCCAGGCAAGTAATACAGCTTACGGAGTCACTGCAATTAAGCACCCACCACACATTAAAAAAAAAAACCTCTTTTGATTATTCCCGTTCACATAATGGTCCAGTATATTCGTCTATGCGGAAAAAATGTCTTGGTTTTATTATAGATTTACCATTTCCTTTAATAAACGTAAAATAGCATGATTAATTTATTAATTGAAAGCAGCTTATATAGTGTGCCGCAAAAAATCTCCACCATTTACAGGTTTTCTTGGTGCAAAATTAGGATTTGAGTCTCAATAAGCACAGATACGAATAATTATTAAGGCAAAGGATTGCAAAAAAAGTCAAACATTTATTCTAAATCGTTATATCAATATTAACATTAAATTCGAAATCTATGTAAAATATGAAAAATTAATTTCTTTAAGGTGTTGTATGTACTTAAGAGTAACATAGACTTCGAATTAGATAAAAATGGAAAAATATTTTTGTGAGATAGTTAGGTATAATATAATATATGTACATACGTAAATATTGTTTCTAAACAAGCTTTCAAAAATAAAATTTTTCTATAGTTTTTAAGATAAGGATACTTTATTCTTAAGTCGAATTCACATTTGGAACTTCCCTCGTGATTTTTGTTTTTTAATATTTTAAGTTTCTATTACGTCTCAAGGGAAGCATTAACTTTTATTTTACTTATGTATAATACTAATGTGTCTACATGTTTTTATTTATTTTATGTAGTCGTACATCCAGTTTTGCTGCTATAGAAAATATGTTACACACTTTTACAAGGCAATTGTCAGTAGATAGATGCTGATACATGAATGAATGATGAACATTTTCACGGGCACCACATCACGTTTGTGCTACTAATTTTTTTTATGTGTTCTGGTGCTTAGTTGCAGTGACTCCGTAAGTTGTATTACTTGTCTGGCTATCACTGCAACTTTTGCGGTGTAGATTGGTGTGTGTAAGTTGTGTTCAAATGGCTTTGTGACAGCATCATATCGCCTTTTATGATGCCGCGCTGTTAATCACTTTGCTCCCAACAGCGAATGGCAAGTCGATCCGGGATTAAACACTCTGAAAAAATGTCACCGTCCCTTCAGAGAATCGAACCCCGGCACCTATTGTCCTCTTACAACGATAGTCAGCCGCCTAACCACTGCGGCCATCGACCGAGATTTTCTTAGAAAACTGCAATGTTATACTGGAGCAGTAATTCTACTACTGCAGAAATGTTCTGTGTTGTGATGAAGGTATGATTATAATACTAGTATTACAAATAAGTACAATATAGTTTATTAAAGTGTACAAAACTTCCATTATATATGAGAAATACGTCAAGACAGATGGTAAATAAATGTCTGGTGTGAGATTTTGAATGTCCCAGTAACAGGTAGGATATACTGATTTACTGCATACTACTCAATCTATTATTGGAGAATGTAAATATAGATAGGCAAACAAATATGATGTTATAGCAGAATGAAACTCCTACACATATTGCTAGAATAAGTGGCTAATGCCTAAACGAAGAATTCCTCAATAAGTGGAGCGAAAAAGTGAACTTTTTCGATGGCCTCTAGATCCCCTAATTTAACTTTTTTCTATGGGTTTAAATTTCAGAAAGGTTAGCCTTCCAGTATATATAGCCACTAACAAGAGTAGAAAGTATGAAAAACAGAAATCGGAATATCTGCAGTGCTATCACATCAGACATATTAAATGTTGTACTTTTGAACACAATTTTAGAAACTGGAAGATAAAGTGCTTTTTGTTACAGTTTGTAATGTATTTTTATTGAATATCTAAGATTATATACATATATTATAGGGTTTACTTATTTTCCTTAGAACAATTATATATTATACATATGTATACAGAATGTGCATTGTGAATCTAAATGGATGGACCGAATGTAAATACAATATGTTAATAGTCAACCGTAAAATGCAAACACAGAAATCACAGTCCACACGATGACCTAGCACTTGACATAAATACAGATAGTGCATTTTGTGCTGTACCTTACTACTTATAATAAATATATAACCATCTGTCTTTCTTTGGTCGCGTTGTGACTTGTCTTTCATTATTTCATTCATAATACATCAGTAATTACTTGCTATGTTGCAATTGACTCGCTTAAGTAAGACAAGGACCAGATAATCACGTCCTATCTTACGCAAACATGCAAAATTAAGCTAATCAAATTTCATTTCTTTATTCTTTTATAATACACCGACAAAATCCACAATGTGTTGTTCAAAAAAAAATTTCGAAAATTTGGAATGATGGTTAAATACTAGACTAAAATTGAGATTTATTCCTATTTTATTTCATAAGCACGGTTTAGTGGATAGTCGATCAAATTAACTGGCCTCGCAAGTCTCAGATAATCAGAGACAGGTTGACACTATCTATACTGAAGCACCTAAAAGATGGAAAAAACCGCATGTTATTGTTGTTACACTTAAATGATTTTGAATTTCTGTGCGCCATAATGATCATTCATCTGACAAAGTTGCCGGATAAAGAATTTTCTTTTGCAGGACACATTACTGCAACAATTTACAATACAAGTAGAATGATACATCTGATAATTTAAAGACACCACATTAAAGTTTCTCCTATTTTCTACTAGTGCGAAGCAATCTGTGATATGCTGCACTTACGCGGATGCCTCACTATGACATTCACAACGAAAAATACTGAAAAAATTATAAAAGTATTTATAGATTTGTACCTGGAGTTCATATAAGTTACTCCATAATGAGATAAGTTCATCTACTTTGAGCAAATTAAATTTTTTGGTATTACATTCTTCTACACGTTCTGCTGTTCCTTTTTCTTCTTGCACCTACACGCAAATTTATTAATTAAGGCGCTGCTGTGTTTTATTTGTATTTTCTTATAACAAGATATTATTTTCAACTGGTTTCGCTATAATTTGAAGGAATCAATCATTTTGTAAAACAATTTTTTTGTTTCTTTTCTTATTCATTTTATACTACATTTAATTTATTTTATCCAGTTATTGCATTATTCTTTTTTAACTTGATAAAATCTCTATTTTTTCAGTAATTGGTTACGACGACTTTTTTTAAAATTATTTGTTATACATATATTCATCGTAATTCCGATATGTAACCACTAGCAGTACTTTCTCTTGCTATGTTTTATTCTGAACTATGATTAAAACGCAAAAAGATATTATTGTTTTTATTTATTTATGTGAATAAATTCGAATAGTATAATGAAGATAAATATTTGACATTAAAATACATTTTTTTCACCAACAACCAATCTATTTTGTTTCTATTAACTGTTCTTCTGTAACTCTCCTAAAAGTTTATCACGAGCTTCTTTTCCTTTTTTGCATAAAAGTAACTGAGAATTCAATTGCTGATGGCACTCCTACATCTTCGCATATTTTCAACACCCTTAACTCTCCCGCGAATCTGCCTTTCGGGATTTTTATTTTATTCATTCGTGTCTTTCTTAATACCCTTGGCTCTTCCCTAAACGTCAGAAGTAGTCCATAAATCACTGTAAATACTTTATTTTATTTTATGAACTTCTTATTCCTTATATATTTCTCTACCGACATTTAATTTCTCTTCCTCGATTTCCACTAGGTATGTCTACATAAATATTTATACAATAAGAACAGCGATTTTAATAGTAAACACAATAAAGTGTACTTGGGATTTGACAAAATTTTATGTTGAAAAAAACGAATACACTAATATGTTCTGAAAAACACTTCACTGTAGTAGTAACTTTGTTGTATCACAACATAAACATATTCTCGTAACATACAGCTATTTAAAAAAAAATATATGATCTGCTATCGCTATATAATTAGAATCCTATTTCCTGTGGATTGTTTCTGTATTATGAGTTTATCGAAAGTAAGGTAAGTATGTTAGCATAAATTTTAATTTGTTTGAAATCTTGATCAATGTATTCACGTTACTTACAATTTTTACAATATCTTAAGCTTCCGATCTTATACAAATTGGGAGTATAAACATGGGTCTTTTCGAAAAATGTGCAAAGTTTTCATTTCGTACTTCAAAGCTTTTTACTTTTTGATAATATATTTTATACTATTGATATGTATAGTTTTTTATTCGTCTGCTGTAAATAATATTTTTATGAAAAAAATAGAAATGTTAGAATTTCATCTCAAAATCTTATCATAACTTACATACATGCATCTATTTCTAATTAGAAAGCAGTTCTATGCTACTTTATTTGTATTAATCTTTGTTTTTCGTTGTGCTCTCGTGAACTAATAATATGATTTTATTGTTTGTTTATATACATATGAAATTGTTATTATTTCAATGCTGATTCTTCTCTTACCTTGAACTTATAAAGATTGTTCCGCATGTAGTCCGGAAAGTATATTGCTTTCTTAATACACTATTGTTTTGAGCACACTGTGCGAATGCCTGTCTCGCATTGAATATTTTTTTTTTCTGTAATCAGTGTAGTCTCTTGTTTTATTATTCGAAAATTACATTTGCCATTACGTGTGTGTCGAGTCGCTAATCTGGTTACAAAATATTTTCTAGCTTCAATAACATCCCTAATTCAATCAGGTCCTTACATCCCCAACTTTTTTATCCTACTTCTCTCTTGTCCCGCAATCCGAATGAATTTCTTGTTTGCTTTTACCAGGCTTTTGAATTCATTAATTAATCCTATTTTTTCCGATACTTTTTCAAATGATTGCAGAGCACTTTGCTCATAATGAACTTCAAAAGGCCATACAATATAGTTCATTATAACCGACTGTCCATCGTAGGAAGATTTAAAATATATATTCAGTTCATACAGTGTACGATATTCATTCATTACATGGTTACGCACTAGCCTCTATTACATCGAGTTCATTACAAGCGAAATGTTTCAATGTTTTGAAGAGTCATAAAAGAATTTTTTCAATATTCACTGCTGATAACTCACAATCTGAATATAAAAATATCACCTTTCATAAATTCGTCCATATCTTCCCAAATATTAGCTATGTGAGACAATTTATAATGCTTGACTTTTAAATGAAGTTGGTTTGCAATATAAGTTAGCCGAATAGAACCCCTATATATGTGTTCTGACGTTTGCAGTCTATGTTAAGTGCCGAATTCGAAAATGTTATAACATATGGGACCTAACTTGTTAGTTTAGAAGACACAGTCACTTAAAATTAGTATATTATCACAATATTGCAATGTTATACCTGACATTAATACGACATTAATGAGACAAAAATTAATTGCAGGTATTCGAACAAATATTTCAGTTACTGCAAATGACTGTATCTACCAAACTATGAAAGTTAGGTATCATATGTTATACACTTTCGAATTCGGCACTTCACATAGAATCCAGAAATGAATAAGTATATAATAATAATTTTTTTTTTTAAGTGAGGAAAAATCCCTAAACGCACCATCAGGGACGAGACCCGTCCCCAGTGTGTGGGGCTCGCACCCACTAAAAAACCTCACTTTGTCAGGTGTAGAATCCATCCCGGAACCGCTGGTCGCATTACTTCAGGATGGCACCTCGTAGTTAGCCTCGGTCGGCTGCCTCCATTGCTTGGGTCTCTCTCTTCTTCTCTTTCAGCACCTTCTCGACGAACGTGGCGATCTTCTACCAGTGGTCGTGTCCAGACAGCATCGTTTGCACGACGTTATCCGGCGTTAGAGGTCCTACTTCGTGTTGTAGCGCGTCTCTGTAGTCACTCCACCTCTCGCATTCGAAGAAGGTATGGTGAGCATCATCTTCCGCAGAGTCGTGATACTGACATGTCGCGTTCTCTGCTTTACCCATTCGAGCCAGGTATGCGTTGAAATACCCGTGTCCGCTGAAAAACTGGGTGAGGTAGTAATTTACCTCGCCGTGGTCTCGGTCCATCCACTCCGTTAGGTTGCGGATGAGTCTGGCCGTCCACCGTCCTCTCGTGTCGTTCTGCCAGCGCTCTTGCCAACGTTGTCGTGTGAGCGCTTTAGCGTCCGCTCTTGCTTGTCGTGAGCCGACGTCTCGTCGTGTCTCGTAGACTCTCTTTCTTTTCTAGAGCTAGTAGGTCTATCGGAGTTACTCTTTGATCACCAGCACCGCCGGTTCGGAAACCGTACGGTATGCGCTGGCGATCCTGAGTGCTCCCCGTCGCTGTACTGAAGCCATCCGCTTTCTGTACTTGTCCTGCTGTAAAGCGTCAGCCCATATCTCGCTTCCATACAGCAGTATGGAATGGGTGACGGTCATTAGCAGCCGGCGTTTACTCGCCGTCGGTCCTCCTACGTTGGCCATTAGTCGGCTCAACATCGTCGTTACTTTAGCGGCCTTATCGCTCGACGACTGAATCTGTTGCCAGAAGGTCATCTTGCTGTCGAGCCGCAGTCCGAGGTACTTCACGGAAGTTGTAGTGATTATGACTTCCGTATCCACCGTCATCTCAATCTCCCTAGGGATTCTTCTCCCGGTCAGTAGAACGACCTCGGTCTTCTCCGTTGCCAGGGTCAGGCCGTGTTCGTCCATCCATGTGGTGACTCTTCTCATTACCTGGTTGAGCCTTCTCTGGGCATCCGCCTCGTCACGCGCTAGGATGATTGCCGCTACGTCGTCTGCGTATCCTATCACATACGCATCTTGCGGCAGCTCCATTCGGAGGATCCCGTCGTAGGACACATTCCATAAGTCGGAGCCGAGTATGGATCCCGCTCCCGCTGTTATCTTCTTCGACACATTCCTGCTGGAGCCGAGTATGGAACCCTTCGCTGCTCCCGCTGTTATCTTCGCGCACGGTCCACCTGCTGTGAGATCAACTTCCTGTCGAATTCCGTCGGGTCCAGGTACTTGCGGTTTTGCAGGGAGTTCAACTTCCGCCGCTCGTCCAGGTGCCTTGCGGTTTTGCAGGGAGTTCGCCGCTGTTGAAAGTTCATCTCCGCTAAAAGCGGGATGTCGTTCAGTAGCTCGTCCTCCATTTCTGCAGTTCTCTCCCGATGGGTAGGGAACAATGTGTCAACAATGTTCCGCATCCGATCTCGTTCGAGGACTGGATTCGCCGTCTTCGTCGTAAGCATCTGCATGACGGTCTTGTACCCAAGGCCCCATTGGTCGTTGTCAACGTCCTGCCGCAGCTCCTCCCACTTACGTTTCTTGCTCCTGTAGATGGCGTTCTTGAGATCTCTCTTGGCGTTCCTAAAGTCCTCGGACTCTAGTTCTGCCGCGTTCGGATCTCGTCGTCTCACTCTGGTTATTCTCCGCCTAAGCTGTAAGCATTGTTTCCGGAGGGTCGCGATCTCGTCGTTCCACCAATACGCAGATCTTCTATTGTGTTTCCTTTTCCGCGGCATAGAGGCGTTGCAGGCGCGCCGTATGAGGGCCATGGTCGCGTCCGCAATTGTCTCCGCCGAACCGGAACATTCCATGACGGCATCCTTTCCCCGAGCGATTGCATGAGCCAGGGCGTCTTCATCCAGCTTCGCTACGTTCCATCGAGGACCGGGCGGAGTAAGATTTTGCCTGATCGGCTGCTGCCTCGTCACGTTGTAGCTTATGTACTGGTGGTCACTTCCGGTGTAGTCCTCCATGACTCGCCTGTCCACGATGTCCCGCACAATGTCCTCCGAGGCCAGTGTGATGTCCGGTATCGTCTCTCCGTAGCCTGGTCTTCTGAACGTGGTGGTGTCTCCGACATTTACCACGCTGAGTCCGAGTCTGGGCGCCATGTCCAATATACGCCTCCCTCGCAAATCGGTGTATTCCATACCCCATTCCACGGCTTTGGCATTCACGTCTCCTCCTAGAATAATGGACCCTGTCATTTCTCGAAGGTCGTCTTCCAGATTGTCGAGCTTGCCCTGAAAGTCCGCTATCGGCTCGTTGGGTGTGAGATAGCAGCTCACGTAGGTGATGGTGCCGCTCTTTACCCACACGTATCCGTTTCGGGCTCCGTGGTTGTCGACGATGACTGTATTCGTGTCCGGGATCCATATAGCTGCAGTGCCGAGTGTGTCCCTGTACCACCCGGTGCATTCCTTATCCTGGTATTGTTCACTGATAAGCAGCAGATCTACTCCGGTGTCCAGTTGTAGTTGGATGAGGAGATCGTCTGCTGTTCTGCTTCGGTGCATGTTGCCTTGTAGGATTCTGGTCATTGACTCTTCTTTGCCTGATCTAATGCCCTTCTGAAGGAGGGACATGCGCCGGAACCAGGGACGTGGCTGCGTGTCGCGGTGTCTCCCGTGCAGAGAAAGCATTCTGCTTTGTTCTTGCAATCCTTCCGTTGGTGGCTTTTTTCTCCGCAGTTGATACACAGGCCTTGTGTTCTTCTGTCTGGTCCGGGACAAGTAGCTTGTCGATGTCCGTAGCGGAAGCAGCGGAAGCACCTGACGACTTCTATCCTGCGTCTAATTCTGCTGTTTATCCAGCCGATCTTTATTCTTGGTGTTTCAAGCAACCTATGAGTTTGGCGCTGACTCAGTTGGACGATAGCCATTCTCAGACCTCTGCTGTTTGCGTTGGTGAGGCTGATCTTCACGTCGCCGTCACTGACTCCTAACTTTGCTGTCACTGCTGCGCAGACTTCCTCCGTTGTCGTTAAGCAGTCTAGATCTCTGAATTCCAAAGTCTCTTTGGGCTCTAGAGTGCTAATGTTAGCCTTCTCGCCCAGGATCTTCTTCAGCGCGCTGCTGAAACCTGCAGTATCTTTGGTGCTGGGTCCTAGTTCCAGCAGCATATCTCCTGCACGTGTTTTCCGGACCGCTTTAATCTCGGTACCCGTCTCTTCCGGTTTCGCGTTGCTGCGTAGTTCTCGCAGTACTTCGGCGTACGACTTTCCTTGCGCGGGTTTTACAAGAAGCGCATCTAGTCGAGGCTTCGTGTTTCGATTCTTCTGTTTGTTTTTCTTCTGCTTTTTTCTGTCGGTACCGTCGTCCTTGCTCTGACCGCTAACTGTCCTGCTGCTGTTTGCTGTCAGAAGCTTTTGCAGCCGCCTTCTTTTCTTCTTGGGCTTGTTTTCTTCTGCCAGCGCGATCCTTCATCCATACATTCTCGGAAGGATGCGTTTTCTTCTTCTCTACGCTTCTGTTGGCCGTAGCAGAAGTAGCTTGTGTCTCCCTTGTAAGTGCTGGAGCCTCTTGCACGCGCTGCCGTGCTTGTAGTTCGACTTTCTTCCACCTGTTCCTGCAGTTGGAGATCATGTCCACTGCTTCTTCTAGCTCCTTTAAGCCGTTCTTAACATCCATGGAGACGTTCTTCTGCCTGCCAATCGCTGTTTTCATCGTCTTAATGACACTTATGCATTTCTACAGTTGCTCCTCTTCTCGGCGCCGAAATTCGGAAATCAGTTCGGTGTCATCACTGTTGTCTCCTGGTTGCACAATATTGAATGTCGTCAGATCTATGGTAACTGGCGACCTAACGTGCTGCGCCGTTGGTGTTCTGAATGCACCGGTGGGACTCTCTTCGACGTTGTTCTTCGGTGTTCTCTGGTTTAATAAAGTAGCCATGATGAGTAGTTCGCCAGCGCTTCGTGTATGGAGGGGCGGGCCGAAAAAATCAGGAGCGGGTATACCCTTGGATCCTCGGATCCTACCCCAGTTCCCTGAGGCCTGACCTTCGCTTCACCAATCCCGGAATACACGGACGGACTGGAACTCGCCCGGGGCAATGCAGATTCCGACATCTTGCATCCACCATGCACTACCTGATCAGGGCCCGAAGTGGCTGGTTCCTCACAATGCGTCGCGGATCCTCGTCGGCAGAGCAAGCTCACATCAGCCTACTCCCCAGCCGGATGAGAAGACCAGTCGGTTCGTAGACACTCCCGGAGTCGCCGCAACGCTTGCCGATCTATACCTGGGAACAGAAAGGAAAGGGAAGAGGAAGGGTGGGGGTCAGCGGACAGCTGGCGTCACTGGCTGTACCGTTTCCGCATACGGTAGCGGCACTGGGGCCGGCCAGACATGGAATAATGGAATAATGGAAACATGGAATAATAATAATAATAATAATAATCTTTATTCCCCATCAGGACACATACATAATATATTTTCATATAAAAAATAGAGAAACAAAACAAAAAAAACAAAACTGGCCTGACGGAAAACCCCAACGGGAAGTTCAGATGTGACAGCATAAGGTATCACCCCGCTTTTAAATTTTACCCTTGATTATTAAATTAAAACAAAGAAGGGAAGAAATAACCTGCCTAGAAGCTAACTTAAAACTAAAGCGTGTGATGAGGAACGAACTCAATAAATGCTATACCCACCATTATAATTATATACGTGATTATACATATGCAACTACACAAGTATACAGTCACCTGTGCCAATTGCTGCCTTAATAAAGATTGCTTCATATTACGCTTAAATAATTTTTCGCCAGCTCGCACGAGGTGAGGAGGTAACCCGTTAATAAGTTTGTAAATAGTATAGGTGAAACTCCTCTCAAATAGTGCTGTACGATAGAGTGGAGGAGTGATACTGTGCTCAATATTACGCAACATTCTCATACGTACATCTTGGCGATACATAATTTTGTTGTAGAGGTACGTAGGTTGCTTATGACGAATAATCTTGTGGCATAGACAATAAGAATGAAGTAAGCGTCGATTATACATATTTAGCCACTCTAACTCAGCTTTATGCGCTATGCGACCGTATTTGCGATTTCCAAATATTAGTCTTATACAAGAATTCTGCACTCGCTGTATTCCTCGCGCAGTATCCCCGTCAATACATTCGCCGTACAGTGTCGCACAATATACGAATGGAGACAAGACCAATGCGTCACAAAGCAACGCTTTAGTGGAACTACCCAGATAAAATCATTTCTACGCCCAGGTTTTTTACACTTTGACACAACTCAATTTCAACACTCCCCACATTACATTTAATCCCCCCAGCGAGCTCTCTCGTCGCATTTTTATTGCCGAACAACATAACAGCCGATTTAGAGGGGTTAATATTTAAAGAGTGATTATTCGACATCTTATGTAAATTATTGAGATCGCAATTAATTTTATGAATAGCGTCTTCGCTATACGAACTATAAAAAGAATTATATATTTGTGTGTCACCTGCATACATGTGCATGGAACAGTGATTCAATGTCTTCCAGAAATCACACGTATATATGGAAAATAGAAGAGGTCCCAAAATAGATCCTTGTAGTACACCTTGTCTGACGCAACGCGCATCGGAAATCCCAGAAGGTAATTTGACACTCTGCATACGCCCACCCCGATAACTACGCATCATTTGAATAGCACACTCCCCAAACCCAACAAAATGCAGCTTAGCTATTAAAAGATCGTGAGAAATAGTGTCAAAGGCTTTGGTATAATCAAGCAATGTCAGAACTGTCAGCTTTCCCTTATCTGTTGCAGATATGATATCATCCGTGACGCCCAAGAGAGCTGTCTGACAACTGTGACCTTCCCTGAAGCCAGATTAGATATCAGGGAGAATATTGTATTGTTTTAAAAATACTTTCAACTGACGGTTAATAATTTTTCTCCATCACTTTCGACAATGCAGGTAGTAAACTGATAGGCCTCAAGTCAGTATAGCTTACAGGGTCTTTGTTTTTTGGCAACGGTATTACCAGTGCATTTTTCCAGGCGGAAGAAAAATAGCCTTGTTCCAATGCGCAGTTTATTATGTGGGTCCAATAAGGGGTAATTAATGGACAACACAAGCGGATCATATCGATATTAATACCATCAGCGCCAAAAGACTTTGATTTAATATCAAGAAGCAATGTATGAACAATATCTGTCGCAACCATCTCAAATTTGAATTTAGTAGGTATATTATGCATTGTAGTGGAATTATAGGTTGTTATTAAGTCACCAGAATCCGTGGTTGGCGGCAGAGAGTCAATAAAGAAATTATTTATGCTATCGGGGCATTGCAACCGTTCAGGCAAGGCATTACTTGTGTTATCCAAGCCAACAATCTGTTTTACATGTTTCCACATATCATTCGAACTACCACGTGCAATGTAATTAAAATACGCTTTCTTTTCGTTTCTAATACTTAAGGTTGTAAGATTACGGAGACTCTTGTAGTAGTTCCAATCCGCGTTCCGCCTAGTTGCTCTGAATCGACGTTTAGCCCTATCCCTTAAGCGCATCAGCCATTTGACACTATCGGTAAGCCAAGGGGCTTCACCCTTGGTAATTTTAATAGTTTTCCATGAAGCATGAGTATTAAATAGGTTAATGATATTATTATTTAAAAACTATATATATAAACTACAAGGGGTTGTATTTTAAAAAGATATCGATGACGTCATGGTGGACTACTAATAACATCATAACTTAATTTAATACACAATATTATGTAGAATGGTTTGAGAAACAACAAATATAAGTCATACTTTATATATGTATAGGTACATATACAAATATATTCAATTCATTTGCTAATAATTTTTTATAGAAACGGATAAATTTAGCCTGGGTGAAATTAGCCTCGTTCTCGCTCTTTTTGAAATTCGAAATTTTGAAAATTGTTTCAGATTATTCTAGCTCTGTTCTACGTTGTTCCAGAATTTGGCATCTTAAATATTAAAAAATTCTTGAAAAGAAACGGAAAAATTGAATCTTTCTATTTCAAAATTTTAGGTCATGGAATGTTCGTTAAGAAGAAAACGAATGCATTTGTGTACTAGTTTAGATTATAATCTTCCTATTCTGTTAATTTAAATAGTGAAGAAACGATTTGAAGTAGTACGCATGCTATAAGATTAAATTTATGAATAAATAACATGCTGTAAGTTTTCAAAAGGAGGGAGAGAAGAGGTTAAGGTTTAAGATTTTCGTAACTAGTATACCTGGTAGAAAACTAAACTTTTTGAATAACCGAAACAACTTTCAAAATGGCAAATTTCCTAGCTAGTGAAATTTCAATTTCGTAAGCTAAAAATGGTAAAACATTTTGGAACAATATTCAGAATAAGCTGGAGCGACTTTCAAAACTTTGAACGAACGGTTTTTGTTTTTCTAATACCATCTTGAAAAACTCTTTAACATTCTAGAACCTAGAACATTTTTCTGAAAGTTCGAATTTCAAACTGCCATACATTTAAACGCTTCGTTTTTATTTCTATTAACTTTTACAATAGTATCAAACTCAAGTACTTTATATATTTTATTACAAATGAATGTCATTAGACCGAAGTACCTTGACTAGTATATAGGGTACTAAGACGTAAACAATCTATACCCAAACAGAAAAATAAAAACTCTGTCCACAACTGTTTCTGCAAATATTTCATTACTCAAGAATGCATTCCAAAATGTAACTAATGAATAATTTAAAAAATATAAATGCTATTTGCAGTGTGTTTATATTTAATCTAGTAAGTAACTCAAAGAAACAGTATTGATTATTGAACATGTTATAAAACTATACAAATACACGTTAAACAATTATATACTTATCATTAAACTATTCTTTGTAATATATAAAACTGTTAAAACTCACGTACACATTTTAGAAAGGTAATTAACTGCATTCTTTTCGTATTAGATATTATTTTGGAAAATACTATTTTTGTAAAGTGTCACATTCACTTTCTTGTCATTAATTTGTAATTAATATTTATGTATATAAACCACATACTTTAAGCTTAAATTAACAGTTTTTTGCAAGTTGTTATAGAGTCAATAAGTAAAGTATTGTAATCAAATCTATAATTAATACATTGTAACTGTTCTACTGAAGATTGTTATACATTATTTGATTTCATCGAATTAAAGTTGTTTAATGTGAAGCCTGTGTATTTTCAATTTATCAGTATCACAACATAATTTTGGTGTCAGAAGTGGGATAGTAGACAGACAGAAGACCAACAGGAATAACTCTGGTGTATTCCAATACTTCGCTACTATCAAACCTGCGAGAGGAACTCCCAACTCACTCAACCGAGGATACACTCATCATCGGACCTTCGACTTCGAAGATATTTCCATGAAGATATCATACATTATTTCACTGTAAGTAGTTTAATTGTTTCATATTGAGCTATATCAAGTTATCATGCCAGATGCACAAACTAACGTGGACTCCTCCTCTGAAGATAATTCTTCTTCAGCAGAAACTATTCCCACATCCACTCTATTCAAATTTATCCATTCCTTTGATGGAAATAGAGATGAACTTAGTGCATTTCTAACCGATTGCAATCATGCGTATAAATTAGCCAGTAGTATCCAAAAACCTCTTCTACTCACTTTTATTCAAACACAAATACGAGGTAAAGCTAAAACTGCATGCATAAATAGATCTTTTAAAACATGGGATGAATTAAAAGAATTTTTAAAAACTATGTATCAAGATAAGAAACATTATGCACAAATTATTAATGAATTAACGGGACTTCAACAAAGTCATAAAGAAACAATTCAATATTTTGCAATTAGAATAGAAACCACTTTAAAAAGAGCTATTAATGCTGTTCAACACAATTGCACAGAAATCAATGATTTAGATGGTCAAATATCTATGTTAAATCAAATTGCTTTAAATCGATTAATATATTATTCTAAACCAGAAATTTCAAATCAATTACGCACTCGCGATCTAAAAACATTAAATGAAGCAATATCGTATGCGCTTAACGAGGAACAAATACAAGCCATGTATTCACAAAATCCATATAGGAAACCAGTACAAGGCATTTCAAAATTTTGTAAAATCTGTAAGAAATCAGGGCACGATAGTAATAATTGCTTTAAAAAACATAACATAAATCATGTCAATACAAAATTACAAGATAATTCTACTACACCTTCGCCTCCAACACAATATAAATTTTGCAAATATTGCAAACACAAAGGGCATACAATCGACGAATGTAGAAAACGTCAATATAACAATTCAAAAAACCTAAATCAAACTTCGGAAGTCACCGCCGAAATTTCAGCCCAGGAACAAACGTTCCAGGTGACAAGCCATTAATTAATATGTTAAACTCAGAAATCAAAAATATATTGCTCTCTAACAATCCTATGTCCTATATACAAATTCGATCCAACATCGCAAAAAACGGTGTATTCAAATTCTTAATAGACACTGGAGCCAGCATTTCAATCATAAAGGCGCAAAGCCTAAAACCCAAATTCAAATTAAATAAAGATGAAAAAATACAAATTCGAGGTATAAATAAAGAAAAAGTAAATGAAACTTTGGGTATTACACAAATCCTAATAAATGAAACATTACATAAATTCCATGTCATTGCAGAGCAAACAAACATACCTCACGATGGAATAATCGGGCACGATTATCTTAAATCTTCTAAATCTATTATCAATTTCAAGGATGGATGCATTACTAATTCATTTTCTTCTATGCCTCTATTCTTTCTAAATCCGTCATTCGAGCAAAAACAAATTCTAGCACCTCGTAGTGAAACGCTCATCGAAATTGATATCCTAAATCCTGAGATTCAAGAAGGTCTTATTCCTGAAATTAAAATATCGGATTCCGTTTTCTTGTGCAAAGCTATCACAAAAGTCCGATCCAATTCAAAAGCCTATGCAACAATACTAAATTCTTCCAATTCTAGGCAAACGATTTCAAAACCTTTTATTAAACTTGAACCACTGTCTAAAGAGAGCTTCGTTTTTTCTACCTCTCACAATTATTCAGATAGGGTAAGCAAATTAAAAAGCAGTATTCGCACTAATCACTTGAATCTAGAAGAAAAAGCTGCATTATTAGAGCTATGTACTCAATATAGTGATATATTTTATTTAGAAGGCGACCAGCTAACGTATACGAATGCAATACAACACGAAATTCCAGTCACTTCTAAAGTTCCTATTTCTACTAAAACCTACAGATATCCTGAAGTTCACAAGGTTGAAGTGAATAAACAAATCGACCAAATGCTCAAGCAAGGTATTATTCGACCTTCAGTATCTCCATGGTCATCTCCCTTATGGGTAGTCCCCAAAAACTCGATGCATCAGGTAATACTAAATGGCGCATAGTCATAGACTATCGTAAGTTGAACGATGTAACAGTGGGCGATGCTTATCCATTGCCGAACATTACTGATATTCTCGATCAACTAAGTCATTCTACTTACTTTACTACTCTGGACCTAGCATCAGGTTTCCATCAAATCCTTACTAAATCAGAAGATTGTTCTAAAACTGCCTTTTCGACTCCTCTAGGTCATTACGAATACACTCGAATGCCTTTTGGATTAAAAAAATGCTCCTGCTACTTTCCAAAGGTTAATGAATAATGTTCTAACAGGATTACAAGGACTACAATGTTTTGTATATCTTGATGATATAGTAATCTATGCCAATTCGATACAAGATCATCAAAATAAATTACATTCAATACTTGAGAGATTGCGAACGAATCATCTGAAATTACAGCCTGACAAATGTGAATTCATGCGTAGGGAAGTAACTTATCTAGGTCACGTCATTTCCGAAAATGGTGTAAAACCAAATCCAGAAAAAATTGCTATCATCAAAGATTTTCCAATTCCACAAAATGCAAAAGATGTGTAAAATTCCAAGTTTAGATTCAGAATTAGTCACATGTCAACAAACAATTAATTTCGTTGCAAGTCAGATAAACATTATAACTGCAAAAGATAGTGCATTGAAACATTTAATTAATCATTCTCCTACTAGAGCAAAACGGGGAATATTTAACGGTCTAGGGACTGCTTGGAAATGGTTAACAGGATCATTAGATGCTAACGACGCCACATATTATGATAAAATATTAGCTGAAACAGATAAAACCGACAAAGAAATTCAAATATTAATGAAAGATCAAATACAAGTTATAAAATCTACTATTTCAAATTTTAATGATTCCATATCTACGTTAAGAATCAATGAATCAGTTTTTAACAAAAATATTCAAAAGTTTAATCAATTTGCAAATTCATTTAGCAATCGTACCAAAAGTCTGGAACGACTTAGTTTAGCGACAAACCATATTGCTTTATTAAGTTATTTAGTAAATGAATTGTCAGAACAATATGACATTCTCATTAATGCTGTATTATTTGCAAAACAAAATGTGATACATCCTTCTGTAATTACACCTATTCAATTAATTTCAAGTTTGCGTACAAAACTAAATTCTTTAACTGAAGGTTTAACATTCCCAATATCATTAGACGAGCAACATGCTTCAAAATTAATCGAAATTAGTAAACTTTCGGTATATTACAATGACAATAAGATTGTGTTTGTTATAAAGATTCCATTAACCTCAAATTCAATCTTCAATTTATACAAATTAATTCCTTTACCTATTCCTCATCCAAACAAAAAAACGTTTGCGTATATTGAACCAGATTTTAAATTTATTGGTCTTACCCAGAACAAAGCTCAGTATGTTCACTTAAACTCTTTAGCAGATTGTTTTCAACTCACACACAATGAATACCTATGTGAAAAACACGAGATACATTCCACATTAGGAAATAATGATTGTGAGATATCTCTAATAACTACATATTTAACGGAAATCCCAAAAACATGTCACACAAAATCTATTTCTGGTACAATCAGAATTTGGCATGAATTGATGACGAAGAACAAATGGATTTATGTATTATCAGAACCTACGATTCTTACTATTCTATGTCCTAATACCACTATGAGTGATAAAAAACTCCAAGGAATCGGAATAGTAGAACTTGATACAAATTGTAAAGCTTATTCTAACGACATTCAACTGATAGCTTCTCATCATATTAGTTCCATATATGAAAATTTAGTACCAAATGTTCCGATACTAGAAGATAACTGCTGCACTGAAAAACAAAATAATTCAACTCTAGAAACGTTCTATTTCCAACCTATTCATTTTTCAAATATTCGCCTCGATGAGTTGAAAGTAACATCACATAAATTAGATGATTTGAACGATCAAATTAACAGTCGTCTAAATCGACAACAGATTATTCAGTATTCAAATTGGTTTTCAATACTAATTTCTGTTATAATTGGTATAATAGGAACTACTATTCTATACAAAATCTTAAACTACATTGGACTTATATATCTACTTAAGAAATTATTCCGATGCAAAGGCAAGCAAGACCATCATGGATGTTTAGTACGCATATATAATCAGTGTCAAAGTTCAAATAATCCTAGTGCTACGATACTCAGGTTAAGTGATATTGAAGAATCAGAAGAATTCGTATCAACTCCGACCGCACCACCAATATACCAGGCCGAAAATCGCCGAGTAACCCGATCCATGACGAAAAATACGGAAAAAGAGTCCACTGAACGAACTCGAATTCCGCATATGTTTGACGATCAATGAAGGCGTTACCTTCCAGCATCACCTTCATTCTAAGGGGGAAGTGTTATAAAACTATACAAATACACGTTAAACAATTATATACTTATCATTAAACTATTCTTTGTAATATATAAAACTGTTAAAACTCACGTACACATTTTAGAAAGGTAATTAACTGCATTCTTTTCGTATTAGATATTATTTTGGAAAATACTATTTTTGTAAAGTGTCACATTCACTTTCTTGTCATTAATTTGTAATTAATATTTATGTATATAAACCACATACTTTAAGCTTAAATTAACAGTTTTCTGCAAGTTGTTATAGAGTCAATAAGTAAAGTATTGTAATCAAATCTATAATTAATACATTGTAACTGTTCTACTGAAGATTGTTATACATTATTTGATTTCATCGAATTAAAGTTGTTTAATGTGAAGCCTGTGTATTTTCAATTTATCAGTATCACAACAAACATATAGTTAGTTAGTTTACTGAAGAATTATTACAGAAATTATCTTTCTGAAAAATATAGCAGCTTCTATGTAACAACTGTAAGATTGTAACAAATGTTGTAAACAATATCAAAACTTTAATCAACAAAATTTTTAATTATCAAATATTAGAATTATTCAAACAACATCAATGTTTCTAACTAGAGAGTTAGAGAGTTCTTATTTTTTTTTAATATATATTTCTCTGTTTCTAGATGATACGTTGCCGACAGAAACATGTGGCACGATACTTCAACTGAATGGTGTAATTGTTTTTAACGGGAAAAGCAAAATATTTTCGAATAAAAGGAATGATATAGGCCCGAATGAAATGATTTATAGCGTTGTTTTTAATCTGCAGAATGTTTCAACGGAATTTTGTTCTCTTTTTCAGGGAATACATATTATACAAACCAAACTTATTAAATGTTACAGCGAAGTATCACACATACCGGTTGATACGTAACTCTACCAAAAGTTGTGTGTGATTTTAATATTATTCTTTATAACAGATGATTTTGATGTATCTAGTATAATCTTCCACCTCTCTATTGTAATGTCGTCAACCCTTGATCGTATTTTTTACTTGTTTGTATTGTTCAGTCTTTCATGTCCATAATAAATACAAATGACGTTTTTAGGACGAACGAAATGTTATAGTACATACCTTTTTATTTATTTCAAATATGCGACCATAATTTGACAAAATGTCCGGAAGTGGTCCTGCTTTCACATAATATTGTGCATTAGAATTCATATTACTCTAATGTAATACAAACTAACTTTTTCTGAGGAACTTTTTGCAAAATTCTACTAGCATTTATCAAGAATCCCGAAGTCATTGACTTACTATCACCTTACTATCACCTTACTATCACTTAAACACTCTGTGAGAGAGACGCGATTTTAGTTACAGAAGTTCATCTTGTTGATGTTGTTCAAGAATAGATTTCCTCTAATTCTTTTATATCTCGAGCTAACAAAACATACCATAACCAACATATCACCATGCAACGCTGACAAACTCATAAAATGGATCTATCTTGGGTCTTTTATTGATATATTATATTTCATGGCATAACATGATTTCGACTTTTTTAAATGTTTGTTAATTTACGCGGAGTCAATTCTTTGTAGCATTTATCAAATTGTTTCGCAGTTTTTGCGGAAAATAATTGGCTTGTAGCACGAATTGTGATAGCCTAAATAAAACATTATAATACTGTACTCACTGCAGTACTACTAAATCACATATTTAAGTCCTACAGAATATGTCTGGAAAATAGATAAGAACGCAGAGTCAGTCATTTGTATCGAATTCCCTCCATACGTCAATTTATATTCAATTCCGCTTATGTTCAATTTAACCGGGAATTGGCATTCAAAAATTTTCCATTTACATCCAATTTCATATTCAATTGAACTTAAATACATAACTACATACAATGAAAGACAAAACGGGCGGAATGTGTACATGCGCTTTCAAAATTTTAATTCTGCTTCTAAGTACAATGCAAATAGCTTACACCTCACAGATAATATTTCATTGTTTATCACATATTATTATTTCTCGAAATATGCTTTCCGTTTATCAAAATATATTATATATGGTAACAATGTCTGAATTTTATTGCCAAAATAGCGGCAAAATATGCATCAATTGTTATCTATATTTCATGATATATTAAATCATACTATTGTGATATACCGTGAGTTTTTTTTTAATGCTGAACATATTCCATATGTTCAATTTTAAATGGGACAAGTCAATGCATTGCAGACAATTGTACAATGCAAATCAATGCACTGTTTGAAAAGTAAACGTTCAAGTATGTCAAGATTTAATTTGAATAAATTAACTACATTATTATTATTAGCGGTGCTGATTCTGAAATTATGTACAACAAAACTCAAACAAACCTATTGGTAAACGAAAACATTTCAAAGTACTTAATTGTTCGAAGTAACCGCCTTCACGTTCTAAACAATATTCTAAACGATAATAAAAATCCTGCAAATTAATTATGCAAGCTTCTGTATTAAATTTCATAACAATATTGTGTATCGTACCAAGGATGGTATTGGTCTGTCGCATAGTATTATTACCCCTACACCAGTTTACAATTGTTATTTTTTCTGTAGTATACATGTTTGAAGTAAGAATACACATAAATTCATATTAAACTTTATGTCGTTATAATATTGTCAAAATTGACAACTACTAATAAATTTGCTTTGCATTTGTTTTCTCAAAGAGCGCATTAACTTACAATGTATAATTGTCTACAATGCATTGACTTGTCCCATTTAAAATTGAACATACGGAATATGTTCAGAGATAAAAAAAACTCACGGTATATCACATACAACCGCAGCTAGATGGATTTTTCTTGCGAGTTTTCTGTTTTACAGCTTCGATGTGTTGACGCTTAATAACCAAATTACACTTTAACAGCTTTTAATATGTTCAAATCTTCTAGTTTTGAAATTTTTCTGCCAGGATGTCGATTTAGATGTTTTAAATTCGTTTTTCAATTAAAAATCCTCTTGTTGTTATGCGTCACCTTGGCCAAATGCACTCTCCGCCAGCTTAAATGATTTCTGCTAAAATCGCCATGGATTCCACGTACTTGAAGTTTATTGTCCATCTAGACTGCGGTTTTGCTTGTAATATGTTTGTAATATCCAGGTTGTGTATGAGATGTTACGTATCATTTTGACAAATAAAAGAAAACGAAAACGAATGGGTGTTTTAGTTAAAACTTGTTTGGTGTTTAGTGGGTTAAAGGTTTTAGTGTTCTACTTCTGCACCAAGAGATCCAGTGAAGAACTTAACTAATTTTTACTCTTATTTATATTGGGAATTGAGTTCTTACTACAACTTGATTTTACTGGAGATATAGGACAAATCTGAATCCTACATGCCATCGTGTAAGACACCCGAATTCACCCGAGAAAGCGATTGGCGATAGCGCTCAATCGTTTGTAGCGATGAAAATATTTTTTTTTAATGTATAAAATTTCTAAGTGATAAATTATATTTCTATGATAAACTCAAATCTCTTCAAAATAGTTTTATGCCAAATAGTAATTTTGAACTATAATTAAATAACAAAATAAATAAATTGCAGACACCATGATAATTCCTAGTAAATTCAAATGATAAAAACATATGTTATGTGGATGGACAAAGTCACATAACAGTAGCTTCAGTTTCATGTTGTCATTTCATATTCTTGGTAAAGAAGCTGTAGCAATAATATAATTTGAAAACTTACTACGTATTGGCGAAACAAATTTAAGCTGTGTCTTTAAATGCATCTATCAAAATAATATATATAGGAAGGGAAGAACAAGGGTACTACGTTAGGTGTAATAGGGGTTACTGATCAGACGCTAGCAAATTGAAACAACCTGTATCCTTTGCACAAAAGGATATAGGTTGTTTCAATTTGTTAGCGTCTTCCCAGTAACCTCTGTTATATCAAAATAATGTATACCTACATAATTGATGTATGAGTATGAATGAACTTATACCGCTCATTGTGGTAACATTCACTTTATATGCAGTGTAGAAACCATCTTTGTGGTAATACAGTAACAGTTATCAAAAATTCGATCAAAGGCGAAGTGAGATAAGTCACTAGATAAACATTGATTTTGCTCTATTTTGTATAAAGTAATATCCTTATGATCATCGTTTTCGCTTCCACACTGTATATACTTACATTTAGATAATATCAAAAATTAAAACATATTAAAACTTTGGATTCATAAATGACAAAAGCAGCAAGCTATCGACTCTATAATATATAGTATATGTATATATAATAGTATAATACAAAAATCTATATAGTAAATGAAAATAGTACCATTATAATGTACTTACATCATTACCAACGGAGTAACCATTATTATCGGCGACAATAGCCTCGAATTTTTGGAGGTAAAAGGGAATAGTTTCTCTCATCAGCTTTACCTTCCGTTCTTCCTTCTTAATTGGATCCTGTTCAGTCCTTAATTGCCACAGTACTGTAATCAAAATGAAACGATAGCATTACGTAACGGTACAAGTAGATCAATATTTGCATAATTTGAGTGATTTCATAAGCATCGCAAAATGTCTAGTTTCCATTTTACATATACATACAAGGGACAAGCTGAAGTTACTCAGAATAAAAAGCGCGTTTAATATCTTCAAGGATTTTATTTTAAATATGCACAAAGTAGTTCCCTTCACCAATGATACGCTCGACCATATTTTCGCTATTTTTTGCACTTTTCGCTGTTTAAAAGCTCTTTCGGAATACCTCTAAAATAAGCGTGAACTGCAGTACCCATCTGTTCTTCAGACAAAAACCTTCTACACCGCAAATTCCGTTTAACCCTAAAAACTAGCCAAAAGTCACAGATTGCTAAATCAGGTGAGTACAGCGGATTTTCTTTTATATTTTTCCCAGACAAAAACGCTCGATTTAAAACTAGCGTATGGGACGATGCCTGCTCACGATGGAGCATAGTGCGAAGAATTTAGCTTCAAACCTATTGAGGAATCCGAATCAAACTTTTACATCCTGTCCTTTCTCCGTTTATGATGCATATCATTAATTCCTGTTTACTTGAAAGCTACTTCCTCCTATCTTGGAGGAAAGCGGTTGTACTGCCCATTCCCAAGTGTTCTAGGCCTGCAAGTTATAAAGACCTACGACCCATAAGCATTCTCCCGGTGCTTTCTAAAATTTTGGAGAAAGCGATGTTCTACCAACTGAAACAATTTCTAAATGTCAACAGAATCTTGCCTGACATACAGTCGGGATTTCGATCGGGCCACTCTTGCACCACTGCATTACTTGGTGTCTCAGACGACATTCTCTCAGCTATTGATGATGGTAAGGTAGTGGCTTTGACCCTGCTGGATTACAGCCGCGCATTTGATACTCTGGACTACGATATGCTTCTATCAATCTTACATTATGTTGGGCTCTCGCACACGACAGTCAATATGTTTCGTTCTTACCTCAGCGAAAGAGAGCAATGCGTATCGTTAAATCGATCGCCTTCAAATTTTAGGGCCGTTGCGCGTGGGGTCCCGCAGGGCTCCATCTTGAGTCCTCTCTTGTTTAGTGTATATACATCTTGCTTTCATAAAAGTCTCTCCATCTGTAATATGCATATGTATGCGGACGATATTCAGATTTACCACTCCTTCCCTGTTTCGAATTCCTCCGCAGCTATTAATGACATTAATCACGATATCCAAGCAATTGCGAAGACATCTTCTCAACATGCACTTGTTCTGAATCCATCCAAGTCGGTGGTGTTACTATTTGGAAACAGAAATTCTCTTTCTTTACTTTATAATACTGCAAAATTTAGTGTTAATGGTGTTGAGTTGCCAATTCAAGTTGAAGCTAGAAATTTGGGTATTATTTTTGATACACAGCTTCGGTTCGAAACGCATATACTTAAAGCTATTAGAGTCGCATATATCAACTTAAAACTAATTTTTCCCCATAGACACTATTTGAACATTGAGACAAAGCGACGCTTGTGTGACTCGTTAGTTCTCTCACATTTCTCTTTTGGTTGCGAATTGTATGGTCCTTGTATTACTGCCAATAGCGCCGCTCGTATTCAGAAAGTACAGAATTTTTGTGCTCGCCTAATTTTTGGGCTACGAAAATTTGACCATATTTCACACAAGCTTGCAGAGTTGAAGTGGCTCAACATGAGTGATAGGCGGCATTTGAGAATGACCTGTCTGTTTCATAAAATCATAAAAAGCAGACAGCCCGCTTATTTGTATAACAAAATTTCTTTTCGTACAGACGTGCATACGCTAAATTTAAGATTTAAAGGTTTGCTGACACCGCCACTACATCGGACTGCTCTGTATGAGCGCTCTTTTTCGTATCAGATCGCTAGGGTGTACAATACCATACCTAACAACTTAAAACTACTTACTGGAGAACGGTTCAAATGCGCGTACAAACGTTTGCTGCGGCTGTAGTGTGTGCTATCTGATACTTACCTTTCTCTGTCTATGCTTTATGTACTTGTAACGTGCCTCATTAACTTGTAGCACTCTTGATTAATTTATAAGTGGGTGTTTGTCACGGAATTTAGGATAAGCTTTAGTTGTAGGCATTTTCTCATGATATTATTTTCGTTTGCATCAGGGTGTTGAGGTAGACCATGTGTGCTCTTATGACATACATGAGATACATCCTGTGGTTTTTCAACACTACTTGTTAATGTTTTTTTTTATTTCTTTCTCTTCTTGGTCATATAAGTGTATTGTTTGAAAAATAAACTCTATTATTATTATTATTAATTACGTTTTCTGGAGCTCTTCTGAACACTTCAGGTAAACATTTTTCAGTGTAACCACTTAACTGTAACTGTCTTTTGTCCATCTAACTGAATTGCATTTATTAAGCCCGTATTTCAGAAAAATACCGCATACACAAACTTTTTCTCGCTGTTTCTTTGTCATTTTGGAATAGAAGTTTCGCCACCTGTCATTATTTTGGAAAAAAAAATGGTGCCCGCCATTATTAAAGTTTAATGGCAAATTCTTAGCTTCTGCTTTTTGGAAGTCAAAAAGGTGATGCGGCTTAAAATGACTTACCACTTTTTTTAAATGCTAGTGATCGTGTATGACTGTTTTAACAGCTGTCCTCTTCAATTATTTTTTAGCAAAGGCAATATTTTTGTCGGTAACAGGCCCTGCTGATTTTTGGTGCTGAACAGAACTCCTTTCGTGTTCAAATTCTTTATACCATCGGTAAATTGTAACCAACGAACATGCTTGTTCACTAAAAACTGAATATAAACTCTCGTTGCACACATAAGCAAATAAATCTTTTTTTTTAATCATATGTAAATCATGATACGAAAATACTCTTTGCTTAATTTCATTTTGTTTTACTTTTAAAAAGTAACTAACTGAGTTGACAGCTGAAAGAGATAAAGAGTTGCTATAAATCAACACTATATGATTTTCACTTTTTCTCTTATTCTCAAATTCAGCTTTTCTTCATATAAACGCTTTAAACTGCATCTTGAAGATTTTTCAGACATTGTTATACCGGTTGATTTCAGTCATAGGATAAATAACGGCAGGAAGGGGCAAAGGGGAAGGAAAATTCGCTAAGAAGTGGAGACGCGTGCGAGTCTCTCTATCACAGTCTAGTCTCGTCTAGTCTACAGCGCTGTGATAGACTCATACGTGTCCCCACTTCTTAACGAATTTTCGTACCGCTTGCCTCTTCACGCCGTTATTTATCCTATGTCTGAAATCAACCGGTATAAATAGGAAGCCATATGACGCTAGAGGTATAACAGCTATTGTTCGTATTGTGATTATAATACCCCGTTGCTAGTAACATTCTATGTATTGAATTGAGTTATATTTTAAAAGTTATTTAATAGAAAATATGCAAATGAACGTCACTATATTTTTAAATCAAATAAATTTAAACAATTGCTGCGAAGCAGTTTCACTTTAATGGATAAATTTAACAGATACCGCCATCTTTGACAGAAATGTGAAAAGTTGACCTGCACTAGATGGCAAATTTTTAGAGGAAACAGAATATGAACAGAAATAGTACATGTTGTATTTAAAAATTCAAAATTAACGTCACTTCCGGTTTGACCGGAAGTGCTATAGAAAACTGAGTGCACCTGAAGAAGGCCACCGATCACTCATATATACGGTCCGAATTTCAAAGTTTTAATTTAACTAATAAATACATGGCGGACTGATACATGATCTCGTTGACACCCGGTATTGTATGTTGTGTTTTTTATAATTGTGTATTACGGAAACAATTCAGATGATTTCGTTATATAGTCATTTAACACTTCAAGTTCTATATATTCCTAGTAATTTGAAATTGTATCTTACTTCTTCTTTGATGTTACTTTTCAGTTACATTATACCAGATATGTCGCGACGAGTTTCGATTAAAGGAATATCTTTCAATTCATGCAGTATTTTCACTTTCAGGTAAATGAAACAGCAAATTAAATAAATATTAATTTATTCCAGAACATATAATATTATGTTTTCGTTTACAAGACTTCTTCAGTGTAATAAATTGACACTTAATATGTGTCAAATATTAACAACATATATATAGGGTCCCCACCCACGCGGAAGGCCAATATCTTGGTTAATAAGAGATAATCTTTTTTCATTTCATATGTCTAGGTTTTTCAAGATCTATAAACCTAAAATAATGCCGATTATGCAGGCTGTTCGATTTCCTCTGCACAAAAGGCAACTTTGCTTTTTAAATACAAATCTATAGTTTTTATCATTTATTTTGAATACACATGAAAAGTGAACGGGACTTTATGTATGGTATTCGTATGAAAAACCTGACAGTCTTTGAGGCATTTGGCTTGCTATGTTTTTCTAATGAATTTTTTTCTAATTATAGTATCGCAAATTTTGTCGTTACGCTAATTAACGCAATAATGGTTCTTCAAAACACCTTGTCAGAAATTGATCTACAGTATACGGAGTATTCAGCAAATGTCGAATTTGATGAAGAAAAACATTAAAAACTCCGCTAATTCAAAAAGAACATCCTGTATATTATTGATTGAACATTTGTTCAAAAAATAGTTTTCTGTTAATTAGCGTAACCACAAAATTTATGATAATGTAATTTACGAAAATTTATTAGAAAAATATAGCAAGCCAAATATCTCAAAGACCGTCAGGTTTTCATGTGAATACCACACATAAAGGCGCATTTAGTTTTCATGCAGATTCAAAATAAATGATAAAAAGTAGAGCTTTGTATTTAAAAAAAGCAAAGTTGCTTTTTGTGCAGAGGAAATCGAACATTATAATCGGCATTATTTTAGATTTGTAGATCTTGAAAAACCTAGACACATGGAATGAAAAAAGATTAAATTATCTCTCTTATCGACTTATCCAGATATTGGACTTACGCGTCCTAGGTGGACAGCCTGTATAGCAATGCATATCAATAGTATTTGGCACATATTAAATTTCATCTTCTGCCATTGAAAAAGTCTTGTAAACGAAAACATAATTATATGTTCTGGAATAAATTCATAACTAATTAATTTGCTATTTATCTGAATATTGTGATAAAAACAATATAATGGTTAAGCAAGATCACTCATGTGAAACGGTAATAGTAGACATTTGTGATAAATGGTTAAAAGAAATAGACGAAGATAAAATCATGATTACGGTTTTCTTGGACTTTAAGCAAGCTTTTGAAACAGTTAATAGAAAGATTGAGAGATATTAATAAAGAAATTAGAAACTATGGGGACTAATGGGACAGTTAGAAAATGGTTTTCGTATTATTTAGAAGATAGCTATCAAAAGTAAAATACAACGAATGTGTGTCAGATAAACAAAACATGGAGTGCCACAGGGAACAGTGCTGGGTCCGATGCCGTTTAACATCTACATAAACGATATGGTGTCGGTTGTTCAAAATTGTGTTATATGTAAATGTATGTTTGCTGATGATACAATGATCTATATTAGTGGAAACAATGTTGAAAGTATGGTGAATACGTTGAATGACGAATTAGAACGACTGTTTGTATGACTCTGTAAAAACAGTCTTTGTATTAATAAAACTAACTGTATCTGTATTGGAAGTAGATATGAGCTAAGTAGTTTGAATATATTTAGAATAAAAATAAACGACATTGATATAGATAAAGTAAATCATATTAAATATTTCGGTCATAATAGCCAAACATTTAGAATTTAAGGAACATGTAAAATATATAACTAACAAAATGACTAAAAAAGTTAATTGCCTGTATAGAATAAGAAGACAATTGTCAGTATAATTAAGCTTAGATCATTATAAAGCATTGATTGTTCCATACCTACAATTTTGTTCAACTGTCTTGTGGATGCTAAATAAAGGTGAATTATAGTAATTACAAAAAGTCCAAAATAGAGCGATGCCAGTAATATTAAAATGTAGTAGATATATCCCAATAAACACCATGTTGAATATGTTAAATATGAATGTTAACCAGCTAGTAACGTATAGGACATTAATTTGTATTAAAAAAATTAAGCTGGGTAGTGTACCTGAGTATTTAGGAAATAGGATACAATATGTTGGTGAAATTCACAACCATTATACGAGGAACACAAAAAACTTTTTCATACAACCATATAATAAGGAAAAAACAACTAAAAGTATTTTTGTTGGTGGTATCGCATTATACAATGAATTACCGAACTTTATAAAAGACAGTGAAAATCTAAATTAATTTAAGAGATTAGTTATTAAGTATGTTTTAGATAAGTATTAATGTAAATTAAATGTAATAATATTAGCTATTGCTAAATAAAGTTCTAGTTAGTTAGTTCTAGTTAGGAATTGAAAGGTAAGTATTTACAGGTCATAATAGAGATATATTAATTAAAAGAATACAAGGAACTAATAAACATTGTGATTTAAAATTTACAGGTAATAATTTCGTCCCTCTTGCTTTCACTTTAAAATAATTTTAGATTTCTACTTTTTCCGGTTATACTGGAAATGGGTGTTAACTTCCTTGTTGCGGTATCAGTCAGAGTACAATATTAGAGAAACTAAAAAAAGAAGTTTATCAAAGGAAAACCAAGCACTGGTTTGATCAACATGGAATGAGACAAGCGAAAACGACTCTGGGAACCTATAACCAGAACAGATTCAATTAACTCATTACCATGAGCAAGGAGAAACTTCGCTTGCTGACAGGAATCCTATCAGGTCACTGTCGGCTCCGAAGCCATATGGAAACAATTGGTCTAGCAGAGACAGCAGAATGCCGTTTCTGCGAGGAGGAAGACGAAACTTCCATACATATCCTCTCTGCGTGCGTACCACTACGTAATTCAAGGGCCAGGCACCTAGGATCTTATGAAATAGAAGTGGGAGATCTGCCAAAAGTCAAGCCATCCCACATTCTAAATTTTCTAAAGCAGATAGGCCTAGCAAGCCAGCTATGAAGACGTGAAACTCTCTACGTCGCAGCAAGAAAGGGGGGACACAATAGACCTTTCAGGTCGCAGTGCGATATCACCCCGTAACACATACATATATACATACATACAACTTCCTTGTTACAGATAGAATTACGTAATTTGTTTTATTGATTTCTGATGAGACAAATTTTCTCTGCTCATTTATGACCCCGATTGTTTTCGAAACTGTTTATCATCTGCAATCTTATTGTTTTATGCAAATTACGTGACGCAAAAATTTTGATAAAACAAATTACAACATAAAATTCATTTAAAAATTACTGAAATGTAATTGAATTGTAACTGGACATACTATTTAATTTTTTATAATAATCCATGCCTTGCCTTAGCATCCCCCAACAGCTTGCGCCAATTATAGGGGGCATCGGCTGGCCATGAGTTATTATTACGCCTGCGGCTGTAGACCGACTTAAGATGTTACCTTTCCGCATTTGCCGTGGAATTTGGAAAACTACAGAAAACCAAACTCAGAAAGGAAGCACCGGGGTTCGAACCCGGTACTGCCGGACTGCTAGTCAAGTGTGCAAGCCACTAAGCCACCATCCCGATATAATATATATATATAATCATACTAGAAGACGAATATTTGATAAAAAGTATTTAAAAATGCAAGGTAATATGCTTCAAACATAAAATAACAATAAAGAATATAAAAATGTCTTAAAAAATACAACCGCTGATAACAATATCATTCAGGAAAAATGTAACACTCAATAACTGTTATCTTGCAATATACAAAAAAATGTACTAATACTGTTTTATTTGCAATAATCTCTACTATTCGATTGCATTATCAAATGTGTGTTTATTTCTTGTTAAAACGAAGACGGATATAACTTTTGTTTTCCAAATGACACCCTGTATATTTTTTGTCTTCTCTCGATTCCCTGATTTTCTCTCTTTCGGCATATATAAAATTTTGTATGGGTTGTATAAGAAAATTTAAATAAAAGACAACTATATCGTTGAATTTTTATGGCTAATTAAAAAGAACACAAACTGCTGAATAATAATTACTAAAAAAATAACGAAACACGAAAACATAAAATATTAGTTGTGATACATAGATATTTAAAAAAACAAATACGCTAACTAATAAATTCCTCGAAGTTTTTACCATTTTGTGTAACACACACCTCCAATCTATTTCGTAGTTTTGGGGTATTGCTCTACGTATCACATTGTGTGTTAACTGCTCACATGCCGGTCTAATTTTTTTTTTAATTCTTGCAAAAATATGGTACGATTCCGGAGCTCTTTTTTCCTAAAAATAATAGATCTACAGTATTATTTTGCGATTTTTGGCAAAATCATAATCACAACTTGTGTTTTTTAATATAGAATATTCTGTATATTTTCTCAAAAATGAAAAAAAAAACGATTCTAAAATTATATAATAATTGGGGAGATATTTGAATTCAATATTTATAAAACTTCATATACAGTAGGCAAGTTGATTCTACAGAAGTAGTTTTGAAGTCGTTTTATCCATTCGGTACCCAATATAAAATGTCATGCAATTGTTTTAATTTGAGGAATGAAGATACAAATTTAGTAAAGAATCATTACTTCGAGTTGTTATAATTATATTAACCGACAAACAGTAAAAGGTCTATTATCCAAGTATGGTTTAAAATTATTATTTAGTCCATTAATGTATGATACGACATATAGATTTCCACTGAAAAAATTGTCCCATTAATTGGCTATAAATAACACTAATAACACAAATAACACTATCGAAGTATTTATATTGATATTTATTATTCTTGTAATTCTTCTGCACACAATTATCAAAAATGTTGCTCTTTAAATATTCAAACAACAAGAATTCTAGTGATGTCAAATCAGATGACAGTGTTGGCCAAATTCTCCTCTACTTTTCATCAAAAAAACATTGCAAAAACTCTGTAATTGCGTTGGCTACATATTGTGCTGCACTATCCTGCTAAAAGCACCATTTATATTTGTCATCAAGCAATTCTTCTATAATTTTTGTATCTGTGGTGGGTGCCAGTTGCGGTTTCTTAAGCTGTATTGTGTGATCGCTGTAACTCTTGCCGTGTAAATTTTATGTGTTAAATAGGTATGTTCAATGGAATTGTTATAGCACTATTTGGCCGTTTATAATACAGCGGTATTAATCACTTCGCTTCCAACAGCGAATGGTAGATTGATCGGCATACGAATCTCCGAGAAAAATGTCACCATCTTCTCGTAGAACTGAACCCCGGCTCCTGGCGTTCTTTCATAACACTGGGCAGCCATATGCGACCCATTCAAATAGCAGTAATATATAAACATGGCATATGCTTACCACATAGATGGCAGGAGATAACTTACGTACGGTCGAAAAATAACAACCAGGAATTGCAAGTTAGTATGCAGACGTGTCGTATATAAATATGCCATGACCGGTGAGCTCACTTAACCGTCCAATGTTGAATACAGTGCGTAATTTTTTGTTGTAATTTAAATGAAATGCAAAATTGCATGCGTAAACCGCTGGCGTGTGTAGCGAATTCATTGTGTAATTATTGTAGAAAAATATGGCCCAATTATTCCGTACCGCCGACAGTCCAACCCATACTCCTATCTTCACTGGAAGAAAATGATGTTTAATAATTCTGACTATTTACGTACCATAACAAATGAAACCATACATTATTCGACATAAATATTGTACTGAAAATATCGTAATTATTCAAATAATTGTTACGCCATTCACAGTATTGTAAGCGCTATCTATAATCAATAGGCAGTAATTACTATACAGCTGTGACTTTGTACAGCTACATATTTAAATTCTTTATCAGAAATCTACGGCAGGTGCAATAGGCCTCACCTATAAAATAAACTGTTTTTTAGCTATAGTGGAAAATATGGACAGGTTGTAGTAAAGTATAGTAAGTAAGGGGTTTACGATATCAACAGGCACCTACAAATTTACTCAAATCAGCTATCATTTTCGCATATCGCAGCGGACGAATATAATATTAAATAAAAGTTTACCTTATTTGGCACTTAAAATGTCCTTATTGATTTAGCTGTACTACTCTCTGTTATAAATCATTAACAGTTTCTGCGACGAGAACGTTTGGTCGACCAATTGACTTTTCCTTTCGCACAATTTTTAAAATGCAAAACAATTGTTTATATCAGAAAATGCTTCGTCAAACACCATTGTATCGAGTATGACCAGATTCCATCCTCATTACGTACACCACTTCAATAGTAAACTTTCAAAATTATTGCCCTTTGCTCCTCGGATAAAAGTATGTTGTTTACATAAAAAAAAACGGAAAGTACATCACAATATCTTTCTTTTGACAGGACTTAACTACTTGTTTCGAAAAAAAAACGAAATCTAGCAAACAAAACACGTAAGAAATGAATAAAAAACGCAGAATAAATTCATATTTATAACAACACCGAACACTACCAAACATGAACCAACCATGAAATATGTTTATGTGTTTAACGCTTCGATAGTGTAGTTGATTCGTTTTGTAAGATAGATTTGTTTATTTTTTTAACAGATATAATTTTCGGGATGCTGACTACAATACTATCGAGTATGCAACGAAATTTTCTCGTATGGAAATAGATTTGCAAATCTGAAGATACCTTGGCTTATCACTATAGCAAATCTAATAGGTTTTGTCACCTGGTATAGAGCTTATATAGAAGGAGCTCACAAATAATGTCATGAATTTGTTTTCAATACGTGAAAGATATTTTACGATCTCATATTTCTTGTAAATGAGACGTTTCGCTCCACAACGTTTACAAAAATAGTTACCTAAACGCATTAAATGTGATATTTATCAGAAATTATAGAAAACCTAGTTTTTGCGTCACCTGTTAAAGATGTGCCAATAATATTATAAATTTGTGCTTGCGCATGCCTTTTGACTATAACATATTTAATAGAATTGATAAACTCAACTGGCTAAATCAGGCATTAAAGTTTTTTTTACTTAATAGTCATAGCTTGCGCTAATGTTTCGATCCGCATGAAATACTTCACTACAAAGAAATCATTAATATACATAACAATTGGGTAATTGGTTTTCTGTGGAAGTCTCGTTTTAACCTAAGAAATAGTTAATTTCTGGAAGCTATATAAGACTCTAGAGAAGATACTTAATTTCTGTGTACACTGCTGCGGATAATGATCTTTGCAACTGCCGTTGTGTGGGCTGAAACATTTTTGTGTAGCAATATTACTTCACGACTGAATTTGCACATCATTCATTTTGTATCTTTATAAAATTTTTGCAACAAAGCAGTGTAATACAACGTATTTGCGATAGTGTTTTGTTTCTTAAAAGCAACAATGCAGTGGGATTACTGCAATCCAAAATAAAACATGAGAGATGTTGTTTTTGAGGATGCTCTTCGTTCTTCGTATGGATACATTAGCTTTATCACTTTATTGAGTTCTGCTTCCACTCTAAGGCATAATAAAGTATCATTGCTTCATTTTTCATATAAAATAACTTTTATGTTTATAACTTTTTGTTTTTCCTTTCTCTAACTATTCAACTATTAAGTTATGTGCGCACATTTTGTCATTCATTATGTTAAGCTATCTCAGTACCCTGCAATTGAATCCCGCACAATTAAATCAGTTTCATTAGAGTATTGATTTCTACACCATCCACAACACAAGAGATCAATTACAATTACAGTTTAACGAAAAATCGAGAAGAACGATATTACTAAGAATCTGAGAAATAAGGTATATGAAGAATATACAGGCAACATAAAAATGGCTACAAATTAAAGACCATCAATATAGATTGTAAAACCTTCCATATATTGCAGAAGCCTAAGAAATAAGTACAAGAATCATGAGATACGATCAAATAATAAACTAAAGGTTTAACAGAAAAATTTTAATATTAGCGAGAAGCAATCAATATTATTACTATTAGCTTTGCAAACTTAGGCGATTTGTCTCTAATGCCTCTTGTCTTCCGGTTTTCCTTCCATCTGGTAATCTTGTTGAATGTCGTTGTTTAGATCTGTTTTCTATCGTTGTTTAAAGATATTTTCTTCTTATTTTATCACTTATTATACTTGCATAATAATAATCTCTTCATCTATTTTACCATCATTTTATCTATTCTTTTTTATTTTCTTTTCATCAAATACATTTCTAAGAACTTTCCCAAATACCAACCACAGTTGCTCTAATTAATTAAAGGTCACAATGTCATTCATATGATCTCTCGATACCCGAAGCCATGGAACTCTTTAGTAGACCACTCTCTTGAAACGTTGCATTCAACCAGGTTTAATCAATTTGCACTATAATAATATTTTCTCAATCTTCTTTATTAATTTGTGTTGTTGTGTAATATCTATAATTATTTCAATACATTATTTTGAAATATCTCTTAATCAATTTGTTCGAAAAATATGTTACAATAATACAATATCTATTAATGTATTAAACTATGGAATTTATCCTCTTGCCATCGTTACTTAATTAATGGTTTAAATATTTGATGCTCTCCATGAGAAAGTCAGGTATATAAACTAAACTCATCTGGTTATGTAAGTTTAAAACCAATCACCACACCTGTTGAGATTTTATTGATTCCAGAATAATATATGATTGCGTTAGATTCAAGCGTAGTTAGAACAGATTTACATAATGATACGTTCCATATTCTGTGGTATTTAAACTTTAAGAGATCGTGAATAATATAAAAGCATTAGTAGGTTTTAGATTACCGTACCAAGTCGAATGTTGGTTGCGATATCCGAATAAGAGGTGAATACGTATTTGATAAAGTGTTCAACTTTTCTATTACCCTGAAAGGCTCTAATATAATATTTATTGTAATGTACATACATATGTTGTTGTATACATTCTTGTTAACATTCATTCTATTATTCGTAGAATTACAACATATTGCGTGTTTAATATTTTCCTTTGTTTTATTTTACAATTCAACTTCTTTTTTCTCGTCTTTTTTATTAGAAATTTTGCATGGCTACATTTTCACTTAGAAACAGAATACTTTTCTGAATAGTGCCTAATGTAGATTGTTATCCGTGCGTAAATACTTAATCTTTTTAGTGTCCTCTGTTATTGATATAAATGGCTGACGCATAATGACTGCTTTTTTTTTCTTCCGAGAAAGATTACCGCTCTCAAATATATCCCTATTCTAAGAAGTAAATGATTTTTTTCTTAATTACACTCACTTAGTATATTAATTTTTTTACACCTAACATTAAACTTAGATATATTTATTTCTTCCATTCAATTTACTACCAGAATTACAGATCACTTAGTATTCTTCGGATAAATATAAGCACATGTTTATAGGTCACCTTACTTGTAGTTTAAGTAGCAGGTTAAACTGTTAAACCCAAGAGCAGAGATAAATTAATTCGAAGTTTTCTGCTTATTCACAATTACTATTCAGCTGTATATTTGATACTTCACAATCTGACTATTAAAGTGATTCTACCAAGAGATCCACTTTAAACCATTTTTTCCTATGTAGGTACCTTTTATTTATATTATAGAGTTAGCATATAAATGCTATATACGTAACCGGATATATTTCGAGCGTTATCGGGTTTGCGATCGACAACTAGCTAGCCGTGTGAATGAAAGAAACCTTGAATTGCAAATTAGCATGCAGTCGTGTACAAATATGTCACGTTTAGTAAATTCGCTAAACTGTTCAATGTAGATTTTTTCCTTATTTATATTTCTTATATATATTCCTATTTTTATTCTGATTATGGGCATCACAACTTTTTGTTTATTGCGTTATCTGTGAAAACAACATAGTTATCATGATACGAACCTGACAGAAGTGTCACTGTTATTAACTTCAATTTATAACAGATAATTTTGAAAAATACGATGTATTTTGTACCTATATCAAAAGTTTGAAAGGCGTAAAACTAACATTTAATAACTCAAATTTCATGTGTGCTTAAATTAGTAACCTAATCTCACCTCAAAATTTTTCATTGGAACTATGCAATTTTTGTTGCCCTTTTAAGAAAACATTCTTGTTAGCCAATTGTTAGGTGATATGGTAACTCGATTTGAACTAATTCGCATGGTAATTTAAATATTTAATAAAGTTAGTAACCTAATCTTACCTCAAATTTTTTCATTTGAACTATGCAATTGTTTTCTGAGTGCAATTGTGTATCGCATGATATGGAAATTTCTTAAAAATTTGAAAAATTAAGCCAATTCTTTTAGCATGCAATTTCGACTTTTTATTTATCATACTATCTATGAGAAAAGCACACCATCATTGTACATGTACTCAAAGGAAACGATAACATAGTACTTATCACTGCAGCAACTTTCACGGCGCCGTCAGAACAGTATCTGTCACTATAGTAAAAACACGATATCTGCTGGCTTGCAAGATAACCTGATTTGACTTCTTCTGATATGTTTTGTGGGGTACTGTTAAAAATAAAATCTATGCTCCTACATACATATGTTAAAGAATTACAAGAGCAATACTTGAGTCATCTAACACCATTAATCCCAATATTATCCGCAAAGTAATAAATAGTATTCAGAGACGGTGTCAACTTTGCATTGTAAACGATGGTGATTTATTTGAGCAATTTAATATTGTTGTTCATTATTTAGTAGCACAGTTGTATTTTTGTTTTATTAAGTATTTAAATTACCATGCGAATTAGTTCAAACCGAGTTATCATATCACTTAACAATTGGTTAAAAAGAATGTTTTCTTAAAATTGCATAGTTCAAATGAAAAATTTTGAGGTGAGACTAGGTTACTAATAATAAAGACACATGAAATTTATGTTATTGTTGTTGTTGTTGTTTCATTTAATGGATTTAGCTTTACGCCAGGTCCAGCAACTATTTACTTTATGTTTAAATTTATGTTATTAAATGTTAGTTTTACACTTTTCAAACTTCTGACATGCGTACAAAACACATCATATTTTTCAAAATTATCCGTTATAAATTGAAGTAATAACATTGACACTTCTGACAGGTTCCTACCATGACAACCGTGTTGTTTTCACAAATAACGCGATAAAGAAAAAGTTGTGATGTGTGCCCTCAGAATAAGCTTAATTTTCCAAATGGTGGCAAAATTTTCATATCATGTGATACATGATTGTATTCAGAAAAAAATCTCCTTTTAAAAGAGCCACAAAAATTGCACGGTTCCGATTTAAAATTTTGAGGTTAGGTGAGATTACTAAAAATTTGCGCAAAATAAATTTGTTTTATTAAGCGTCAATAAAAGTATTTAGATTACAATTTGAACTGCTTCAAACCGCATCTTGATATCTCAAGTAACAAAAAAGTTACAGCAAATAAAAGAAATGAGGAGATTTCAGTTTTCTTCAATATTAAACAAATGAAGCATGACAAGTAAAATTTGAAAATGGATTCTTAGTGAGCTTTTGAATCTACACCTTTTTGCTAGTTTAACCGTCTCTCTATGTCTTCAAATAAAAAAGTTGCTGTCCCTACGAAATCCGAGCAGCCTGTACCTATTGTATAAAAGCAAAGCGTTTAAAAGTAATGATAACGTCGTATATTGCTATCACAAATTGGCAATAAAGTACATTCATAATTGTTTACTAATTTTATATATGATATCGGTTTACCTGTAATCTTCATTGCATTCTTTTGCTGTATTTAGACGTGATTTTTATAGAAAGTTTCTAGCATGCAATTTTTTCTAAACAACACGGCGTAATACTGGCGTGTTTGTTCTTAAGCTGCGTACTCACTTGAGCAAATTTACGCGCACAAACGCTGTGCGCACACAAATCCTTTGATAAAGGTGAAGGAACTGACAAGGGATGGATAGCGTTCGTGCGCATATTGGGTGTTCGTGCGCGTAAATTTGCTCAAGTCAGTACGCCGCTTTAGTCTTTTTTTATAATTCACCTTACTAGTTTTTCTCTCTCTCAAAAGCTTCTCTTCACTGTCTTAATCTTATTTTGCACTTATCAAATACAACATACTTATTATGGAAACGATTAATAGCTTGTAAATTCACAATATTATTATATACTTTTGCCAATACGATAAACATTTACTCTTTCTGAAAAGTCATTATTTCTGGTAAATCAGACGTTCTGGAAACAATTTCAATAGACTGTTCTTAAACACAAGTTTTTGTTAATAAAATAAAATGGAAATGACAATTTTAAAGATCAAACGAAAATAGATATAGCATTTCTAAAAAGCATTTACATTTCACAAGAAAATTCAAAATAATTATAAATGATTTGGAAACGGTTAGAGATAGGTACGGGGAATATTTAAACAAATCGACATAAAATCTAGGGAGGAATCCAAAAATAGAAAAATATATAGGTACTCTATTAAAAATAACAAAACTGTACTTTGGTTAGCAAAAATGGAACACTCTGTATAAGCGAAATTAATTTTAAAACATGTGATATATCAATTCAAGTAACTTGTCTGTAATTTTGTTTCAGTATAACGTTCACGAAAGGAAATATGGGACTTGATCGCACTAGGGAAACATCCTCTTCATTGTCAAAGAAAGCCAACTACTACATATGTACAACATATACATACATTAATGCTGTGAAATGGAATTTGAAGTAATAGATGTGCTAATAGAACGAAACTCGATAAATTTGTTGACTTGTAATCCAAATAATCAATATCATGAGGTAATATAAACATCAGAAATCACACTAGTGGTAATCCACGGAAAAACAATCTCAAAATCTTGAAAATATAACAAATATATTGGACGTGACAGTATTTTTTATTGATATTTAATAACAGAGCTGTAAAAATATTTTGCATAGGTATACAGTGTAGATTATCAGCGCACGTGAAATAGTTATTTTAGAAAAGTAATACAGCTTACGGAGTCACTGCAACTAGGCACCCACCACACATTAAAAAAAATAAGAAAAATCATTCGTATCTCCATCAAGTATAGACTTAATACAGCTTAATATGTATGGGGTAGTAAAGTCATTTACATTGAAATTTGTATTCCATCAATTCTGTAGAAGATTCTATTTCAAGAAATTGACTATTTAAAACAAACACTAACATTAACCTATAATTTTGAATTTTCTAAAAAAATTATTCGTGTTCATTTAGATGTGTTTAGGATATACATACACCACTATGATCCTCGAAAACATAGATAAAGATGTATTTGTGTATATACATATCTTGTATATATGTATGTATGAGAAGTTATCGGAAACCGGGGAACATGGCTGCCGGGCGTACAGGTAAACAAAATGAAAGGTAGATTAAACAATATTTGAGATAAGCAACATGTTGCAGAACTAATCCTTGTTAAAATTGAACTCTCTGCAAACATTTGAGAATTAATACAACTAAATTTTATAATAAAACTGTCGGTTAGGAAGAAAGTTCGAAACACATCAATGTTTACGATGTTTACATAAGAATAAAATAATGATTAAAAACATAAAACAACAAAAATGTGTAAAAAAGCAATTTTCATTTCTCGCAGTATATACAGGGTCTTTTACGAAACTCGTTAATGAGAAAGTTTAGGGAATCTACTGTTAGTACAATTCTGAAATTTTAACAGTTGTAGTATTGGTTCTATTGTTTTAAAATATTTTCAACAAAATCTGATTTCCGATTATACCGAAAGTAATTAGCAACTTTGTTATTTTAAATGCAATGGTATAATTTTTTTAATGAAATAGATTCTGTGTATTATTTGCAAATATTTTGTATTAGGGTAGGTACCCTGTACCAAAATTCAACTGTTTCTCAGATATTTACAATTTTGCTTAATAATTTACTATTGCACCATCCTAAAAAAAATTAATATTGTAAAACCCTCTGAGGCGTAAGGTATCAAACTTTTGCAACCGAAAGTAAAGGATCATCGATACTGGAAACTGTCACAACTTTCAACATAATTTATACAGGTATGTAGAAATTAGCAACCAATTCAAATATCTTCAAACATTAAAAATCCTTTTTTCTCAAACGGCACATAGTAGTTTTTCTTACAGCAATTAATTCAGCAAGCAATTCTACATCGATTCATATTAAGGTCTTATACATATCTTTATTAGTTTTTGAGTTATTAGAGATTATTGGTTCCAACTACGGAAACTATACTAATACCCGTAATTTTTTCTCATAGTTAGCTATGAAAATAAAATATTTCTGTAGGAATTGTCAAATGAGTGACAGTGTATGGTTTAGACCTATTGGTTCGCGCAATATTAATCACCAACACTGTAGTAATAGTGATATATTGAATTTATTTTATATCCATCGTGAGTGTAGAAGGATAGCAGCAAGAACATGTCGTGCATTTAATGAAAATAATCCACCTATGACCGTGGCGAAATTTAGAAGAATTGAAAAAATTTTTTTAATCATAGAACTATTAAAATTATAAAAAGACCATATTCCAAGCCTGTGATCAATGACAAAGCGAATGAAATTAACGTATTATGTTACTTTAATACATATCCAACAAGTTCAATCGATGCAGCCGCAGTTGATCTCGACCTATCAAAAAGTCCAAGATCAACACAAAGACATACAAAATAGTCGATCAGATAGTTAAATTTATATATTCAAATTTTATAAAGATATAAATGTTGAAAGGCCTTTCTAGACACAAATCACGCAAATAACTACGATGTATCCCGTCTCATTTGGTAGCGTAAGAGGAGAAAAAATCATTAGAACATATTTATCGTGTATTGTATTGATATATACAACATGAATACTACAATAGTGCATTGATACTTCGTAACTGTCGCATGCGACTTATTGTTAGCCTACTAATGCGCAAATTAATGAAACGTATGGCGATATGATGGGAGTCAAATTCCAAAATTTTCTGGTCAGCAAATATATAAAAGGCGTACAAATAGCCGTATAATAACTTATAACAGACAAAACAGAGAAAAATTTATAACAACTTAGAAGATCTTATGTTTTTAGGAAATTATAAGAAACAGTAAAGATTTAGCTATAGAAGTTGCCAAGTGGAAACAAAACTAGCAGTAATACATAGAACTCCTTAAAAAACCATTTTTCAGGAGTCATTGGGAAAGTAATTGGGCAAAGAGTAACAATGAAAAACATAAAATCAAAGAGACAATGAAAAAATATAGAGTATGAGAAATATTTGGTTAAAAATAAAATAAAGAGTAGACGTAGCTGCTTAATATAAATTCAAAAATATTTGATACATTTTTCTCGAATAATGAGTGCCGCTAATGGATTATCAAAAACAACGCGAGATTAAATAGAGAATCAAAAGAACTTCAAAACTTACACTTTCCCTTTTTATTATTGTTATTTTAAAAATAGTACCTTATCAACTTTTGTTTTTTATAACAGCCAACTTGTATCGCCAAACGGAGATTTAAATTTTTTACATGAATCCATTCGAAAGTGGAAAGGTTACGACCTGAATACATGACTTATTTAACTTTATTGATTTAATTCCGCTTCCGAAACGTAGATTTAGTAAAAGTTCAATTATTTCAGAATAGAATAGAATTCCTTGTTATACATATTTCCAATGCATGGAGATGCGATATTATATTTACCTGGTATGTCAGAACTCCACCGACAAACTGTCAGGCTCGAATCTATGTTAGACAATCAGTTTAAGTATTAATAAACATGAGATTAAAAATGCTTCAGTTGCGAGTAATATAGGTTGTCAGGAACATGATGCAAGTTAATTGCAGTAGAGTTGTATTGATGAAATTTTAAAAAATTAAACAGCTGTCACTAAGAGAGTTGCATAAGTAGACATCCCACAATTAAAACGTGATTCTCATGTTAAATGATATCAAAAGCTTCCACGGTCCGAGTCTCTGCTATGAGGGCTAGTGGGTTTTAACAGCGTCGTAGTAAATATATGCAATACAAAAATAAAACAAAGTGAAAATTAGAAAGAAAAAACTTATTCAAACTCGACGTTTTGCCACTAATGTAACTGGCTTCTTTAAGAGCAAAACTAGGTGAGGGGCACCAGAAGGTCACGGTAACTCGACGTGTAAACCATGCTAGAGGAGAAAACCTTCCGATAAGGGCAAAAAGGTAAGGAACGCCAAAAGGTCACGGTAACTCAACGTGTAAACCAAGCTAGAGGTTATGACCACTTTTTTTACTTTATTTTTTTGTCTATTATATGCATTTATTTTACTATAACGCGGCGAAAACCCGGAAGCCTTCATAACGGTAATCCTCATAGTTTTGTACCGCGAATACAGTTCTGTATATAGTTGAAGTACATCGAAGAGGCCCTCAACATAGATTTGCTATTAACGTATGGTAAATAAAGAACTGCTTAATAAGTATATTTTCCGGTTGCTTAACAGGCAAAATTTTTACACACTTTTTGGCAAATGAATTACAATGGACGAAGTTAACTCATAGTTTTGATAGAAAATCTGGTTTATGCATGGCGAACCTGCTTATATTATCCACCACACCCGAGTTGGATCTTTTTTTAACCAAAGAACTTAGTTTATGATACTTCAATTGAAGCAGGGGCAGAATTACTGCCACGTATAATCAATGCTTCCTGAACAGTTATAAATATGCCTGCAATGTTCAAACGTGTACGCAATTCGCTATATTAAGACGATTTAACCTGTGCATTGAGAAAGAAGGTAGACATTTTGAGTTGCTTTTATAGCACAATTTGAATTTTTTTTATGTGTGGTGGGTGCTTAGTTCGAGTGACTCTGTAAGCTGTATTACTTGTCTGACTATCAGTGTTCAAATGGCTTTGTGACAGTATCATATCGCCTTTTATAATGCCGCGCTGTTAATCACTTTGCTCCCAACAGCGAACGGTAAGTTGATCCGGATTTCAATTCGCTTAAAAAATATCACCGTTCCTCCAGACAATCGAAATGCGGCTCCTATCGTCTCGCCACAACGATAATCAGCCACGGCTATCGAACCGTTTCAACAGTTTCGTTATTTCTGGTACGTTTATTCCTAAACTAAACTAGATTTGCTTCTATTACTTGTTCTCTTGAGAACATGTTCTCAACAATATACATATATTAGCCGCGTTTTGTTTATTGAGACTTTTAAAATCATTTTACAATATACATTCGACCATGACCGTTTGCCGGGGAGTTCTGACATGTTCTATATCTATAAGTATATAATAAAGATAATGTATTTTGAGTTAGATTTAATAGTAAATGAGAATTTGCAGGAAGTTATTTATAAGCATAAGTTATAAGTTTTTATTGGAATATATTCTTACCTTGTTTTAGATCTCCTAATGCGTCAACAAGTACGTCACATTGTAAGGATTCCCATTCGGTCTTTCCAGCCAAGCCGTATTGTTTAGCCAAATGACGAGCTATAGCGTTACTCTGAGCTACTGGTTTTCCATCTATTTCCAGTACGGGCAGCAAACCAAACGGCGTCTCTGCAATATTACACATATGTTTAGTGCAATGTTCGCCTTACATTGAAAATATAGATTCAAACAGATAAAAACAATTATAGTAAAAACTCCTCTAAACATCACGCCTCCTCAATATATCATCTTTTACCTTCTAAATATTTATTACTATACCTACATCATGAAAAATCTGTGGAAATATGTTATTCATTTCCAAAGAAAGTAATAGATTCTGAACAAATTCGTACTCATAATCTGTATACCATCGATATATAGAAGGACACGTTTACTTACTTAAACGTTGTTACTCTTTGAGAAATATATGATTAGTTACTAAGTCGGTGCGGGTTGATACTTATTTTGAACAGAAACGTTAGTACAACACTAAAAAAACTTTCCAGTCAACATTCTTTTTAAGTAAACGAACTTAAGGTTTAGTCTCCGCTCCTGTGCAGAACGTATTTAGTAATGTTATTGATAATAATAACTATTATTATATATGATAATAATGATGTGATCCAAATATAATCGAAATACATTACACAGGTAACTAAACTGCATCATTTGTGTGCTAATAAATACTAATCCAGTATATCACGTAGCCTCGTTACTACATTCAGCCTTTCATCACTGCGCTGCGCCGCTAGAGTCCGTAAAATGGCAACAAAAACTCGATAAATAATTATTTTACGGTTGATTAGTCAAGGAACCGCATGGTTTCATTTCTCGTCCAGTTTCTTTCTATTGAATTTTTTTCTCATGTAAATAGGGTCTTAAATAAAGGAGGATGCTTATAACCGAAAGGATACAGCGGGCATTTTTTACATTTTCATAAACTTCTAACTAATAATTACAGTCGCCTTTTTGATCGATGTATGTAGAGGTGAGATTGGAAAAATGTAGACATTTATTGAAGAAGGTGTTTGTTTAATAGTATTCCAACGGGTTTCACTTTCTCATTTCATGACTCTCTAATATGTATGAAAAATATAAAAACACAAACGCTACGAACACTCCAAGAATTTCCAAAAGGAGATTAAACAGAAAAATTGACAAGAATAAGGAAGCAACTTTACTTATGTTAAATAAGATATTGTTTCTGTTGTATGATACAAAATGGCTTCATTATTCAACGGTAATACCAACTTTAGATGGCAAACTTAACATTTGGAAAGTAAAATCCAAATATTGACAAACCATGCAACCAGTACCAACGAGGATTTATTCTACATTGCTATAAATAAACGAAGTGGGTTTAAGGTTTAGATTATAGAAATTAATTAGCGGGTAGAAACAGGTAATATTAATTCTTGAAACTATGTACATATCCACGAATTCAAAATTGGCATTGCGCATATCCCTAATTGGCCATTAACTTGTACATTGTAACCTGCAGTAATGCTGTACACAATATAGATTAAAGCTACATGTTTTCAGGAAATATTAGTGGCATTTTAATCTGTTATTTTAAACTGTGTATTTTAAACTAAGAATAGACTTATAAATTAACAAAATGTATAAAATACATACAGTTACTAAAGGTTAAATGAAATATGATCAATTTCCTTCCTAAATGCCTTCTAATGATACTCTTAAAATCCTATTAAATTATATCACCATTTGGTATATGATACTGCCACATACGGAAATAAAAACCTACAAAGTTTGTGATATGGAAAGTAATAAAGACGATAAAGTGTATGTTAAACGTAACGGCATCCATTAAGACATTATAATGGCATAGAAAGTTGACGATATATTGAATTCGAAGATAATTTTTTCAGGAAAGCAAATGAATAAACGAACGTGTCTATCAAGTTAAATGTCGTCCCAATTTATTGCGTGTCATTCAGTTTTCAGTGACAATAGTATAGTCTGAAATAGAACATTATTACTTACTTTAATCTGTTTTACTTTATAAATTAACTAGCATTGCATTAACAATAACTAAAATTATATATTTTATATTCCCACGGAAAAAAAAATGTTTCAGAAATTGCCGCAATTCCAGCAGATTTCCTTCGAGTTCTCGCACAAATGGGGAGCATAACAACTGTACCTTCTATACGCAATTGTATAAAAATAGCCCACCCTATTAACCTGATAATTACACACATTTATCTTAAAATTTCTTAAAGAAATCGGATAACGCAATATTGTGTGAAAAACTCCACATGTTTTCTGTCTGTAATGTATAAACATATATTATTCTTTCATAGGGGTGTACGCTTATTTTAATCAATTGAGATTACACACTCATTTATTCATATTCGCTTTTATTTTGGTAGAAGTTATTTTTGTCTGAAAATATCATAGCACCGTTACTTTAACGCAACGCCAGAACAAAACTCTTAGTAACATTAAGGTTTGTGTAACGTTTACAACGTAATAAACTTTTAGTTTATGAAAATAATAAACCAATATTATCTTTGGTAAAGTTAATAAAACGTTGTACTTACAAGGGACCATTCCCAAGTCGTACACAAAAACTTTTAAGACAACAAATGTTTGTTTGAATGAGTTTTATTGAGCAGCAAGATCAAATATATCAATATTTTTACATATGCGATATTATTTAACTTACATAAGTAGAGAGTTTAAATAATATCAAGCATAATAATTTAGTGGGAAGCAAAGACGATTTGCGTTACGTACTATCCAGCAAAAATTTCATCTAGATACCAATCGTACAGATTAGTGGTGAAGTAATATTGTGGCATGGCACGGTTATTGTATAGTATTATTAAAAAAAGGTCTTTCTATGTGGTAAGAAGCAATAAACAATTATGGGCGGTGCGTGTCGAGAAAAATTGCTAAAAATTTCTCTATTTGTACATAATCAATTTGTAAATGCTATTGATTTAGGTGTTCACTGTTTGGACCTCCAGTGATGGGCATTACAAACTAACATACATATGTAGATCCTCATTTAGTACATTTTAACGCATTCCGACATTGGCTTTAGAATTTTAAAGTACATAACTTACAAAATACGTAGTTGAAGAAAAATAAGTTTATCATACCATCGTATGGTACACTCAAATTGAATGACGATTCCTCGACTTTTATTAATAATGAAAAAATCATATAGAAGAGATTAGTATAGGTAATGTCGATGAGAGTGGTTTTAATTTTGAGATGCACTCTGGTTACATCAGTTGTGCAGTCTATATCCGCAACTACACATAGTTACCATACTTCCAACAATATCAACTTCTGGAAAACTGTTTTCAACTCTATTCATTGTCCTGAAACCACAAAGTGGTAATTTCGATCCACATGTATCACAGTCTTTGTTTCGGCCGTAAAATCATTATTTAACGGCATCCATATCTGAAACATCAACAAAAGAACTATTTCTGCAATAATTAACCGATGTGTATTTGCCAAAAACAGGTTGTTTATTCTTGGACTCTTGAACGGGTTATTGCCTTGCTGGTATAATGGACAGTATTTAATCGAAATCTGTGTATATATTCACGATATCAAATAAAAACTAAATCAATAATACTACCTCTCGATCTGTATGGTGTTCGCATATGGAAAAACTAAGAAAATTTTCGGACTTTATACTACTTTATGGTTACGATATTGCATTATATGAATGCAATAACATTATCAAGTTACAATCGCTTATGCGATATTATTATCGCTCACACATACATATTACAACGTATTTGCTTACGCATGTATAAAAACGGATACGTTACGCTTTCACCTCGTCGGTCGGTATGTGGCAACCATGCCATCATGTGTTTTCAACATTTCTTGCAGGAGCTTCATCGTCTTGCAGAATAATCCATTGTGTGTTTAAATATTGAAAATGTTATATTAGTAGGGGCTTTAACGCATAATAAAAGTGACCGAGTGATTCTGTCTTATAATTCTTAAACTCGCAAAATAATTTATAATCAGTTATCAACATTTTTATAAGGTTTTAACTGTTGATATATTTAACTTGTTTTCTTTGCTGCTTTATAATACTAATTCCAACAAATAATTTTTGTTTTAAAAGTTTTTCTCTGCCTCTTACCGTTAGTGAGTTATGCAGATAGGCAAATAGGGAATTTCCAATTTTCAAAAATTCACCTACTCAGAATGTTTTTTCCATAGAAAGAAAACATTGCGTTGTATCTATATGTGTTCTACACGTTCCAAAAGTTCCATATCCCACGATAGTAAAAACTGTGTAATGTTTTACTTAAAAATTGTGATCAATTATTGATTGCCTTGTTACGTATAGGGATCGTATATGCATTCTCCTAAGTTTTGAAATAATTATAAAAATGTCATGATACGTCGTTCGATAGAATCACAGTATGAGGATACAAAACAGCCTTTTGACGAGAACAGCTAACCTGTTTTTTTAGCGCCTTTGCTAGTCGAGTGATTTCTACAATTATACTATGAGCGTCTATTATAGGTATTTTTTGGTTTAATTATATAAACGAATTGTATTGGAGTGGAGCATTCAACGTATTTTTTTTTGAAAAGTTAACCTTAAAACTGAAAAATACATCGGATGACAACTAACATTTTGTTTTATTTCAAAGTGGTGAAAGTAATAAAAAACAATACATCAAAACGACAAACTATCAATGGTGGACTAAACAGTTTCTTCTTCTACTTTCACACAAACAGTATTGTGATCAAAAGTATGTACTTCTTATTGACCAGCTGATGTAGTGTGAAATATTTATATAATATTGTAGAAATCTTGAAATTGCATAAAAATTATTTCATCAAATGCACTATTAGATGTAATATCTAGTACTGTAAAATTTAAGGATTCATTAAATGTTGAAGAGAGATATTAAATTGTATTTTATAGGCTGTTATAAATTAATTCATAATTACCATACCGTTGTTCAATGTTATCAAAGCGACGTTGAATTTTCCATTAAAAACTAACCGTTATGTGAACAACGTACGTACAACATTATGTTTATTGTATGTTTCTTTTGGGAAAATATTAATTAACGTTGTTTTTATCTTACACAAAAAACGTTGATAATGTCATCATAGCAACCGCTGTGCTTTTAATGAGTAACACCAGGGAGGTTCAATAATGCAATTTTTCCCAAACGCCAATTTAATTAAACATATTTTTTTTTGTTTAATAATATAAAAAAAATATGTTTAATTAAATTGGCGTTTGGGAAAAATTGCATTATTGTATTTACATACGCCAAGAAAATAATACACTTCGGTGTCAAAAATGTTGCCTATCCTAGGTCATTATAACATCTCGTTCGCATATATTTGTGAAGTTTACTTGTGTAGTCGAAGCCCCCGGTGGTCGCAACGGTTTGTGGTAAAGCCGCGATAGCCCTCCACTTCGGCACGGCATATAAAAAAAAAAATGTTTAATTAAATTGGCGTTTGGGAAAAATTGCATTATTGTATTTACATACGCCAAGAAAATAATACACTTCGGTGTCAAAAACCAGGGAGGTTAATGTACGTTTGTTATACATACACTGTATTTCACTATAGATGAAGACGCCTAAATAAATAGTTTATTAATAAAGCAATTGTTGTTGTTTATTAATAAAGCACTGGTGCCAGTTTGTGTGTTACAGTTTTATAAAAATGAATTTTGTTGGAGTGTACATAAATCTGACCAACTATGATTAAAATAAAAACGAGTATTTCAAATAAAGTCATAGTAGGCGATTTAAAAGGTTGTTTCTAATCACTAAACGATTCTAAATACAAAGTTTCGCTAAAATATTTGAATTTTATTTGGCTACATTTTTGTATAAACTTACTAAAAAACTTATGTAATGAACACAACTAAAAAACTACTATAAATATTAAATAGGAGACTTTTTCAACTAGATCACCTTGAAACCGAAAACATTTATCCACTCATCTTTTGTTATTGAATACAATACAGCATAAGATTTTCGGCAAAATTGTTGGATTATCTCACATAGGTCCTCTCTGTTTCGAGGCCTAGATGCATATACAGTATTTTTAATAGTTCGTCTAAGAAAAAAGTCCAGTAGTGCAATATCGGGCAATCTGGGTGACCATTCCATTAAAGGATTATTACGACCAATCCATCTTAGAAGAAAATTCTAGTCCACACATGCTTGTATTATTCTTAGGTTATGAACTGAGACTCCATCAATTTGTAAATACAGTTCTCGCCTTACAACGAGTGGAAAATTATCAATTGAATCCATTGATTCAATATTTAAAACAATTAATAACCTGAACAAGCATGCATTTAAAAACTGCATTTAAAAACTGCACCACTAATTTACTCTGTGAATATTGTTTTTTATAATTAATTACAAAACCTGAGTTATCTGCTGCCCAGCATTTGCTGTTTTTTTAGCAAACTACACCGTTAGTGATGAACATAGTACATATAAGTAAATATCGTATAGTGTTTTGCAAAAATACGTCGGGTAAGAAATTGCTTTGATACCGTACGCAATATCCCGTTCTTCTTTGAAAATCTCTTTCTTCCAAAGTGTGCAAGAATTTTGACTTCTAGGCTTTTATTTTTTGTCGACGAAGAAATTTCCAAATTTTACTATAACGGATATTTAAATTTCTACTTATATCTTGTACACTTGTGCGAAAATCATTTCTACATCATCAATTATAATTATTGCTATTTGATTGCTATCGTCTTGATCTACTGACATTTCTAGTAGTGTTGATAAGGCGATTCACGTGTGCAATTCGCCCATGATGGATGGTGGACGTTCAGGATGTTTCCCGTTAAATTCTACAGTAGCCTCTCGGCTGGAGAGTAGATTATCACCAATAAGACGAATAATTTCTACCTTTTAGAAATGGCTAATCGTTATTCATTCAACATTCAACAAACAACAAAAATACTGATAGATCAGGGTGTGATAGGTGACGCTTGAAAAAATTTTCAATTAATTCTCCAATGCACATTTGATTTTTGGGACAATCTAGAAAAATTACAAAATTAAAGTTTTTCTGAAAAACTTCGTATATGAAACCTTTCAGTGATTAAGAACAACTTTCTGAAATACTTTCTTGCTTCGTCTTTATTGCTAGTATGACTTTACTTGAAACACTAGTTTTTATTTTAATCATAGTTGTTGATAAGTTGATAGTTTTATACCAATTGCTGTGTTAATAAACTATTTATTTAGTTATGTTTATGCAAAGATAAACACATTCTACAATTAATGGCGACATTAATATTTTTTTTGGCAAAGCATACTGAAAGATAAAAGACACCTATTTCAATCTTATTTTTATTGTATTGTATAGTTGCATTTATGCTGGTAATCAACTACAATTATAGCAATAATTTAATATTCACAAATGTAGTGGAAAGTTCCATCAATTTACCATTTTTATACGTTATAAAGCAAACCTTGCTTCTTCACCAGAAGGTAACTATTACACTTTCTCTAACAGGCACTGCAGTAGACACATATTCTACTAAACCATGGTCAGTATTATCACACACAATTTATTCATATTTAGATACTTGTTTGATAATAAATCACTGATATTATTGGTATTTGACTGTGAAAAGTTAATACCGTCTATTTCTAAGCATACATACTTTTAATCTGCAAGATATTGTCTGTACTACTCGTATGTACGACTCTTTTCGATTTAATTTTTAGTACTGCTGCATCAACTGTTATCCCTAACTGCGCCAGCATCTTGAAAACTCGTTGTATAAACTATTTCCTTGATGACTTCATAATTCAGAAAGTGCAGACGTAAGTAGGTGATCTATGGGGAATTGCCGGTATCTCTCTCTCTCACACTAATGTAAATCTCCATAAGTGATAGACAACATCCGGTCAAAAGACAAGTATGTCTGTCTCTCTCTCGTACAAATGTAGAAGTCAGCAAATAGCAGTGTATATACAGGTGCGTGGAAAAGTGTGTGTACGCGAGCCAAATAGCAGTGTATATACAGGTGCGTGGAAAAGTGTGTGTACGCGAGCGGCGGGTCTGACGTGACACGTGTGTGGTGGGCGGGCGAGGGGGTGGCGTAGAAGAAAATAACTATATTAAATGAATAATATTTAATTATACGCATTACATAATAATTTTATTTAAAGATTGTAATAAACTTAAAAACACATTTTTAATTACTTAGAACTACTAAACATAAAACTTTAATGTAGTATTGTCTGATTAGATAGGAGAAGAAAAATTTACTAGATTAATAATATTGAATAATATTGAAATATAATAAATTATTTTATATATATATATAAGGAAGTCTTAATTTCCTTCATTACATTTTTTGATTATTTTTTTATATTTTTTATTGTGCGTTTAGCTAATCCATTTGCCTGTTGGTAATGTGGCGACACTAAGATACTTCTGAAATTCCAGTATATATATTATATACATGACTTTTGTACATTTGTTTTTGCACAGTAATAACACATCCGTTTTGATGGTGGGTAGCCGTCCACATGTTCCTCTTGCCAAGGTTGGTTGTGGTGACTCCAACAAGGTAACCATTGTTCAAGTTCCGATTGTTTGCTACTAGATATGTATGGCCACCATATCTCGAGCTCTTCAGGTTGAATTATTTCTTCTCGTTTCCAAAAGCCTACAGGAATATATGCAACTAATGCTAGATCTAACTTCTCTTCGTTGGGTTTTCGTCTGTTATAAATGTATTCTAATATTGCTACTATTTTTTCCACAATATGATCCATACTTGTAGAATGTTGGATATAAAATAACACGTTAGACTAACTTTAGTAATATGACATGACAACAATATAGCCTGAAGGGAGGGATAATTTTTTGAGTTTGCTAGTGCGTGGTGGTGGGGATGTGGATATAATTAAATCACATTTTTTAAAAATAGAATTATTTGCTGTAGAAATCTCATCTGAAATAGTTATTGTAATAGCATATAGTGTATTATTGGATTAATTACAATGAGTGAAGAGTGTACATCATCACCATTATCTCCATCTAACTTATTAGACGATTTGTTGCGAAGTTATGAAGACGATGTAAATGCCGAGACTTCTTTGATAAATGAGGTACGCTATGAAATAAGTCAAAGTATTTGGGTATCTACTGGGTTGAGTGCAGCGAGAGGATTTATGCCTACAGTAAGAATATTCGATAAAGAATTAAAACGAGGTGTTTCTTTCATACTATCGGAATGGCGTGAATTTTTAATGAATAATGGGTCAATGTATTATCATATTACGTCGTCGCAAGCTAAGTGGTGTTGTGCTCACTGTCGAGAAGATGATGATGATGGACCGGAAGCTAGATATGTGTGTGACCGTGAAATTATATTGGGTTTTATCAAATTGATATTTTTCTATAAATATACCAAGATAATGCATCCGGCGATCAAAATACAGCGCGGAAATAATGAAATAATATTGAATATAAAGGATGTTAAAAAGTTAATGAAAATGTTTAATGTTATTACGATGCGGTTAGAGAGATTAGATCAATTGAATTTTCCGCGCTATTATGATACTGTGTTAAACATGATTCGAAGCGATAAGGAAAATATTAACATGGACAATATTGCTGAAGATGTAACCAACTTGTTATTAGGGCGAGGAATAAGAAGCACTGATGATGGTGATAAATGTGGAGGAGAAATGGATACAATTTGGACATCAGAATATATTGATTGTGTATTAGAAATTTTATTATTTGAATTAACAAAATTTAAAAGTGATCTTACTTCACTACTTAATATGTATAGTGTATAGTAATTCTGTACAAATAAAACATATTGTATTTTAAGCATGTTTTTTTATTTAATAAGTACGAGAGCAATATTTTTACATTATTTTGTGTGCACATAGATTTATTAAAAAAATTTCTATAATTGTGATAAAAACAAGCTGAATCAGTTTTACGTAAATTAGGTACATCGTTAAAAACAATACTTTCTAAATTAACAACGGTAATATCTACATATTTCATTAAAAAGTTTGCCTTTTCATGGCCCTTAACATAGATTTTACTATAGCGTTTACATAAGTTTCTTAAAATATTACCTATACAATTCAAGTCTACATAACCATCATTATATCTAATATTATGATGATAATTTTCCAAATACCATATCTGTTTCCTTGTATCAAACGGTAATTGTTGAAACGGTATAGGAGGCTTAAACAAAAGATGCATAGTAGTAGTAGTAGTAGTATGTTCCCCATCTATGATGGACATCTCCTTCGGAATAAACTCGGGAGCGCGAAATCCTTGAATGTCAATGATAACGAAACGTTCAAAGCGTTGTCTATAAATTGTATGTCGATGTGTTGATGTTAGGACAGGGTCGAGAATTTTTGCAAAACTTGTAATTTTACGATGAAATCTGTTTCTATCCGCCGCCACACGAATCCAATCAGATTTTCTGTCTTCATTATCATCCCAAACATAAAACTTTGGGTCCTCGTTGAATGACACCTGTTTACCCATTGAACACTGTCGCACAAATGATTAATTTTTGTAGTTTACATATTAATTGGACATTTATGTGTTTACATCCCACCAAAGTACACGATTAAGCTCTTGCATACACGACATAAAATTCCACTCTTTAACAGGCGACAATGTTTTTTTCGAAATTAGAGACACCGCTGTTGGTAGAATTTCTAATATGAAGCATTAAAAAATTGGCAATTTACTTGCAGAACAGCACACAGTAAAACAAACTAATATCATGGTTAAATAATTTTCTTTACTGTTCCAGATAAGGGTGCATATTCTATTAGATTATCGTGTAATATGAGACAATATGCAACGGCACCGTCCTTAAACTCAGTTTCTCCCTCCATTTCTAATTTAATATCTACCGTAGCGGATTTTATTGACTCGTTTTGTTTAGAGCAATCGATGACGTACAGCGCATTATCTTTGAACTTATTATAATCTAATAGGGGCTGACTCGAGCGATTATAATAACTTTCTTGGAAAGATTTATACATTTGATAAGCGATAGAATATCTTTTATTATTCATGCTCAAGTTCATTTTATTATAGGGATAATTCTCCGAATTCAAATATAGCCTGATGTTTTCTATATTAGAGTGATTAAAAACGGACGCGTCTTCCTTAAAATTATCTTTCTTCTTTATTTGAAATGCTACAATAACATATCGAGGTTTTTCTAAATTCGTGCTAGTTTTTACTGGCCAAATGTCCATCTTTGTCCTTCTCAATGACGGTAACTCATACAATTCCCATTTGCGGAAAGGAATGTATATTGGTTTATCGCTGCGAAGCGTTTCCAATAATTTTAATCGCATCTCATCGCTTACGGAAATATGCGGCATATGCCATTCTAGTTTTTGAATTACAATTTCGGCTTTATTCGTACCAGTCGCTTGTTTGTTTTTGTAACAATTATCATCCGACTTGCTTCGCACTAATATAAGCTCCTGCTTTGCATTCATTATTATCCTGTTATAATCTTCGGCAAAACCTAACAAAAATTTTAATGGTATACAGGCGCTGAACTTTTGTCCCGATAAAGTAGGTTGTTCTTCCGACGAAGGACACCAACCTGCAATCTCTAACGAACGACTTTCATTCTCGCTAAGAGATATGTAAGCTTTGATCGTGGAAGTAATTCCCGGTTTTAAACAACGATCAATTTCTACCCCATTCAATTCGTAACGAACTTGCTCAAACAGAAAGGCATAAGCATTATTCGTTAACGTGCAATCTCCACCACCGGTTCCTACAGTTAGTTGCTTAAATTCCCCTTCAATGTACAAAAAACTTTCGGCGGGAAGGGTGTAATTGTCTTCATTATTAATATTAATACGGATTTCATCGTTCCAATTAAAATTGTTAGTACGCGGATAATATGCGTGGTATTGTTCTTTTGTTATCGCTTCATCTACGGATACCCCTTCGAATATTGATAACTTGTCCGCCATTTTTTATTCTCAATCCAATAGAGCGCAGATATGTTATATTGGCTGGTGTTAATTGGTTTGCGTCGGAAGTACGACTACCATTAGCGACGGCACGCTGAACGGTTTTATGTATCTGGTTAAACACTAATCCCATTAAGATATTCTTTTTAATTCCAATCGGATAATGATCTGCTCCCCCTGAAGTCTACAACGTCACCGTTCTGATCTATTAGTTTCAGCGTTATGTTGTCAATTTTATTGGATGTTATCGGAAGGTAAATAATATGTTCAGGTACGATGTTTATCGCATAACCCGGCTCTACTTGTGGGGAAAATTCGTACAGAGTGTGCGATAGGCGTGCGTTGTAATAGGCGCCTGTTGTTATACTGCACTCCACTCTGATCGTTGCAACTTTTATTATGTTTACCGGCAAATCCGACACGTGTTTTTTATTAGGCGCCAACAATTTTTTGCTGAAGCCCAACATCCAGCCTATAGAATCTTCCTTTCTAAAATCAATCTCGACACTACTCATTATTTGGCATTGCGAAGTTTGATTGTTGGGTTCCATTGATATTACGTCATTAGGCAAGACATTTTTTAAATACTGTTCGATATCTGCTATCTCATACGCGCCAATAGGTATCGTAACAACTTTATTCTTGTTGTAATAGAATTTATTCGCTCCTTCAACGATGTTTGCGATAGTGTGATATGTATGAAAACCGATTAATCCTAAGGCATACTGATATCTAGGATCTAAATCAATGGGCGGATGGTAGTTTGCGGAGAGTACGCTGGTATTACTTGTTAAGGTAAATGTAATCGACATGACTGATGTTTAAACTCGTTGACCGTCCCATTTAAAGCTTTCCAAAAATTTCAAGCATAAATGTCCGCAAACGAATTCCTTGTAATTTTGATAATTGCTATGATTATACAGTATCTTACAATTATTTAAATAATCTATTAGCTCCAATGGAGGTTTCAAATTACCGAAGGAATCAAAATAATGAACTGTATTTCCCTTTTTACAATAACATACCCAATGCGTACCGCTATTTTTAACAGAATCTAAATTTACGACTGCACACTCGTTCTTATAAGGTATTCTCGGTAAACTATCTCGCATAAATACACCTCTAAAATATGGTATATCTTTTGCAAATTTAATTATATCTTTGTCCGTTAGAGGTCTCTGTGGCAGTCGATCCATTAGTTTTTTGGATGTTTTAAATATAGACCCAGCCCTTTCTTGTACGGTTTCATATATAAGCCTCTGCCCTTCAATGAAATATCTTCCATTATCTTGTTATGACGTTGCGATTCTGCTAACTTCTTCTGAGCAGTTTTAGCTTTATTCACGGCCTGTGCTATGCCAGCTGCCCCCCAGCAAGACTTCCAATAGCGCTTAATCCGGCAAATAAAGGTATTAAAGGTAGCAACCCGCCTTGTTTGGGAATAGGTATTATTCTAGGAGTACGTATACGTTTCTTTCCTCCCGCTGCTTTCACCGCGAGTTTCGCAGCACTCAGCGATAGTTTAGCTCCTTCCTTTAAATTACCCTTGAATTTCTTCATAACGCCTTTAGCTTTCACTATTACGGATTTTCTGAAGGCTTTTTTCTTCAAGCCCATTCCTAGTTTTCTTTTAATTTTCATCGCGTTTGTTACTGACCACGCAGCAGCTTTTTCACCAACAGAAGCGTCTTTAGACTTGACACGTGACCAGGCTTTATTTTCTAGAATTAAATCGGCCTTATGTCTCGAGCTAAGGTCTTTATGTTGCGAATAAGCAATATCGTGTTCTTTACACGCAGCATCCAATAAATTAATGCCCGAATCACCTCGAGCAAGACGTTTTTGTAGCTTCGTACCAGGTCCGCAATATTGATATCCTGGCAGGTGTAGTTCTACAGGTAAATTATTAATTAGCGAATTTAAAACACCTCCTCCTTGCGTGAAAGTCAACATTGAAATAACTCGATTATATGAGGCGATGTATATTTATTCGTGCGTCATTTACAATGCGGTTTGTCAAGCAGAAGGACTCTATGGAGGTTTTAAATTTTGATTGCAATGAAAAGTTGCAGGTTGGTAGACACGGAACTTTGCTGCCTAATACTGTACGTTGTATAATTGCTGGAAGCTCCGCTTCGGGGAAAACTAACCTAATGTTGAGCCTTTTATTTCACGAAAATGGATTAAGGTTCGTAAATGTATATGTCTATTCAAAATCCCTTTATCAGCCAAAATATGAACTGTTGAATGAGATTATGAACAAGGTAAAGGAAACAACATATTTCCCATACAAGGAAAACGAAGATATCTTGGACCCTGAAGAAGCACAACTTAATTCAATATTTATTTTTGACGATGTGGCATGTGATAAACAAGACAAGATACGAGCTTATTTCTCTATGGGCAGACACAGGGCAGTAGACTGCTTCTATTTATGCCAATCATACGCGCGCATACCTAAACACTTAATACGGGACAACGCGAATTTTATCGTCTTATTCAAACAAGACGACCTAAATCTGAAGCATGTATATGATGATCACGTGGGTATCGACATGCCTTTTGAAACGTTTAAACAAATGTGCGGCGAGTGCTGGAAGGCTAAATACGGATTCTTAATAATCGACAAAGACAGTGATATTGATAAAGGTCGCTATAGAAAGAACTTTGACTGCTTCATATGTATATAATGTGTTACAAGCAACTGTGATCCTCACTACCTAGCTGTACAGAGGCTGTATAGGAGATACGTGCTTTACACCTGACCTTATACTTATACCTGCTTTTAAACCTGCTAGGTACCCGCTAGATACCTGCTAGGTACCCGCTAGATACCTGCTAGGTACCCGCTAGATACCTGCTTTGGAATCTGCTAGGTACCTGCCTACCTGGTGTACACTTGGTTAGGATTTGAGTGTAAAACCTGCTTAGCTAGTATTGAGATGGGACGCGCACGAGGAGATAAATTACAATATGATATTATAAAGGCTAGTAAAGCTATTCGCAAAAAGTACATGCAATTGAAATTGGGGCGAGCGGATGAGGATGAACTGTTTAAGAGAGTTTATAAGCCAATTACGAAGCCGATTCAGGAACTGACGACGAGTATTAAGGCTGAGACGGCTGCTATAAAATCACCGCTGAAAGCACTTGATAGTACTATCAAAAGTGAAAGCAGGTCTATTAGAACTCCATTGCGGTCTCTAAGTAGTGCAATAAATACTTTACGCCAAGCCGTACCCCTATGCATGAAGAAAAGACCTCTCTAAATGAAGACGAAAAGCCCTCTCTAGATGAAGAAAAGCACACGGTATATGAAAGCAAAAAAAAAAAAAATGAAGATGATGATGATGATGATGAGCAAGAGGAAAAGCCATACCGTGAAACCATAAAAGCGTATCGAGATTCTCATCTTAAAATGATACTGAGAGACCCTCAAAGTGCTGACGAATTGTTTGCAGATTTGGATCCATTACCTAAAAAATACATGGATAACTATTTGAAAGACAAAAGCAATGAATTTGATTTGATATATGGTATAAGATTTGATGATACTACCAGCAACATCATGTTAGGCAAAATTAAGTTGAACTTTAAAGGAAACGACATTGTTCTTAATAATAGAACGTATAGTGGCACTCCCGGCTTGTACGAGCTAATATTTAAATCTCATCCTACTAAGTATAACGATGCTGATGCTTCTGCCTATTACGATATATTAGAGCAAACAAATGTGTATAGACGTCAAAATGGACAAAAGAAGGGTACTGCCTCGTTTAAGTGGCTGGAGGTGATACGTCCAATACTATTAAAATATACTGGTCAGAGTACTGGTGGGGATCTAATAGCAGATATTGAAACCCCGTATCAATACGTGTTTTGGAACGATGTAAATGAGTTGGTTGACCGCCTTAAGCTTTTAATTGCATCGAAAAATGCTGGAAATACAAGCCATAACAACGAAATTATATCTATAATCGAAGAATTGAGAGAAGCTGGCTTGATTGAATAAAACGTATGCACCGAATATTTCATCTCCACTCACATAATGAGTACGGACAAGTTCGGACGCTTCCTCGGTTCTACAGAGGGAACAAAAAAAAAAAAAAAGGGCAGTTTACGACATTAACATCGGATGGAATTTTAGACATGGGCGGGAAGCGAATACGCATGCTCGCCGATCCTATCGAGAATCAGGATTGCGTTAATAAAAACTACTTGATGGATATTAAAGAAAAATTATCTCAAGATATTAAAAAGGTTACAAGAGATATCGATGTGAAGATTAATTCCGTACAGAGCATAGTACTTGAACAGGTGGAGTTGATGTATATGAATAACTTCACTAATTTAAAACAACATATAGAGAAAGAATTAGATGAGACGGGTAAATTGGTAGAAAGTGCGTTGAATTTATGCATTACGAAAAATGAAGCAAACCAAAAGATTGACGAGCTTGTTAACGTTTTTAATGCAAACATATTCGCTGCGCGAAACGATCTAACTAGCATTATTGGAGCTAGCAGAGCAAAGGAACTAAAACAAGCAGAAATAAATTTGACTAAAAATTTCGATAAGAAACTTGAAAATTTAAAAATACATGTTAAAAGTGAATTGAAAAAATTGGAGGATCATTCACGTTCTTAATACTATATAAAATTACCGTATAAATATTGTCTATTGAATTTTTTTCTAATCAGCGAATCTTCGATAACCGACAACGATACATATGACACCAAACGTCCGGTTTGTTGCCGTCTAGCTATGTGCTAAGTGAATGGCCTTAAAAATGGTGATATTATAAAATATAAAATGTACTGAATAATTATTTCACCGCACCTTTCTTCCTTTCTAGAAAGAAAAATTTTGTCTGTCTAAATTTTCCTTAATCCTAAGTTGTAAAATAAGTTTAATTAAGTGACCTTTCTCTTCCGGTTTCATCAAATAAAAAGAGATGCATCTTCAAAAATCAATATTAGTTCTCTTAAACCTTGGTAGAATGGAAGAGTATATATTATTTTGCTGGATTTAGTATAACAATGAGCACTCAAGATAAAGCTACTAGAATTATTTGGGGAGCTTTCAATCTTTTTGTTTGTGTATTAAAAATCTCTATTATAGTAATCTTGGTGCTGAATTTCATATAACAATGAGCAAGCTGGATGTTGTTGAAGAGTTACATAAGCCAGCACGACGAAATTTCCCTAGACGACGAGTTATTATTAAGGGATTGGACGATTTATGGCAGGCAGACTTGGCCGAATTTATAGCGTATGGTCACGAGAATAAAGCTTACAAGTATATATTAATGGTTATTGATTGCTTCTCCAAGTATGTGTGGGCGTTACCTGTTAAAAGTAAATCCTCCACAGATGTAGTGAAGGCAATGGGAACGATTCTAAATGGTAGCAGAATACCAAAAAATTTACAAACAGACGCGGGCAAGGAATTCTACAATAGTGCATTCAAACAACTAATGTATCAATATAAAATAAATCATTACTCCTCATACAGTACTAAAAAAGCGTCTATTGTTGAACGGGTAATCCGCACAATTAAAGATAAATTATACAAACAATTTAGTTTAAGAGGTAATTATAAATGGGTAGACATATTGCCTACAATCGTAGATACGTATAATGATACAAAACATCGAACTATACGAATGAAACCGCGGGAGGTCACACGCGATAACGAGAAACAACTGTTGGATACCGTATACAATAATATAAAGATACAGGGTAGTCGGCGTTTCAAAGTAGGAGATATCGTTAGAATTAGCAAACATAAGAGTGTTTTTGAGAAAGGTTATACACCTAATTGGTCCAGTGAACTATTCAAAATTATTAAAACGAACATTACAAATCCTGCAACGTATATGCTTGAAGACATGAATGGAAAACCGATTCTTGGGAGTTTCTATCAGACAGAAATACAAAGGACCCGCCACAAGGACATTTATTTAATTGAAAAAGTTTTGCGCCGTAAAGGTAATAAACTTTATGTGAAGTGGCTTGGACTAAGTAATTCTCAAAACAGTTGGATAAGCAAAGACGATATTTTGTAATTTTTATATTTGTTAAAAAAGGTGGGCGGTACCTATACCTTACCTATAAAGTATATAGCAGGATAATATTAAAAGCATTAAATTATGTGCATCTGATGTATGTAGATAGATGATGATGATGAATGGTAATAGGTTACTACTAGAACGAATCGAAAAGTACCTCACCGAATTACGGAAAATTATAAGAGACATTGATATTTATGCTCTAACAAAGAAATTGAAAACACTTAAATTGTAAATATATGTATATACATATATATATAATAAAAACAATGGGGGGCAGTCAAGAGAAGGTGGATGCAGCAATAGCAAGTATTGAAGATAATTTTGGTTCTTTGAAAGGAGTTAGGAAGTCTATAATTCCTCTTATCACACTCCACATTCTTCAAACAAAGGTAACACCCGCGTCTCTACACGAAAACTGGTTCCGAATTCCTCGAGACAAAAGATCACATTTAAGAGAATATCTTCCATGTTTTGAACATTATCGAAAATTTCATGAAGATCATATCGATGGACCGTTACCCTCAAGAAAAATTGTCTTGCTTGTAAAACAAAAAATTTAGTGTTCTCATAGTATAATAAGTATGTATGTATGTATTTATAAGAAAAAAAAATGTTTGTGTTCTCATAGTATAATAAGTATGTATTTATAAAAAAGTTAGTATTCATATAGTATAATAAGTATATATTTATTATTATTATTATTTGTTATCTATCATACAATACTAAATAAAACAATTAAATATATCAATATTTTTTTATTCACAATGACGGTTACAGTGGTAGCAATAAGAGTTGTACAGATTATTTCAAAAATTTAAAACGTAATGCATACTGTACATTTACAAAGTTGACGTGCATTTTGTGTGGATAATATAGTCACAACACCTCGTACAATATTTTAAGAATTTCTTGTTCTTCGGCCAGAATATCCAGTCGGTATTCGTATGCATTTTTAATATTTCTGATTTTTTACATTTTGTGCATGTACGCATCAATATTAGGACAACGGAAACCATGATGTCAAATTAAAAAAGAATCAGAAGTAGAAGTGATTGTTTTTTCCATTAGAACATAATTTTTCCCCGTTCAATGGTTTTTATTCTGTGACGTATTTCGCGCGGTTTCATATTCTTTTTCCGTTCAATATATACATTAGATCGGGTTGCATCATTATCATTTCTACAGCGACTTCTTTCGCATATAGTTCATATATTTTTTGTGTGGTGCGTATAGTAAAAGGTATGGATCAATTAAATAAACTCGGTAAAATCAAACCAACAGTAAAAATTGTTGATCTGAATATAGGGGAAGAGTACCAAATTACGGGAATAAAAAAGTCAAAACCAAATTCGGAGATAACATCATTGTTGAATTAAATAATAGTTTTGAAGCATTTCTACCAAAACGCTATGGGAATTTGGGTGACGACGCCATTAGCAAGATTCAAGAAGCGGCAAATATTCGCATGGTAGTAGAGGACGTCAGCGTGATAATGGGTAAAAGAAGTGCTCAATTAAGATTCGTTGAATAATCAGTCAACATGTTTTTTTGTACAGTGCCATGTAATAATAATAATAATAGTGCTAGTGTTAGTTTCTAATAAAACAAAAAATTAATAAAAAAAAATGGCGGACCTTGTCAAACTAACAAGAGACCTTTTCGAAATAAGTAAATACAATAATGAGCTTAAAGAATTAAAAATTTTAAATAATGATAATATAAACATAGTAAAAAATCAACTCCGTAATTGTAAAAATGTAGGCGAAAAACGCCAATTAGAATCAGAACTACAAATACTTACATATTATTCACATCAAATTGAAATCAAACTACAACAACAACAACAACAACAAGGCCAAGCCCAAGCGACATCAACAGAAAATATTGTATGGGCAGAGGTAAGTTGAACAATATTTGTTTCTCTCTCTTTATTAACTCTATACATATTGTTTCAGCAGATTGCTAACGTTTTCAGAGGACGTATTAAATGCGGCATAATTACCAATCTGCATCATGTAGATCCACTACTCTTCTTTTCGGACTGTTTGAGCGTATTTGAAGAAGAAGTAAGTAAATCTCTTCGGAAGTTCCTATCAGGTGTAAAAATAAATATTACGCTATGTTGTCTTTATTGTAAAAACAGTTTATCTACATCTGTATCTGTATCTGAAGATTTGTCTTTTATAAAAGATTTTAAATTTTTCAATACTTGTAATCAAATTTTTAATCGTACAACAATTATCAATGAGGTTTATGAAAAAATGATATCAGAAATCACTCGAAAGATGAGTGAGTTTCAAGAAAGGGATAGTGGATGGGCCCTAGAGGAGATAATGTATTTAGCAGTCAACATCAACCAATATAATCCGCTCAGGGCAAGTGGTTTTATCGAGTTACCAAATATTCCCATTCTTAGAAGAAATATAATAAATATCAAAAGCAATGATAGACTTTGCTTTGTATGGTGTATTTTATCTAGCTTAACAAAAATCTATTCAGAAAACCCCAAAGACTATCCACAAAATTATCATAACATTTTAAATTTGAAGAATATAGAATTACCAGTCAGTTTATCTGATGTAAAAAAATTCGAAAAGCAAAATTCAAATGTATCAATTAACGTATTTACATTAAATAAAAAAAATGAAATAGTTGGACCCCTGTATCATACGAAAGAAGTAAAATCTATCCATGCGAATCTTCTATATTTAACAGGTCGCGGTAAAAGTGGTCATTTCTGTTTGATTACAGATTTATCAGCAGTTTGTTCAAAACAAATAAACAAGCATAAAGATAAAAAGTTTATCTGTGACAGGTGTTTAAGTAAGTTTACATTAGAACGGAAACTAATTTCACATTTAGTTGATTGTTCACAATTTGATAGCGTAAAAATTAATTTACCTACATTACTTAATAATAAATTAAAATTTTCATCATTCGCAAAGCAAATAAAATCACCTCTTGTGGTATATGCAGATTTTGAATGTCTTACGATAAAAATAGATAACCCAACTATGCCGGTAACTACAGCGGCAGCATCGCACACAATACCCTATCAAAAACATATACCGTATAGTGTTGCTTTTCATACAGTGTGCTCCGTAGATCCTAGTTTAAACTCTTTCGAACTTTACAGAGGCATGGAGCCGGAAATGTGGTTTGTAAAAAATGCAGGATTTAGCAGAATTTTTTGTTAATCATATATTAACACGTAATATACCAATGCATTCTTTAACAAGTGAAAAATTAAAGGAGCATAATGAAACTTTACATTGTATGAATTGTTTAGCGTCATTTTGCAGTGAAAACCCTAAAGTAGCGCATTATTGTCACATAACCGGATATTTCATTTCTACGCTTTGTAGGAATTGTAATCTACAATTTAAAAGGAGTAACGTAATACCGATTTTTTTCCATAATTTGTCGGGTTATGATGCACATTTAATTATTAAAGCATTATCTTCGATAGAAGGTTATATATCAATCATACCTATTTCACAAGAAAATTATATTTCATTTACAAAAACTATTAAAGTAAGAAATTCTACTACTGTGCGCCTACGTTTTCTAGATAGTTACAGATTTCTGTCATCCTCGTTAGATTCATTAAGTCGCTCTCTCTCTAAAGACAATTTTGTTTACTCAAAAGAAATTTGCCCTGATGACTTAACTATTGTAACGCGTAAAGGTGTGTTTCCATACGATTACGTTGACAGTTATAGTAAACTAAATGAAACACGTTTACCGGAAAAAGATAAATTTTATTCTATGTTATCTGAAACAGATGTAAGTAATGACGACTATAAACATGCAGAATTAGTTTGGAAAAAATTTAATGTCCATACGCTGGGTGAATACTCTGACATATATCTCAAAATTGATGTACTCTTGTTATCCGATATTTTTGAACATTATCGAGAAATCTGTTTAAAAAGTTATGGGTTAGATCCTGCAAATTTTTACACCACTGCCGGCTTCTCATGGGATGCCATGTTGAAAATGACTAAAGTCGAGTTAGAACTTTTAACCGACATCGATATGCTTTTATTTGTTGAAAGGGGGCTGAGGGGTGGTTTAGTACAATGCAGTAAAAGGTATGCTTGCGCCAATAATAAATATTTAAAATCATACGATCCTAATAAACAAGATTCCTATATCATGTATTATGATATAAATAATTTATATGGGTGGGCCATGAGTAGTAAACTTCCGTATTCCAATTTTGCGTGGGAGAATGATGTAGAAAAAGTAAAAAATAAAATTTTAAATCATCAGCTTATTAACGACAATGAATATGATGATGACGACACGGGTTATATACTGGAAGTAGATTTAATTTATCCCAAACATTTACACAAAGATCACAGTGATCTACCTTTATTACCGCATCATTTCAAATCCGATATATGTAGTCAACAAAAATTAATGACTACATTGTATGATAAACAGAAGATGGTATTGCATTATAAAAGCTTAATACAGGCGCTTGGCCTAGGTATAGAACTAAAAAAGATACATCGTGTACTTAGCTTTAAACAATCTAAATGGCTGAAGAGCTATATCGATTTTAACACTAATTTGAGGGCTAACGCTAGTACAATTTTCGAAAAAGATTTATAGAAATTGAAAAATAATGCCATTTATGGTAAGACTATGGAAAATTTAAGGAACCATAGAGAAGTTAAATTAGTATCTGATTGGAAAGGTAGATATGGTGCGGAATCGTTAATTGCATCCCCTAACTTTAAGTCTGTAACCGTGTTTGATAAAAATCTAATAGCCGTGGAAATGAATAAGACAGAAATAACTTATAATAAACCGATTTATGTTGGGCTATCTATTCTCGATATATCAAAAACTTTGGTATACGATTATCACTATAATTATTTTAAAAAAATCTCACCCAATATCGATCTATTATACACTGATACAGATAGTTTGATTTATCACACTGAAACAGATATGTATAAAATTATGCAACGCGACTGTTATTTATATTTTGACACAAGTGACTTTCCGAATTATAATGAATACGGAATCGATCGTGTCAACCACAAGATATTGGGAAAAATCAAAGATGAACTAGCTGGTATCCCAATCAAAGAGTTCGTATGTTTAAAACCGAAGATGTACGCTATCAAATTCGAATCCAAAGACGAAATAAAAAAAGCAAAGGGAATAGGTAAAATTGGAATTAAAAAATTAAATTTTGAAATGTACAAAGAGTCACTGTTTGCAAATAAAAAATACTTCACCACATTTCGGACTATTCGCTCAATAAAGCATAATTTATTTTCACTAGAGATTAATAAAAAAGCTTTGGACTCGGACGATGATAAACGTCAAATTTTGGAAGATAATATTCACACACGTCCCTGGGGTTATAGTGAATTATATTAAGTACCCATTAAGTTTAAAATTATGTATTTTTTGGATTTTTTTTTAATATGGAAAAAATAAAAAGAACTTTTTTATTATTTGCTTTTGCATAGTAAAAATTTATTGTATAGAAATAAGATTTATAATAATAATTGATTGTATTATATTAAAAAGTATGTATTTGTATTTGCACTGTACAAAAAGAAAAAATACATTATAATGTACCAATCCGTTGTTTTTTTTTTTTAATGTATACCTATATCTTCTTTTCATGTAGTAGTTAATTAGTACCTTTTTTTTTTGTGAAAATGCAATTGGGCTGCCGGGACTGTCGATAGGTATTTCTTCCTAACACCGGAAATCAATTTTTTCGGCATTATTTCATTACACTTCAATCCTAAAAAGTTAAAAAACATGTATATCTTCTTTCATGTAGTAATAATTAGTTTTAGTATCTTTTACCGAAAAATACTATTGGACTGCCGGGACTGTCGATAGGCATTTCTTCATAACACCGCGAATCAATTATTGATTGTGCCGCTAATTTTACAAAGAAATTCTTTTTATCTAAGCCCATATGATACTGAAGTGACTTACTGCAAAAACAAAAATAAACTCCGCAGTCACTACACGCACGACTCATTTTATTAATTGCTTTTTTATTACAAGCAACATCTTATATGTATGTAAAAAGAAACCGCAAACTCTGAGATTAGAAGTCTAAGTAATTAAAAATGTGTTTTTAAGTTTATTACAATCTTTAAATAAAATTATTCTGTAATGCGTATAATTAAATATTATTCATTTAATATAGTTATTTTCTTCTACGCCACCCCCTCGCCCGCCCACCACACACGTGTCACGTCAGACCCGCCGCTCGCGTACACACACTTTTCCACGCACCTGTATATACACTGCTATTTGGCTCGCGTACACACACTTTTCCACGCACCTGTATATACACTGCTATTTGCTGACTTCTACATTTGTACGAGAGAGAGACAGACATACTTGTCTTTTGACCGGATGTTGTCTATCACTTATGGAGATTTACATTAGTGTGAGAGAGAGAGATACCGGCAATTCCCCATAGATCACCTACTGACGTATATTTGGTGGTACAACATTGGAATTGTCAATTCGGAATTTAACAACTTCTGACATACGATAAAATCCGTATTTTTGAACGTTTAATAAAAGCAGCTCTGAAAGTCTAGGACGTTTCATTTATTAATGTATTTAAGTTTATAACATTAAAGGATGCGGATGAACATTTCTCTAACTTCAAATATATAAACCTCCGTTTTTTCAACGGCATTACATACTTTTTCCTTAAATAGGCGGCGTAGTGTACTTAAGAATAACTTTCCATTAGTATGAACAAATCGTAGTTAACATATTTGAAAATGCTGGAGAAATATTTTACATTTTGTCAAAATTACGTATTACCTTATTATTTACAAAATTGTTTGAATCATAGATCAATACGACCCATACAAATTATAATATTATATTCCAAAATCTAATCAACCTTCGGCTTGTTTTTGCAATTTCAATAAATAACAAAAAGAATGCAAGTGATCTGTATTCATAAAATATTGTGGACAATTTATCATTTTCATTAAGATAGTAACTAGAAAATTATCTTAATTAATTTCCTTCTTTAATGTGTATTGTATACCATTACAGTGATGCAGAAAAAGACGAGTAACACAAAATATAAATAAATATGACAGTACGCTAAATCATAAATCCTTAACAATACAAAAATAGAACACTTTGTTTCGATACAGGAGAAAAAAATAGGTAGGTAATATATCCTACATGCAAGTTAACGATTCTATGAGCAAACCTTGTATTGATTTTTCACTTTGGTGTCGTTTTCAAGTTGTGAGTAATATGACAAGAAGCTAATGTTGGCCCGAGAGGACCGCCATACAAAGGTATTTCTTAGAGATCGTTTGTGCGAGAAATTTCGTAAATGAATGCAAAGCATCGCTTTGACCGCTTTTTAAAATTGTTTTCCCTTCACAAATCAAAGGATTAAAAATCTTAACAAATACTATTGAGAAATGCTAATGTGTTAAAGTAGATTTACATGTAACATATAAGGTAAAATTTTATATATATTTATTTATGTATGTATTTATATATATTTTCATTTCCTAACAATTCGTTTCTTTGCGTAGGTAAGGTTTTATATTCTTGGCTATACAAAACCCACAATTATGTATCTGGAAAGAACTTGTTATTAAATTCAAATATATATAAATATTCAAATATATATAAATAATTTTTCTGAAAAGTGATTGTATTCAATGAAATATTAGTACAGAGTGCATTTATTTAGTTAATTAATCAGTTCGAATCTCCGTTGTGACATTATTATGATGAAAAGCAGAACCTCGATATTAGTAACAGTTCATATTACATTTGTATTGCATTGTTTACTGACACCAAAATAAAAAGTTTATATGAGAATTGCTTAAGAATTTGCAAAGAATTTATTAATTATAATTAATGAAAACGGCAAAGCCAATTTTTAATGATATTTTCATTTAAATGAACTGATGATATAAGCTATCAGGAACTATGTAATTACGCTGTATCTGCTGTAATTAGACTATAGTCAACCAAGGAAAACCATACTTCGTATTGCGAAAAATTGAACGAACTAAAGTGCGTTCTCAAGAGATTATCTAATTGGTTAATCGAATATAAACATCACGGGAACAAAATCCTCTTTACACGATAATGCTATTGCACTTGTATGCAGCACTATCACTAAATTTGCGATTTGTCCATGGTTTGGTGGTAGACATAGGCACCCGATCAGTAGGGACATTCAAATGTACGATTTTGAGAGAATATATGCGAAAAAGGTACATTACTTCGTAGTTCAGAATTAAATTTAAAAGATACCAGATATCTTTTCAAACATTTGTATATACTAAGTTTTTTTGATGCTATGTAATTTTATACAGATACAGCATTCTAATTGCAATTTTAAATGCTAAGATTTAGCACATAATTATTAATACAAATGCTGCCAAATATGCGAATGAATAGCATTACAACTGCACTCGTTACTTTGAAATATTAACACCTTCATAAACTAGTAACTCTGTCAATTACACGTCATTAGTAAATGTTAACGGCGGTCGACACCCATGTAATTGAAAGCGTATTATCGAGTTAAATTCACTTCATTCGACTACATTCTGTAATGTAAGTTTTGTACAGATGTTTCTCTAGATGCCAATGTAATTTCTTAGTTAATGCATAAACGCATTTATACGAAATTTACAGTAGATCCTCTCATGTAAGCGTTTTTTTTTTCATTGACGACAGCTAATACGTTAATTTATTCTATGGATAAAGATAAGGAAAAAATCTATGTGTAGTGACAAAACACTATAATTTATAATAATATATACTCCTAATTTCAAATGCGCGAAGAAAGAACGACTTGAGTCAGCAAGTTTCATAGCTGCCTGCTGCTGTAGAGCCGATATACAGGTCTCAAAAAGTAATCACTATTATCGAGGTGGGGTTTGATTAGAATCGACAAGTGTACTTTCACAAGGCAGAGTCTATACATGGTACTTTTGTAAGCTGCAAGAGATGTATTTAACAGGTTTATCCTTCCGATATATCATGCGACATATGGAGCGATCTCTGACGAGTATCCGGCCATGGTGGGAGTGGGATATCCAGCGACTAACGCATGGCGTGAGCAGGATGCCCCTGCATAACCCGGGAACGTAAAATCCGTACTTTGATCTATGATGCAAGAGGATCTTCCTGCCAATTTGCGAAAGTATGACCAGCGAGCATATGCAGTGACTACGTGATTCATGCTGTGTATGCTGGTCCCTGGCCAGCTGGATACCCGGATCGCAACTGAACTGAACATCGCTGGCACATTATCGGTTAGAGATTTTAACGTTATCCGATTTTCTCTGATTAATGTTGTAATTATGAAGACAAGTTGAAGCGAGATACTCACCTTGTTCTTCGATATTAATGGCATGGTGCATCATTAATCTTTACCACGAGGTCAAACGGTCAATAAGGAATACTACCTACAAGTTCAACGCCGTTTGTGTGAAGCAATCCAAAAAAAAACGCCCGGATTTGTGGGGAAACAATTAATGGCTTTTGCACCATGATATCGCACCTGCACACACTTCATTGCTTGTTCGTGAATTTTTGGCCAAAAACAATATTGTAACGATGCCCCAGCCTCCATATTCGGCACACATGGCTCCGTCTAACTTATCCCTTTTTCCAAAAATAAAGAGAACCGTAACGGGCCGTTACTTTACAAGCATAGATGACATTAAAAGCGCATCGCTGAAAAAGCTAAAGGCTATCCCAGAAATCGAGTTTGACAAGTGTTTCGAGGATTGGAAGAAGCGCTGGCGCAAGTGCATAATATCTAATACGGATTTTTTTGAAGGCGACAACACTAATGTAATAATAATAATAATCCATGCCTTAGCATCCCCCAACAGCTTGCGCCAATTACAGGGGGCATCGGCTAGCCATGAGTTATTATTACGCCTGCGGCTGTAGACCGACTTAAGATGTTACCTTTCCGCATTTGCCGTGGAATTTGGAAAACTACAGAAAACCAAACTCAGAAAGGAAGCAATAAATAAATATTGTTTCAAATCAATAAAATTCCTGTTATTTTCTGAACACACCTCGTAGACAAAATCGCAAAAATCACAAAGTAAGAGTATTAAACAATCCACTACTTCTTTTTTGTTTTTGCAATTCCAGTGAGGGTTTGGAATTACACCTGTCATATGTTAGGGTTTCCAATTGCTTATATACATACCAAATATGTATGTACATACCGCGAGACTAAATATTATATTGATTATACAACTCATAATGTATTAATTCCCTATACCTCTACTGGACTAATAAGTGATAATCAAGCACCGTGCTTTTTCATTAATAAGCGATAATCACCTTTGTTGATTTACCATAGCAACCGGTTTTAATCGTTGATTGTTCATTGCAAATTGCTTGTCAGTTACATTTCCTACCTGTCATAATTTGATTGAAAATGTCGGGAGACGGCGAAACTATGTTAGAAAATATTTATCAGACAGTTAAAAATAATAAACCTCTTAATGCAATGCAATCTGAAAACTACATATGATCACAATTTATGGAATGTTGTAAAGTTCGATCACATATATGTATTATTAATTCCTGTTTTTTGCTTTATTATGCATTGTTATTAGGCAGCTCAGAATGCTTGTCAGTGATGACATTTCCTATATGTATTAGTACCCATTAGAAATTAACCTCAAAATGTCGTACCTAATTTGAAGTTGCTTTATTCGTTGTATAATCTAAAGAATACAACTCTTGGTTTTGTGATTATCTGCAATCGCCGGTTTGGCACTCGATATGTTGCCAAATAATTCCACTCGTCCTTCGGACTCGTGGAATTAATGTTTGGCAACATATCTCGTGTCAAGCCGGCGATTATCGATAATCACAAAACCACTCGTTGTATTATATATGATAAGAGTTTGCCATGGAGTCGAATATGTATGTCGTATCTTATTACATTTTTTTTTAAATCAAATGATTAAATTGTCAGGTTAAGTGTCACACTGACATTAATATTCATCAATATAAGTATTTTCTCTCTGAAGTCTTAAGTAGCTTTTCAGTTATGGTTTTCACAACAGCTCACAAAACTTACATGATTGAAGCAGGATGACGCAACAGCCTATACGACAAGAGAAACTATAGCCTTTATACGTGAGTTTTTTGATAATCGACTTATAAGTTTGCATACGGAAGTTGAATTTCCTACGAGGTCACTCGATTTGACTATTATGGATTATTTTGTATTCCCTTATTTGAAAAATAGGATTTTTAGAATGCCTGTACTTAATTTGCAAGAACTACAACAGAGAGTTAGCGAGGAATGTGCAAACATAACACCACAAATACTTCAAAATGCATTTGATAGCATGAACAGGCGCGTAAACTTGTGCATTGAACAAGCCGGAGCTCATTTTCAACAATTATTGTAATTTTTTTATTTTTAAATTAAAATATTATTCAAACATGTACATTTTTTTAAAATCACTGTTAAAACACACTTTTACAGTTAGATGAATATACTGATGAATATTAATGTCAGTATGACACTTAACCTGACAATTTAATCATATTGAATTTTAAAAAAATGTAATAAGATACGACATACGTATTCGACTCCATGGCAAACTCTTATCAATATAATATTTAGTCTCGCGGTATATAACGTGTGTAAAAATTGTCGCAAAAGCTATACGCAGCGACATTCTTCGCTCGTTTCTAAATCGAAAATCTCAATGGTAAAATATGCATGCTCCATACGTCTTCACGAGGTTCACGAAGTTCGGTTTTTTAGTTTCTTAATAAGCGCTTGTGTTCGATATTTGTCGGTACAGACAGCTGCAATTTTGAATTTAGACAACTTCTTATTCCTAATTTATCGAAAACAGTTTCTTTTTGATGGTAGAGTCTATTTTCAACATTTCTTCATTAGCATCCTCATCCTCCCTTTAAAAACACAATTGGCAACGTTGTAAGACAATGTGTATGTTTTCTTATTTGGTTTCAATCAAAATCATTAGTGTCAAATTTTGACATTTGTCCGAATTAATTTTTTTCAAGTAGGTATTATTTAGTTTTGTGCAAGCTCTGCTCTCTCATATTCTCTCTAGTTTTATCGTTGTTGTTTTATTGTTTTGATCTTTTACGATGAATTTTACATTTAATGAATATGCCGATATGTATGTATGTACATATATGATATATGCTTTTTGTAATGGAAATGCTAACATGGCAGAACAGGAATATCGCGTACGGTTTCCAAACCGGAGACATCCTACTGGAAACGTATTTCGACGACTGGACCAACGTCTACGTGAAACTGGTTCATTTTATAAAAGGAATCCCAACGCAGGTCGACCTAGACAACGGCGTACATTACCACTGGAAGAGAAAATTCTAGACTCAGTAGGTACACGAAGATCAGTACTCGACAGTTGGCGTTCACATTCAACAGCAATAAGATCGTTCATTCCGTTCTACGTAAAAACCTTCTTTATCCTTACCATATAACTAAGGTACAGCCGCTCTATGAAAACGATAACGTACATCGTTTAGACTTTTGTGATAGTATCTTAAATAGAATTCATGAAGTTAGTAATTTTTTAAGAAGTGTTCTTTGGACCGACGAGTCTATGTTTACCAGAGATGGTGTATACTCAATATCCATAATTTTCACCATTGGATAGATGAAAATCCTCATGCTATTCGAGAATACGGTCACCAAAGAAAGTTTTCAGTTAATGTTTGGCTGGGCATCATAAATCACCAAGTCGTTGGACCAATCTATCTGCCAAATCGTCTTGATGCCAACGGGTACTTAAATGTATTGGAACAAATTATTGACGAGATGCCGTTGAACATACGCCGTAACATGTTTTACATGTATGATGGGGCTCCTGCATATTTTGCTCGTCATGTGAGAGAGTGGTTGGATGAACACTTCCCTAACAGGTGGATTGGTCGCGGTGGTCCTATCTTATGGCCTGCAAGATCTCCCGACCTTAATCCTTTAGACTTGTTTGTTTGGGGTTTCATTAAGGACAAAGTTTACGCTACACCTCCACAGGACGCTGACGAAGTTAGAGGAAGAATTAACGCGGCAGTATTAGAAATTACACCGGAAAGGCTACAACGAGTAATACAGACAATACCTCGTAGATTGCAACTGTGTTTACAAACGGACGGACATCAATTTGAACAGATGCTTAGGTAGTAGTGATGCTAATTCGTTACAAGAGATGCGTTCGAAAAATCAAAACTACTAACTTTGTTTTAATAAAGTGTTTTTTATTGCTTTGCCCTATGTATCAATATTGTGTAATCCAATTTGTCGTTTGTAATTCCCGTTTGTCAATTTTGACAAGTATTCTATCTATTATTACGGTAGTACTAAACTACAGTGTTGCGAAATGGATGTTAGTTTCATGTGGTCCCCGAGGACGCATAAAGCATGATACGACATTTAACCATAAGAATTTTGTGTCAAATTCGAACAAACTGTGTCGCTACGTGTAGCTTTTGCGGCAATTTATATACACCTTGTATATACAGGGGGTTAATAAATAAATGCGACAAACTTCAGGGGGTGATTCTGCATGCAAAAATAATGACAGTTTGCTATATAAACGTCCGTCCGCAAATGCTTAGTTTCAGAGTTATAGGGTGTTAAAGTTTTTCTTAAGAACTGGCCCTTTATTTATTGCTCTGAAACCGGTCGAGATAGGCAAATGGAATTTGGTTTGTTTTAGGAGATGGTTATTGCGCATTTTTTGACATCCAACCAAGAATTTATATCATTGGCGTGCATACGGGTAATGATCTTAATTAAAAAAAAAAAAAAAATGGTACGCCACTGAGATATTTCAAATTAAAAATCATTTTTGAATTTGCCATTCAATTTGTGATAAAAAACCTCTCTTGCCTTTTTTTCGTGCGAGGCGCCGTTTTTATGCAAAAAAATAAAACATTTTAATATGTATTTTTCATTTCTTTAATACATTATCTAGTAGGCTACTGTCGACATTCAATATCAATGCATTGTTAAATACAAATGTTTTAACGAAGTGTCAAAATAGCAACTCATCATTATTAAGCTTTTAGTTAGCTATAAAATTATTGTTAATAAGTAATTAATTTTTCTTTTATTGAAAATAATGGAAAATTTTTCAAACGCAGAATTAACAGACATGCATTTTGTCTATGGTGGAAGTAATGGAAATGGTCGGCAAGCTGGACGATTGTATGCTGAGTTGTATCCAGGACGTAGGGTACCTCATCACACAATCTCGTCTTCACCAACGCTTGCGCGAAAATGGTACATTTAAGAAACAAACGGCTGACTGCGGGCGCCCTCGAGATGTACGAACTGTGCAACTAGAAGAAGAAGTTCTCGAGTTAATAGCGGAGTCACCTGAAACAAGTACTCGAAAAATCGCCATATTGAATGTAAGCCACTTCACTGTATTCAAAATTCTTAAAGAATAGCAATTGTATCCGTTTCATATTCAACGTGTGCAAGCTCTACTACCTAGAGACTTTTTTCCCCGCCTATTTTTTTGCTAATGGATCCTTCATCAAATCGCTCAAATTCCTAATTTTTTAAATGGCGTTTTGTTTACTGACGAGGCTAATTTTGGACGACAGTGTATACGAAATGTCCATAATAATCACTTATTTTATTTATCACTTATTTTATTATTATATTTTTGAAGCTCATTTTCAGCATCATATTTGTATTTTTCATTTCTTTTACATTATCTAGTAGGCTACTGAACTACTGAACTTTTTAATACATGAACATTAAACTAGAACAATAACAGAAAAATAACACTAAAAAAATGTTAAGGAAGCGCAAAGCTACAACAAATGTTGAAAATGACCTCCCTCAGACATGACACAACTTCCAACTCTTCGCCTCATTGATTGTTGTATTCGCGCAAAAATTCCTGGTGTATTTCTTATTGTCTCACAGTCGGCTATAATTCGATTCATAAGATCATCAACGTTTTCGACGGGAGTAGAATAAACTAATGACTTAAGAAAACCCCAAATGCAAAAATCTAAAGGATTTAACTCCGGTGATCGAGCAGGCCAATGTTCCGTACCTCCCCTACCTATTCAACGATTTGTATACACTGTATCTAAGCGATTACGTACATTAATGCTAAAATGAACTGGTGCGCCATTCAAAAGAAAAATTAATTACTTATTAACAATAATTTTATAGCTAACTAAAAGCTTAATAATGATGAGTTCCTATTTTGACACTTCGTTAAAATATTTGTATTTAACAATGCATTGATATTGAATGTCGACAGTAGCCTACTAGATAATGTATTAGAGAAATGAAAAATACACGTTAAGATGTTTTATTTTTTGCATAAAAACGGCGCCTCACACGAAAAAAAGGCAAGAGAGGTTTTTTATCACAAATTGAATGGCAAATTCAAAAATGATTTTTAATTTGAAATATCTCAGTGGCGTACCATTTTTTTCTTTAAAAAATTAAGATCATTACCCGTATGCACGCCAATGATGAATATAAAATTCTTGGTTGGATGTCAAGAAATGCGCAATAACCATCTCTTAAAACTCACCAAATTTCATTTGCCTATCTCGACCGGTTTCAGAGCAATAAATAAAGGGTCAGTTCTTAAGAAAAACTTTAACGCTCTATAACTCTGAAACTAAGCATTTGCGGACGGACGTTTATATAGCAAACTGTCATTATTTTTGCATGCAGAATCACCCCCTGAAGTTTGTCGCACTTATTTACTAACACTCTGTATAAGGAACAGCAATATAGATTTTATGAAGTTTATACTCATACGGTCAGTATTATTTGTCTCAGAATACGTTTATATAGATAAAAATACTCTATCAGGGCACAAATATTTAATAACATAGTAAGTATAATTAGTGACACTAAAAATAATATTAATAATCAGCTATTCGTGCAATAATACGTGCAAATTTCACTACATTCCATTCTACTACATTTTCTTTAACAAATTTAATGCCAATTACAAGGCATTCTAGTAATCATTCAGTTACTGTTTCTGTACATACTGGAGATTGCTACAAAATACCAGAATCCTACAGGATTATGTTCTTGACAAGCGGTTATGCTATATTTGTATAAAGCAGAGGGATAAACACTATATAATACATCTATAATTAATATACGTATTTTTTGACCTTTATGTACTTATCTTTTAATTCCTGATTTATTTCCACTTAGAGGTCAATAAAACAATAAATAATTAAATACCAATTTATTCCATAACATATAATAATATGTTTTCGTTAAATAACTTCTTCGGTGGAAGAAATTGACATTTAATATGTGTCAAATTACTAATAATATAAATATAAATTGCCATGCCTATCAACAAAATTATCTAAAAAACAAACAATTCATTGATATATCGAATTTTAATTATATTCACAAGTAATAATGAAGGAATAATGATTTAATACAACATTAGAAATTGAAATGATTTGAATTATTCGTATATCAATCTATTTTTTGTCAAGCTCTAACAATTCTGTTCAAGGACTAGGGAAAAACATGGCAAAAAAACCTAGTCAAGAGCTTAAAATTAATAAAATTCATGCGTGAATTAAATTATTGTAAATAACGCTTAAATTATCAATATCCGTTCTAAAATTTACCGCGTTTTCATCTTTCTTAATGTATATCATTTCGTAAATTAATCTTTTTTTATAATTATTTTCCTTTTTTAAAATTTTAGTGTTTTGAAAATCAAAATTATGTCGTCTATCTTTAGAGTGCTTAGATAAAGCAGTTTCAGCGGTGACGTTATGTGTAACAGTGTATTGATGTAGTAGTAGGCATTTAAACTATTTTTCAAACACTTCGGTAAATTTTAAAAAAAGCGTAATTTTAAAAAAAGCGTAATTAACAGTTTAGTAGATCAGGCTATTAAATTAGCTCACCCTGATTTTAGAAAAGAAAATTTAAGCAAAGTAAAAACAATACTAGAAAAAAATAGTTACCCTAAAGAGTTTTACAATAAATGAATCTCAAAAAGAATAAATAAAATATATAACACAGGTACAAAATCAAATAATAACATATACCACACTATACCATATATAAACAATTTAAGCGACACAATAAAACACGAATTAAAAAAATCAGACATTCACATAACTTTCGTACCTACCAACAATAGACATTTATTCACAAATTTAAAAACACCCATTAAACATGGTAATCAAAGTAATGTCGTTTATAAATTAGATTGCAAAGATTGTAATAAATGTTATATCGGACAAACCAAACAATATTTAAAGAAACGAATTTATAACCATCAATACACTGTTACACATAACGTCACCGCTGAAACTGCTTTATCTAAGCACTCTAAAGATAGACGACATAATTTTGATTTTCAAAACACTAAAATTTTAAAAAAGGAAAATAATTATAAAAAAAGATTAATTTACGAAATGATATACATTAAGAAAGATGAAAACGCGGTAAATTTTAGAACGGATATTGATAATTTAAGCGTTATTTACAATAATTTAATTCACGCATGAATTTTATTAATTTTAAGCTCTTGACTAGGTTTTTTTGCCATGTTTTTCCCTAGTCCTTGAACAGAATTGTTAGAGCTTGACAAAAAATAGATTGATATACGAATAATTCAAATCATTTCAATTTCTAATGTTGTATTAAATCATTATTCCTTCATTATTACTTGTGAATATAATTAAAATTCGATATATCAATGAATTCTTTGTTTTTTAGATAATTTTGTTGATAGGCATGGCAATTTATATTTATATTATTAGTAATTTGACACATATTAAATGTCAATTTCTTCCACCGAAGAAGTTATTTAACGAAAACATATTATTATATGTTATGGAATAAATTGGTATTTAATTATTTATTGTTTTATTGACCTCTAAGTGGAAATAAATCAGGAATTAAAAATAGATACATCTATAATAATCTTATTACGGTATACCTAAAAATAAATTTTCATTACATCGTCAAATTCTATTTACGTAATACCTTCTTTTCGATTACAATTCAACCGGTACAATTTACTCAATAAGGAACATGTGTGACCTATATAAGACCGGAATTCTTTAGAGAAGATCGTCGTCACTATCAGTTAACCTCAATCAATAACAACCTTATCCTATATGATCAAAACAGAAATTTCACAAAATATAACTCGTTGACTATTTAATAATTCGATAAGTCATCCTCAAGATTTAATAATTGTATGTTTCTATGAAAGTGGTGGTCAATATCCGCGCGGTTTTAAATTTTTATTATAATACGCCAACTAATCGCATTATTACCTATATATTTATTTTAAAAGTGCACGAAAAAAATTAAGGCGTTACATATACTAATATTTGCAGTAATTACTTACTTTTCTTTAATTCTGGCCATTTCTCTCTTGAAATTCTTTCGTCTTCATATTCTATACCAGCATAAGCGAATATGAAGCGTATATGTTCGGCACGACCTCTAGCGTTGAAATATATGAGTTTATAGTGAGGAGTCATTTTACGCAGTTCTTCCTGAAAAAAAGATAAGTATCTTTACATATTTGTTAAAAAGTCCATAAATAAAGTAAAATGAGAATTTCTGGCATTTACAACCAAGAAAAATAACCTAATAAATACCCACACACTTTTGATATATTTTTCCTTTCCTTTCTTCAGAATGTACAATGTCTGATGAAAATTCATGCATTTGCAATCGGTTCGTAATTGCTAAATAGCAGAACTTAATCTATTTGAATTACTAAATGTTGCAACTCTTCAATACATAATGTAGGTACTCAAATAACTTCATTGCCTAGTTAGGAGTAGTTTAGGAGTACTGCCTTCATTTTAATTTTCATTATATCTTGGATAAAAAGTTTTCATAGTAGCAAACAAATCAAAGTGATATTATATGGCTATATCTTGAATGAATAATCTTTATGTATGTAATAGCATTTGATACAAAGAAATTTTCGATTTTTTAAAATTCGAAGAGAAAATAGGATATTAATGGTGTCAAATTGGACTTATGAGGCGTCCAATGGCGGCATATGTGCGCAATCAGAATGTTGCTATTAACTAAATCAACACATAAACTGAAAGATTAAAATTCCTAATTGAAAACCAACTACAAAAATCTAAAGTATCGTACATGTTAGTATTAAGTAAACGATAATCAATATCCACCTTTCGGATACACTCTTTAAATGAGCCGGCTGGCCAACAGTGGAGCCTTATCCACTGTTCATCATTAATCTAGGCCTTCCTAGATTAATTATGGTCAATTCAAGTGCCACCTAACATTCGTTTAAACTGTTAAGGTAGTCACAATAATCTGATAACTGTCGTATATTGTGAACTGATCAATAAGGATAATCACCTAACATTTAATTTATTTAATGTTTTGTAGTTTTGACGATCTAACGAATGCTAGATGTAACATATAATGCAGATAGTAACATCCATACATAGCTAGCGTAGAAGAAATAGTCCTAAGTAAAATCGAGGAACACAAATCACATTGTACGAGTACAAACACTTTTACTGGAAGATTTCTCGCAAAGAGAGGCGCTTTGTCAATGGATGTGAGATAAAATCTGACACAATCTTGGTGTTTTTGGCGCAAGTATTCTACACTGACTACTTTCTTGAGAAACATTATTCTTAAATGCCATAATACTTACACACATATAAGTCGACAAAACCTCACACGCACAAAAAGTTGGCTGTAAACGATCAACCAATTATTTGTTAATGTATACACTAGAATTACCGGTAAAAACAATTTAATCCACTTCAAGTAGTTATTATAACTAACTCTCAAAATAAATGAATTAATAGATTAATTGTCGACTTTCTGAAACAAGGTAGCGTGCTCCAAAGTATTAACCCATACTGCGCATACCAACATACCCCTATCTAATTCCTAGAGTACGTGTACAACATGTACCTTTGAAATAGTCATATTGAAAAATACCCCGCAAATTATTAGTCGATAAAAGATTGCTGATGTGTTTGCACATAATTCATTCAAAAATCTTTGAAAACGACGATAACATATTTATTGTTCTGTAATTATGTTCTAACAAATACATACACTTGATTCCGTAATTCTGGATTTTTTTCTGTTTTTATAGAACTGTATACAATGTCGCAGAGTGGTTTCATACAAGTAATTTCGTATTCGTAGTTTCAATTCGTCCTGAGTTAGTTCGTCTGAAGTAACAGACTTCATAAACATGAATTTCTCATTACTTGCAACTTTCGGTACTCTTGGACTCTGTGATAATGTGGGTACAGAGTTTGAAAGATATAGAGAAAACTTTCAGCAGACGGCTTGCTTTCTATCACTACTTTGAATTTACAATGAAAACACTTTGAAATAATTGCCCAACGTGTTTTACTTTTCTTTTAACTTAAGCTATTATTTCCCTGTATTTCTTTTCACGTTTCACTTGCAGTTGAATCTGATATAACTTTCTAACCTGATTATACGATCTTTTTCATGTAGGAATATTTCTCCAAATTACAAAGTACATACATCTACCTTGTGTTTGTAGGTTTGTATGGTTGAATTAGTCAGCGTAGATTGTTGCTTGTGAGTCACTGAGATTATGTATTGTCATTATTGTAATCGCGTATTGGTTTACTTGTTTTCACTAGAAAACTATAGCACAGGATCAGACTTACATGGAATGATTCAGACAAAAGATAAGTCACAATTATGGACACATACAGGTTCTAAATTTGTAATAACATTGTCAAGTTCTAATACAGAAAGATGGGTAAACACATTGTTTCTTTAATATCTAGTTTTAAATTATATGTCTGTAACAGACATAAAAAGCTGGTTGAAGCTTTAAAATCGATCAACATATTGATAGTAATATGCGTATCACATAACGAGACGTTTAGATATTACTAGGTAGAGATCTGAAAATACATAAATATTATTCTTCATTATTTCAATAATAATCATATGGCAAATGTGTTTGTTTCATAAGAAATATGTAGACATGTTACTAACTCAACGCAATCTTTACTTTTTATACTGTCTTATGAGACAATATAATAGTTAAAATCTATTTAAACGAGTTTCCGCAAAAAGATTGACATAAAATCTTCATAATAACACGCGTATCATCTAGATTAGAAATATATTTTAATGATAGTTTGCTTAGAAAAATTTCGATGGGGATAATTTTTGGATAATTTATACGGTTTCAAAAATACAATATATGTATAAATAAATAAATAAAAGCCTAGCAACGTAAAAATTCCGATTTTGACAAAATTTGGGAGGAATTAGGTAGAATGAAAAACAGACATAATCCTTTCTAGTATCATCAAAATGGGCAATTATAAAAATAAATCTTGCTTGTACGATACCCGGAATATACATACCTAATGCATATGTACAGTGGCCAGCTTTTAAATCGACACCAACGCAAGCTAACGTCGACCTTATCTACTAATAATAATATCTACTATAAATCCTACCTGAAGGCCACACAATGTAACCCCCTCTACATTGTTATTAAGGTTTAGGAAATTCCGTAACGGTATCGATTATGCTGCTGTCCACTGTACATATGTAAGTAAAACTTTGCACGACTGGTCTCAGAATTGTATGCATTAAATTGGATATACATATACAGTGTGTTCCAAAAAGTTTTATACAAATGGAGAAAAAGTTTATATTACATTTCACAAAAAAAAATTCTTGATAAAAGGCTTTGCATGACTTGTAGATCCATAATCAAAAACAACATTTTTAAAACATTTGATGGAATACAGGAAAAATCAAAATTACATGTACCTACAGACTGTAGTGAATTTTCCAGATAAAATTCACTTGTTAGATTAATACGCTTTTGAATATGTAATAACTGTTAACAAATGTCTAGAGCTACATCAGTATGTGTTTACATTAATTAGAGATGCCGTTAAAATTGATATTTCCAGATAAAAATTACAAGGTATTGTTAATTACTTAGATTACTTATTGACTAAAGACGGCATTTCTAATTATTGTAAACACCTACTGATGTAACACTTGACATTTGTTGACAGTTATTGCATATTCCAAAGCGGATTAATCTAACAAGTGAATTTTATCTGGAAAATCACTACAGTCTGTACATGTAATTTTAATTTTTCCTGTATTCCAGCCAGTTTTAAAAATGTTGTTTTTGATTATGGATCTACAAGTCATGCAGAGCTTTTTATCAAGAATTGTTTTGTGAAATGTAATATAAAATGTTTTTCCATGTGTATAAAACTTTTTGGGACACGCTGTATGTATATACAGGGTGTAAAAAAATTAGACCGACAAACTTTGAAGGAAAATAAATGACGTTGAAACAAACAGTTTTTATTAACATTATTTTTCTCTTCGTTTTGAAGTCACCAATCTCGTTTTTTACCATGTCGTATTAAAACAAAAAGTCGTAGAGAAAAATAATATTAGTAAAAACTGTTTGCTTTAACGTCAACTATTATCCTTCAGAGTTTGTTGTTCTAATTTTTTTACACCCTGTATATATACCATAGTGTTGTAGGTATACCTACGTCGACAGAATGAACGGTAAAAACCAACTGTCTTTTCCAACATCAGTTGAATAGTTATTTAATATAAACCAAGTTGAGAATACTGAGGTTGATACGCGGTACGATATGTGTGTGTATGACATGTATGTATATTTTCAAAATATTCAGTGAATCTTAATAGAATATTCTGATATTATACCTCATCGAATATCCTCAACTTTACCTTTTAAATATTTCACATACAGGATCCGGCAACGAAGCGGTGACGGAAGATTACACGCTTATTTGAAAGTTAGTTAAATATTTAGCCACCGGATATTCTTCCGCACCATTAAGCGCACGTTTTAAAAATATTTTGTTTTATACAGGGTGTTAAAGATGGAAATGCCAGACTAAAGTTGCATTTTTTTAAATAGAACACCCTGTATATTAATAGATAAAATGATTCGCGTTTGAAAGCTGGTTACATCGATATAATGTTGTACAGGTCTAAAGTTGATAGTTTCTGTGTAAATAATTATTTTACTTGATAAATTGATACATTTTTAGTAGGCGATGCTGCATAGGGAAAAACAAAAGATTCGAAACCAACAGAGTAGAATATTTTCCACTAGTATGGACTGTCGTTGCTATGTGAAATAAATTCTGCAACTATTCGCTTTATACAGGATGTTCACAATTTTGCAAAATCGAAGAAATCTCGCTATTTTTAAATGTAACACCCTGTATATTTTAGCTCATTGAAAAGCCCTTTTACTACGCTTTCTATTGATACCTCATTTGATGCATCTAGGATAGATCATTTGCTAATTATTTCTTTTTAAAATTGAATTAATGAGAAGTGCTAGTATTTTTAGTAGCTAATTGCACTTTTCAACTTTCTGTAAGATCGGATATTCCACGAATAATCCAAAAATGGTCTATAACAAGAAGAAACCCCATTTAGTATGAGAAACAGTTGATTTTCACTTAGCGGTGAAAGCAAACATTAAATTAATATAAAGTAATATAGCATTTTTAATAGATTCACTGCTGTTCAAGTTATCTGGTATCAGATTTAAGCTTGTATACTTAATGACAAGTTGTTAAAAATTTCGTTTGGTGTTACACAGTATTTCGCTCGATCTTGAAGAAGAAATTGTTATAATGACTAATTTTAGTACTCAAGAAATGGTAAATATGATATTTATTCTTGGAGAATGTGCAAGAAATTGTCTCCTAGCAAGTAGAGTATATGCAGAGAGATTTCCAAACCTTGAAAGAAAGCCAAGACTGGAAGCATTTGAAAGGTTATTAGAGAAATTTATAGAAACTGGTAGTATAAGCTACAAGAAGAGAGAAATAAATAAACCGGTAATCAATGAACAAAGCGAACTGGCCGTATTATTAACAATACAGGAAAATCCACATATGTATAAGTATAGACGGTATTTCAAAGGTAACGGCTATTGAAGACAGGAGCGTGCAGAAAATTTTAAGAAGCCATAAGTATCATCCGTACCATATGGAATTCAATCAGGAATTGCATGGTGATGATTTCATTAAAAGAACAGACTCTTGTGGTTGGTTTTTTTTTAATGTGTGGTGGGTGCTTAGTTGCAGTGACTCCGTAAGCTGTATTACTTGCCTGGCTATCACTGCAACTCTTGCGGTGTAGTTTAGTGTGTGTAAGTAGTGTTTAAATGGCTTTGTGACAGCATCATATCGCCTTTTATGATGCCGCGCTGTTAATCACTTTGCTCCCAACAGCGAATGGCAAGTCGATCCGGGATTAAACACTCTGAAAAAATGTCACCGTCCCTCCAGAGAATTGAACCCCGGCACCTATCGTCCTCTCACAACAATAGTCAGCCGCCTAACCACTGCGGCCATCGTCCCGATAAATAAAATAAAATGCGAGAAATGCCAAATATTTTAATAAAGATTTTGTTTAGCGATGAGGCTACTTTCAAAAGTAATGGCGCGGTAAATAAACATAATATGCATTATTATGCAACAGAAAACCCGCATTGGATACGTCATGTAGACAATCAGAATAGATGGTCCCTTAACGTTTGGGGTGGTATACTTGGCCCATATATTATTGGGTCATACTTTTTCGATGGAACCGTTACAGGCGATACGTATTTGGCATTTTTGCAGAACGAACTGCCTAATTTACTTGAGCATGTGGATGCTGACACTCGACAAACTTTCTGGTTGCAACACGATGGTGCGCCTGCTCATTATAGCCTTAACGTTAGGGAGTTTCTAGGGCAATGGAAGGAAGACAAATGAATAAGACGAGATGGCCCAATCGCTTGGCCTCCACGAAGTCCAGATCTTAATGTCTTAGACTTCTACTTTTGGGGATATGTCAAGACTTTAGTTTATGCGGAAGTTCCTACAACAAGGGAAAATATGATGGTACGCATAAGAGGCGCATTTACAAATGTTCGCCAAGAAACATTACAGGATGTCCAGCAGAATTTAAGCAGGCGGCTTCATTTATGTATTGAGAGACATTTGAAAGTTTTCTTTGATTTATTTGCATTTACTTTAATTTTGATTTAGTGTGCTACTACTTTTGTTAATTAAAATTTCTGTTGTGTTTAATAATTAGTATTTATTTACCATAATCCAAACTTGATCCTTTTCTACATGATTTCGATTTATGTTTAGCTAATTAGGTATGTACTGTTTCATATTGGGTATTCGTAAAATAGTTTAATTAAATTAATCAATATTCTTTAAAATACAATTATTTATATAATTAATAGTGCAAATTTTTCATTAAACTGACACCAGATAACTTGATCAGCAGTGAATCTATTGAAAATGCTATATTACTTTATATTAATTTAATGTTTGCTTTCACCGCTGTGTGAAAGCAAAGTGAAAATCAACTGTTTCTCATACTAAATGGGGTTTCTTCTTGTTATAGACCATTTTTTGGATTATTCGTGGAATATCCGATCTTACAGAAAGTTGAAAAGTGCAATTAGCTACTAAAAATACAAGCATTTCTCATTAATTCAATCTATCTTAGATGATCAAATGAGATATCAATAGAATGCGTAGTAAAAGGGCTTTTCAATCAGCTAAAAATATACAGTGTGTTATATTTAAAAATTTCGAGATTTCTTCGATTTTGCAAAATTATAAACATCCTGTATAAAGCGAGTAGTTGCAGAATTCATTTCACATAGCAACGACAGTCCATACTAGTAGAAAATGCTCTACTCTGTTGGTTCGAATCTTTTGTTTTTCCCTATGCAGAATCGCCTGAAATGTATTAATAATTTATCAAGTAAAATAATTGTTTACACAGAAACTATCAACTTTAGACCTGTACAACATTATATCGATGTAACCAGCTTTCAAACGCGGATCATTTTATCTATTAATATACAGGGTGTTCTATTTAAAAAATGCAACTTTGGCATTTCCAACTGAAACACCCTGTATAAAACAAAATATTTTTAAAACGTGCGCTTGATGGTGCGGAAGAATATCCGGGGACTAAATATTTGACTAACTTTCAAATAAGCGTGCAATCTTCCGTCCCCGCTTCGTTGCTGGACCCTGTATAATCTAATGGTATATAAAATGTTTTAAGAATATTCCAGATAGTATGTTCCAAGACTATTTCAGAGAAATATTCTATGTATAATCTAGAGATACAATATTCAATATTATAAGGGCTTCCGGATTTTGACCACGTCATGATAGTGTCACTATATACAATACAAAAATAAATAAAAAGAAAATAAAGTATAATAAAAGTACAAAAATTCAAAATCTACTAAACACAACGCTTCGCCACTAATAAGTGGCTTTTTAGGAGCAACAGTGAGTAGGGGGTGTATTACCGTAACTTTCTGGCGCCCCCTGCGCCTTTGCTCTTTTATTTTATTCTGTATTTTGTTTCGCGGTCAAAACCCGGAAATCCTCATAATAGAGACTGGGACCGTGGAAGCCTTTAATATCATTTACATAGGTATATTCTATGCTTATCTACAATATTCCTATAATGACAATTTCCAGAAGAATATTCCTAAAAGGATATAAATACATACATATATGTACGACATTTTCTAAGAATAACCAATTTGCAAAAACGTATATTCATTGTATACTGATACTTATTGCTGTCTGAATATTACTACATATTATAACAGTTTATTCTTAGACATTATAATACATTGAATATTGTGATGCACTACATTTTTTCCATGATTATTCTACTGCATGCTGACTTCTCGTTGAAAGTTCAGACTCAGATCTTCATATCCTCTCGCAACTTGTTAAATTCATGTAGCGCTAAATTAACACACTTAGCATGAAAGTTACATTGACAGCCACTTCTGTGTGGATTCTGAAGTTCTCGAAATAATGTAACAAACTTTATCTACTAAACTAAAAATATATCATACATAACCAGCTAAAAAGTCACTTCCGGAATTAGGGTCTTATATTCGATTCCACATCTCGAAAATGTACAATGGAGAGAGAAGCCTTCTTTCATGTTCAGATTTTATATAAGAAAATCTACCCATAGTATCGAAAAAATGACGCATCCAGAGCTGGGTGTATAGAACGGGATTCTCAGTGGTAATAACTAGTGAGACTTAGAGCCTAACGGAAACCGAAAGACTGCCTAGCTAGAATATCAGGAGAACATCGGGGTTATACAAATACGACCTATGTTTCTTGTTCTATCAAATGCATTTTTAATTTATTATAAAACGACACAGGCATACTAAACACAATTATCGCAATTTACTCAACCATAAATATTTTTATTTTTAACCTTGACTCTACATAATTTTGTAACACATTTATTTTTGAATTGCGATAAGGTTTGTCTACCAGAGCTTTTATATTCAACTGTTAGAAATTGATAGACGTTATCAAAATTTTTATCAACTTTTAAAATATTCCACACGCTAACAACGCGTTGCCCGACATTGACGTATTTTCTTAGCTTTACGATACAAATCAAAGTAAGTCACACAGAGACAATGACTTACGTGAATATCATGATTATTGTCGCAGTACTTAATATTTTATTGTTTTTACGAAACTACATAATATTTTCCAATAACTTCAAAATTAAATAAATTAAAATCGACAAACGATTAACGCAACAGCAAAGTTACTTTGTCATGTTACAGTAATGGAAATTATAAGGTACTCGAGAAATACGCGACAGAATAGCCGATAACGCAATTATTAATGATTGCTGGAACAGTATAGGTAGGTACTCCGTGTAATTATCCGTCACGTTCGGAGTTGCGCAAATAATTTGTATAATGGCAGGCACGGGTTAAATAATGTGTAGAAAGAAAAAATTGCTTTAAGCGTTCAAGTTACGCGTAATAAATTTCCAATAACCAATACCTAAATGTAAAATAACATTATAACACAAAAATATCATTTACTAATGACAAATGAGAAACGAAAGGGTATTAATTAATTTCAAACATGTATATTTTACTTCAAAAATTCCGAAGTATATTCAACAGAACATAATTTCTGTGTAAATAAGAGATATTAATTTAAGTAAAATATAATATAGCAGTTTAAATAAAACTTAAAGGAGTATTTTTTGAAACCCCGCCGATCTAGTCTTAAACTACTACTTTAGTTTTGTTGAAAAATGCATTACATATGTCTAAGTATCTTGAAAATATGACAATCAAAACCAAAGTGTCGAAAGCGTATTCGTATGAAATGAGTGAAGCCGGAATAGAATCTAATCGGCCAATACGAGCATATACATATGTATGTACATACGTATGTACCATCTATCCCAAAATAAATGTCATACGCCTTTATCCGTATGACATTTATTTTGGGATAGATGGGCTGCCTTTATACGCTGTATCCGTATGACATTTATTTTGGGATAGATGGTACAGGCTGTTCCAAAATTAATGTCGCTTGATGTGATGGAAGATACATTATAACTTCTGTTGCGAAACGAATGCACTAGGTTTGAGCGAGACCATTTTAGAGTGCAATTACAATATTGATATTCATCAATCAAAAATTGTGTCGAGTTATAGGAAAGATGATTTTTATTGGATATTTTAATTGCGGAGGTGACATTAATTTTGGAACAGACTGTACATATATGTATACGTAGTAGGTACTAACAGACACCATGCAACCTGTTCCTACGGGAGTCTTGAAATTCCTTCTAAATTTAACATGTTGGTGAATGATGATGATGGAGCAAATCTAAATCAAACGAATCTAGACCAAACCAAATGATGTGGTACCGAAAAATCTTTGTGAACATAGCTCGAACAATAAGCTAACTCTGATTTGAATACCGGACTATCAAGGAAGTAAACAAAACGAAACTAAAAAATGTATAGTCACATTCATTAGCTCACAAGTGATGGTTGACTTTATAAACTGTTTTTATAAGCAAGTTGTTTAACTAAATGCCATAGATAAATATGTATGTAGTGATACTAATGGTACTTCTCTCGAAAAAGAAGCAAAGTACTACTTAGAATGAGCAGAAAACATCTATACATCCTAGATAGTCTGAATTGGAGCTATTGCAGTTTGAATCCTAACAAATTCGATAACAATTTTGTCTGTAAATCTAATACAAACTACTTCAATCAAAAATGTGAGAAAAAAACTAAGTGCTTGAATAATATAATGTTATCACAAAATGTACTACAAAAGACGATATTAGGTCAAATAGAACTCAATATTTGTACTTATTTTATTATTTGTACTTAAATAAACAGCAAAACATTGATGCCAATCTATTATATTAACATATAATTTTTGATTTTTAGCTCTTTCCTCCGTTTGTTTCCATATCTGCGTAAATACATTAAGCTGTAACATTTTTGTATGTATCTATTTGAAAATAATGCTCTTATTGACAACATTTTGTTTCCATAAAAATTTATTCAGTTGCCACTTGTTTTTTTTTTAATATGTGGTGGATGCAGCTGTAGCCGATTTCTAAGCTGTATTTAGTATGTGTAAAGTGTTTTCATGGCTTTGTTACAGTATTACCTCGTCGTAAGTAGTGGTATGATAGCACAACCCAAATACCGATCTTGCAAAGCCCGAACCGTACGTATTGCTTTACGCACGGTCAATCTCTCTTATCTATGCGACTATAGCGTTGTTTTAATAATAGTTATAAAAATACTACTTCAAAATATACAATAACATATATGTAATAGTTAATAATCCTATTAGTAGTATCCCTTTTGTACCATAATGAAATCTATTGTTAGTACAAGTACAGGAATTTAAAGACAGAAGGTACATCGATCCGTATATAATCAGTTTCAGGGAACGTTTACATCCACGTATACACTATATCTTGTCTCTAGCATTCAGCAACCTTTACCTACCATACACAAACATTGATATAACATAACAGTGAGTTTGAACAGAGGGACAGGGGAAATTATATAGCTGGTATTTCTCGAATCTAAAATAACCCACTATCCTACTATATTATATTGTTGGATTTTCCAACAATTTTTCAATTTTGCTAGTCTATGCTTTTATAAATAAAATAGTATCGATCCTTCTTATTCATTCTCATTCGCGTGTGTATTTCTAATGTAATAGCAGCTTCCTCATTTTCTTCGCCATTTATATTATAAACATAGTAGTACTTTCCCGTTTCTTAATTCTTACACAGCAGTCGGACAGTTGACTTCGGAACAGTTTTACTGAGTATTTCACACCATTTTTTAATATCTTACAATCACTGCACTTGCATTTATAATATTGAGTAGGGCTCGACGAAATATCGACCCATCGTCCAATACTCGTTATCGGTATCGATTCTAAGGCATTGGTATCTAGCAATTGATACCTAGGTATCGATGCCCATAAACCGACATACCACCGACCATCAATACCAAAAAATCAATTAAAAACTATCGATACTTGTCGGAGGTGTTATTTAAAAAATCAAATTAGGAGGGGGCAGGGGCAAAGACGCTAACGAAGGTAACACATGAATGCCAGACATAAGTCAGAAAAAGTTCCCTCTGCAAACAAACATGGATCGTTTCCAAGTGAACACAAAAAAAACACGGAAAATGTTCTCACGTCATTACTTGTTGGTGAAAAATCGGCGAGTTTCCAGGGAGAGGTCCTGCTCACTTTTGTTACTACATAAGGTTTGGACTTCTGTAATTAACAATATGCTGTTTGGCTGTTGTTCCCTGCCAGTGCAACTTAATGCTGACAATTTTTGGAATCTCTTACTTCCAGGCGAATAAACTTTGTCATTTAGGTAAAGCGAAGATGCTTTAAAGTTTCAATTTTTTATTATGAAGTCAATGTAAAACTTGTTTAGGCAATAATTTTAACCAAATGAAACGAAGGTAATTTATCACCAGTGAGTTAAAGACTCGTTGTATCAAGTACAAGCTGCAACTGTGAAAGAGCTAGTCATCAGAATAGTGAGGGATACAGATGTTGTAAGGGAAAACTCTAAACAAGTACTAAATAAACTGCCGATTTGCTTTTGGGAACTAAACCAGCAGGTGGTGTAACTTTTCTCTCCCAAGAAATTATAGACAATTAAAAATGATTGGAGAATATCTAGTTACATTTCTACTGCTACTCTTCTTATTAAAAGACATAATACAAAAAAGTTGCCTCACGGATTTTTCTTTACACTACCTATAGACGCACAATGAAAAACCTCGCGTTGAATTAAAGCCGGTAACATTGACTGGTTACTCGTACATATGTATATGAACTTCCAATTAGGCGGCTTCATTGTTTCGCTAGCTAATTAACGCTTTCGTGCAGTAGCCATTGATAAAAGTAACCCTATTATAAACCGACATCATGCGCATCAAATGTACTGCTTCTGCTACTTGAACTTATCATGGTTATTAACTAATTATTTTAATAATAAAACCTTAAAAATTAATTTAATTACTGCTATCAAAATAGCAAACACAGAAAATCCCTAAAATAAACGAGTACTAAACAAATGGTTAAGTATATCCTTAATCAAATTATTTTAATTGCCTATGAAAATGCAATTTATGAAATATAATAAACAAATAAAGATACTATACTATATATTAATTCAAAATCTAATTTTAACATCATACGTATGGTTCGGTTTTGGTGGAGGTGCCGGGTATTTTTTAATAATTCACCTGAAATTGATTTGAAAATATTTAAAGCGTAACAGTATTACTAATTGAATTCAAGACTGCTTACAATGAAACCACAAAAACTTGCTCTGGCGTAATTAAAACAAATGCTAAAGAATAACAACACGTGATTAAAACAATATCAGAGTCGCATTATTCACGGAACCGCTCTCAAAGCTGCGTCGTCATTAAACTTCGATAAATTCCTTAAACTTAAATTAGTTCGGCGGAGATCAATTTTCGCTTTTATTACAGAGATTTGTGAATATACGTATACTGTTTTCCATCATTCTAGAATTGATATTCATTTTCCTCTGTTCGTATATTGAACTCTGACAATAATTTACTTTTGTTGACACCTTAACAGACAGCTGTATTGATAAGATTACAATTCAGCATTATATCGTAATCGTAAAATTTTTTGTAATTTTACATTATGTACAATACGTTACTAATTTGTATTTATTTCAAAGCAACAACAACAAGATATAATTGTAAATGTCTCACAATACACGTAGTACACTGTAGATATCGTACCATCAAACAAAAAGCACAGATAATTAAAGAGAAAAGTTGGTGTAATATAAAGAATAATATTTGAAATTTACCTTGAATCTGACCATAAAATGCGTGTTTCAAGAATTTCTCATCGTATAATTAGTTGAGTTAGCATTCTGAACACTTGCGCGATCTATTTATTGCTTTTATCATGATGTTACTAATTTAATTAATGATTTTTTTAATCTTAATATTATAACTGGCAATTAACTTAATCTCAACCTAAATTAAATTTTATTTTGTAATTGTGGGGTTTCTCATGAGTATTGCTCCAAATAATCAATATGGATAAATGAACAAAGGAGTTAAGTATGTATGTACAGATCGCGTCTCATACATATACATATCTATGTGTATGTACATACATACCTACATATACATATATGACATACATTTACGTATAGACTTAGTTTGAGTTTCAAACCCTACCAACGAGAAAAAAACCAGAATAAAACCTTAGCATGGTTTTTTCGTATTTTTCCTTTATGAAGATTTAATGAAAAGGAAAGATTGTTGAACGTTGGAACTTGTGTGCTTGTGTTGAAAACTAAATGGAGCGAAACCGTAAAATTACGAATCGTCAATTAACGGCAGGGGCAGTGACGGCAGATGGGTCTCTTTTAACCACACAAAGGTTAGTAATGGGACATTTATGCAGTTCACAGTTACTCGCTAAACTTCCTTTTCTGCAAAGTGAATGCACTAAACCAATTATATGGCATTTTAATTTGAAAAAAATGAATTTTATCTAACGTGTATTTATGTGTTATCGCGTCCATTGCTGTGTATAAATGAACAAACTATGCAAACAGTGTATACCATAAAAATACATATTATTTCCCGTACAAATTTTAAGGCCTCTTTTCACCAGTTTAGCGAATGAATTTTAAAAAGTGTCGAAAAACGTGTTTCATTTATTGTGTCAAATAGAATTAATTCCAAGTTTTAAGTATATTTGACCATAAAAATATTATTTAATGTATTGGATCACTTATGTCCCAATGATATTAAAACTTCCTCAACAAAGCTAACAGTTGATAATTTTTGATGCGTTATATTCTGCTTAAAAGTTTAACTATTCAAAAAAATTGAAGTAGAATATAAAGATACATAGAAGTCACGCAAATGACACTCCTTATTTGCATAACAAACGTACCTCTCCAATTGCTTGAATACTCAAGATTCGATAATGTTCCTCGAAAATTTTAAATTCCACATAGATATCCAGGCTTTATGATTAGATTTAGTAATTTATTATATCGAACAGCCGTATACAAAGGGAATTTGGATAAACTCCAGTTTATAATTAATTACACCTGCTTTTGCCTTATCTTTTTAGTAGATATTCAATTCAATTACTTAAGGTTTTGCATTTTATTAATTCTAGTCTGTTCCTTTTGCAAACAATACGTAAGTGATAAAAAATATTTATGTAGATGTTCATCATCATCTGTATGTGCACTCAGAGAGAGTAATAAGTACAGAATAATAATAAGAGAATAGACGTACGGGTGTCGGCGCGAGTTTAAGTTAAAGAACTTGAAGATAGCCTGTATGTGTACGGTGAAAAGTATTTAGTGCTCTGCTGGAATAGCATTAATAATATCGGTATGCCGTTTACAAGAGACCAGACTGATGATATTCAAAAGATCATAAGTGCGTCGCTTAAGGAAATGTTTAAAAGTGAAGATTTCTTGGAATTTATGTGCGGTAAAATTACGGGAATAATAGCAAAAACAGTGCAAAAAGATCTAAAGTTATTAGACGAAAAAATTGTTACTCTTCAAAAAACAGCAGTCTTCGTAACGAGATGAAAAAATTGGGAGCACTTACTGATAACCAGGAGCAGTACTCAAGACGCAATTGTTTACGCATATTTGGTGTTAAAGAGGAACCGAATGAAAATATTGAACAAATAGTATTGAATATTGTTAATAACAAGATGAATATTCCTCTCGTATCTGGTGACATTGAACGCTCGCATCGTGTTGGTAAAAAACGCAATAACGATAAAAACACAGGTAAATACGCAGAACGAGCGATAATCGTAAAATTCCTAAATTATAAAAAGCGAAGCGATGTGTACAGGAATAAGAATCGTTTAAAGTCAACCAAAATTTTCATAAAAGAGGATCTCAGTTATACAAGGCTTACGTTATTAAAATTCGCATTAAGTAAATTTGGTGTCAGAAACGTCTGGACGTCAGATGGCAGAGTTTTTGTCAAAATTCACAATGATGTTACATGTATTACACATCAGGAAGATCTGGAAAGAATTACTAAATAAAGTAGCGCGCCTGCCGGGTCTAGTTTAAGAATAAAAACAAAAAAAAAGAAGAAGAAAGAAAATTTAGATTCATTTTATTTTCAATTGTTGTTACTCTTTCCGGCAGTTTTTTAATTTGCTGTATCTTATATTCATACATTACTATATACATATATATTTCCTTTTTATTTGTATCTTGTTTTTTCTTTTGAAGTGATACTTGATTTAGAATTAATACTTTGTATATTGCCACTCTTTGTATTGGACATATTCTTTTTCTAGTGATACTGTTTATATTTAATTTGTACTTGCATTTTGTCATTCAACCAGTTGTGGTCTAACTACACTTTTTTATATACTTACATACATATACTTGCTTACTTGCTACCATATGGACTGCCGATTGCTAGTACTATTTGTTGTTGTGTGTACTATTTTGTGGTGTAATGGATAATTTGAAATTGTAATAGATGTCTAGTATTAATATTGCTCGCTTTAATATAAGATCGCTACTACCAAAATTTTCTGATTTCAAGGATTTTATTTCAAATTACGAATATGATATCATTACTGTTTCGGAAACGTGGTTGCATGGGGGAATATCGGATGAATTAGTGGATTTAAATGGCTATACATTGGTTCGAGCGGATAGGGATGGCAGAGGTGGTGGGGTATGTTTTTATATTAAATCTATTTTCAAATACAACATTTTTCAAACTGAACATACTAATCTTTATGAGCAGTTATGGCTGCGGTTGGAGTTTAACAAAACTTGTATTGGTGTCATATATAGGCCTCCAAATTTGTCTGCCAGTTTATTTTTAGATAATTTTGAGGAGAGCTTATCTTCTTTAATTTTAGAGTTTGACAGTGTAATATGCGTCGGAGACTTTAATATAAACATGCTTAAATTTAATGATTCTATCTTGAGTAGATTCAATAGTATGCTTGATTCCTATGAAATTTTACAAATTATTGCGGAACCAACCCGTAACACGGAGGGTGGTGGTGCCCTCCTGGATTTGGTTTTATGTTACGGTGTTGTCAATATAATTAATTCTGGAGTTCAACTGTTCATGGTCTGTCTGATCATGAATCAGTATTTTGTTCTGTCAATTACTCCTTAAAAAGTAACAAGCCAATTGTCAAGACTTTTCGTGATTTTTCTGTCTGTGATCGGGATCAGATTCAGCAGGCATTGGGATTGATGCCCTTGGGTATAATATGTGAGGTTGACGATGTTGATGATTAGGTAAGCGCGTTGAACTGCTGTATACTTGATATTTTCGATTTCTTTGCCCCCATGAAGACGAGACATTTTGTGAGGAAGCCCTCGCCGTGGTTGACCGAGAATGTAAGACGATTAATAAAACTTCGAGATGATGCATACAAAGTGTATAGGCGCACCGGGCTTCCGCAACATTTGACTTATTATAAAGAATTGCGTAATTTTACAACAACGGCCTGTCGGAATGAGAAAAAGGCATATTTTACTAATACATTCTCTACTGGCAACGTTAAAACTATGTGGAGTACAGTTAAAAAATTCAATATTATTAATACTGCTTCTACAGCGCTGCCGTCTCATTTTGTTAATGCCGATGTAATAAATGATTATTTTCTTGATAGTATTCCACAAATAAACAGAAACGTAGATTGTACCAGCGCTTATACAAACTGTTTACATCCAAATGTTGTACAGCTGTTCTCTTTTCATGAAGTGACTGATCATGAAGTTTTTACAGTCTTATGTAATATCAAGTCCAGATCGGTGGGATATGACGGTATTGATATAAATATGATTTTCTAGTTGTCCAGTAGTTTTGCCCTATATTACCCATATAATAAATTATTGTTTAAGTAATAGTATTTTTCCCTCTATGTGGAAGGTATCACGGATTTTGCCGCTACCCAAAAGAAAACAACCGTCTGGCGTCGAAGATCTCAGACCAATTAGTATATTGCCGGCAATGTCTAAGATATTGGAAAAAATTATGGATAAGCAGATCCGGTTCTATTTGGAGAAATTTCATCTATTTCCTTCAAATCAATCTGGTTTTCGTCGCGGATATAGTTGTTCATCAGCTTTGTTGCATATTGTGGATGATATTTGTGCGGCGGCGGATTCGAGAAAGATTACTGCGCTTGTGTTGCTCGATTTCTCCAGAGCATTTGATACTATAAGTCACGACATCTTGTACTCAGTTTTGAATTATTTGGGCTTTGATCCCGCTGCTGTTCGGCTTATTGCCAACTACTTGTCTGACCGTTTTCAATTTGTGCGTTTGCATGACAGTGTCAGTCAAATGCGTCGAATAACTCGTGGAGTCCCGCAGGGCTCGGTTCTCGGGCCGTTGCTGTTTGCACTGTATCTAGCTAAATTGAGTGATAGTGTGAAGTATTGTCAGTTGCATAAATTTGCGGACGACACTCAACTTTACATGTCATTTGTGGAAGCAGATGTAGATGGGGCTCTGGATAGACTGCATAGCGACTTGGCATCATTGCTTCTGTTTGCAGAACGACATGCTCTCAGAATTAACCCGGAAAAATCTACCGTAATGATATTTGACAGATCAAAAAATAGACCGGATGTTGTTCAGAAATTTAGAGTACTTGTTGGAAGTCGGGTGCTTTCGGTTGCTGATGTAAGTAGAAACCTGGGTGTCACCTTTGACTATGCACTACGATTCAGAGAGCATATCAATAATAGTATTCGTAAAGCTTTCGGGGCGCTTAAAGTTCTTTATGCTCACAGGTTTCTGTTAACAAGGAGGGTCAAGGTGTTACTGTCGGATGCTTTGGTGTTGTCTCATTTTAATTATGCTGATATAGTTTATCATCACTGGATTGATGCTATTACTGCGCGTAGAATTCAACTAATACAGAACTGTTGTATCAGATTAATATTTGGGTTGAGACGCAGACAGCACGTTTCCCATAAATTGGCTGATATTGGTTGGTTAAATATGGCGAATCGGCGAAGGTTACACTGTTTGGTATTCTATCATAAACTGCTCTTGAGCAAAACCCCTGAATATTTATTTAACAAGATTACGTTCCGTACTGACGTACATAATTTAAATGTTAGATTTAAGGGTGCTCTGACTCCGCCGGTTCATTCGACATCCTTCTTTGAGAGGGGCTTCTCCCACAATATAGCTAAGCATTACAATTCAGTTATACATAAGTACGGGCGATTGTCTGTTCAGCGGTTTGGGCGGGTTGTCTGTGCGGAACTGCAGCGACAGCAGTGTGTATCTCTCGGTTTTGGGTAGTAGCTTTGGCGTTTGGCAGTGGAGTGGTGGCAATAGAGTTACTGAGATATAGGAAATTTGTGTTTTCTTTGAGGTAATTTCAATCTTGTTTGCATTTACAGGGTGGTATGGAAGAGCAGATGGCGTACGCCAATTCTGAATGCTGCCCTGAGTTTTGCCCACGGCTGCGTGAATGACTAATGTGTGTGGTATCTGTTTATGTATGCTTACGTTACTTTCCACATATGTTATATGTAATAAGAGAAGGACATTGTGTATTTGCAGTGTGGTCGAAATAAACGAATTATTATTATTATTATTATTTATTAAATTATGAAAATGACATATACGAATCCCTCCCAATGAATGCATTTGGTTTACTAATATAGTTATTTCATTACATATTTTTTGTATGCGAACCAACTTCTTAGATGAAAAATTATTGAATATGAGAAACAAACTTGTAGGTAATCTATTTGGTTGCCTAAATTTTTTTAATTGGGGACCATCAAACTGGCTCTAGGCAAAACCTATAGCATCATATGCTGAAGCATGGATTATTATTATTATCAAATAGCGCATATCCGCACTAGTGTTAAACGAATCATCCGACGGAAGCTTCTGGACGACGTTTTTGAAATGTAAAAGCTTGTTTTGGAATCTTTACAATATTTTCAAGTTCCATTTATTTGCGAGGTTCACCGTTGTATACCAAAATACTGCAAAGAGACAAGCCACTAAATTGCGAAATAAGTGGTAAATTTTCTTCATCGCGCAGCTCGTTAAGTAGTGCCACCCAACCTGTGCAAAGATAAAGCGATGGAACGCGCTGGACTAGATTAACCCCTCTCCTAGTGAGTGCTTAAATTTCCTCCACTCCATGCCAACTTCTTCAGCGAACAACAAATATAACATATTAACTTCACTGACCGCAGTACTATTCTTAAGAAAAGCAATGTCATTCGTTACGGAGTTGAATTTACGTCTTAAAGGAGGACGTACAGAATATATCATTACCTCCTTGATAGATACATTTAAACTCGTAGTTTATCCCTTTGTGCGTAATTTCAAAGGATGGTCGCAAAGGAATTGTAGAATGGAATTTGACGAAATTAAATCCAGCTTCGTATTTCTATCTGTATACTAGGTACTACTATCTGCATAAGGTATTACTCACAGAAATAGACTCTACAGTGACGCATTCTTATGGTCTGTGTTCAAGCGATCATTAAATAAGTGGAATACGACTATGCAAATGTGCTGTTCCGTGATGCCACAGAGTCTATCTACCTTAATCTACATGGATTTTAAGACACAATATTGTACGTTAATATCTAGCACCCTTTCTATTTATCAGTAAGATTTTGAACCAATGAGCCAACTTAGTAGCAGTAGGTAGTTTCGCCAATCTGCCAAGATGCCAATTTACAAAGCTGTCCATTTGTGGTAGTTACTAACTGTTTAAGTATGCACAACATTACAAATACTAGATTCAGTAATTTACTTAGTAGCAGAATTAATTTTTCACATTGTTTTTTGATAATATTGATGCCAAACTGGAGTTTCGTCTGCAAATAAGATTATAACATGGTAGTTTGATAACCTGTAGTAACGAATACAATATCAGACGTAGCACACTACCATCAGGAAGTCAATAGTTTATTGGACATAATCAAATGCTTACCACATGTTGCCAAATATCATTCTTCTGTTGATTACTTTTAATTGATTTTCTTTTTCAATAATTGGGATTTTATTGATATTTTATCTGCAAAGTAGTAGATTTATTTTTGTGGGAACGAACATTAAAAAAGGGTGTATCTACTGAATTAATTTACAAAATATAAATTATCTTCGCTTAGAATTAGATTTGAATCAATCTTATAATTGTGATTCAAACTAGATCAATAGATTAAATTCGTCAGTGCTTAAAAGGTCTACTTAACCGAATAAACACTTACCCTATAATTACGGGATTAGGATCGAGGTGAATGTAGAGTAACAAATTAACGCGTACGTTCGGTTCAGAATCGGTTTCATTTATCTTACAGGTTGATAAGGGAATTGCATACATTTGTAAGATAAATGTATCGAGTATTATAAATTGTTGCTTCAGAGTAAAGGTTTTTGTTCAATAAAAATTGATACTATCACACTTTAAATAATCAGTTTTTTCAAGTACAGTTTCCTACTATTTTAAATGACAACTTGGACAATTTTGTGTTTAGTGCATTTGAATAGTGATGCCAAAATGTAAGGTACTTTACAAAGTATCTTCTCTAAAAACATAGTTTAGCTCAACAATTAAATAGAGAACAAGATATCGAAAATGTGACATAAGAAGATTGATAGTTTATTGATTTTAAATATTTCTGCCTCTAACTCTTTAACCCAGATAAGTACATATTTCACATCTCCCTCTAGTTTGAACTACACAACACTCTTTGAGACTCGGGAGAGGTTCCCTGGTGTATAATATAACATAGCATGTCATACAAGCAAAAGTTCACATGGGGAAATTTTAATGTCAACGCTACAAGATTTTCCCGGATGTCTTAATAAAAACAAATCTTTGCCATTTTTTGTAGATATAAGGTCGACATTGTGTTCAAGTTCTTGTAATATAATAGGAGTATTAACTATAAACTTCTGTTTCATGTGTATAATATAATGATGTCGAAAAATTTTTTGTTTGGAAAACCAATCTGGTCCCTTTATTTGAAAACCACATTTAAGGTTACTTAGAAAATTTCTTGGTACGATAGCCTATACCTTCCTTTTATTTTGATCATTCCTTTTAGCATACATATTTTCTGATCTTTATACTAATCTTTCTTCTCTTTTTTTATTCCACGTGTAGCTTAAGGGGACGTTTCCGCGCCTAAATTTTCATCATATCGTTCAAACTATATTTCATGTCGCAACTGAAACATAGATGGCTCGGAGAGTACTATATTTCTATACACATCCCAAATTTTCGTTTCAATTTAATGACCTTGTTTTAATTCCGTACTATAAGTTTATTTGCTATGTATTTGTATGTATATGGATTTACCTGAATAATCAGACTATCGGTTTATCTTTGTCAGTTGTATTGGATTAAGAAAGGGTAGAGCGAGCAATGAATACGTTGGGGTAAAAATTACATATTCGTTTTCTCGAAAGTTTACTTACTCCACAACTACATCTGATGAAGTTGTGTATCAGTATCAATTGGTATCAATCCGTATTGTACCTAATTGTGTTTCTACTGTTCGCTAGTTGGTTTTTCTAGTCCTGCAAGAATTCGCAAGAAATTTATTTGTTAGCGTTTTTTACTATTATTGTTATTAGTGTAAATAAATATACCGTATATACAGTAGTAATTCCAGGTTTGTGTATATAGCGGTGTTATATACTTATATAAATATTTTATTCTGGGATAGCTTATCGATTTACTAAAGGTTTTGCTAGCATAAGAATTAGTATTTTTTTCAGGATTTGCAGAATGGGTAGAAGAGCAAGAAATACACCATTTCGCCAGTGTATTCTTTATAAAAACCCTAGACTTTTGAAAATGCAGGAACGACGGGCAAACAGTAAAATATGATATTCAGTCCTATATATAAATTTTTTGAAATTTCGGTCTAATATATTTAGCTTTTTCTAGATCTTATAGCTAATAATGGATTAATTCAAATTAAAAAAAGTACCTACTTGTACCAGTTTACATATCAATAAAACGTTTGTAGAACAAACAATTCAATTTATTATTATATCAATAATGAAATAGTTCCTAAATTAGAAACATTTTATCAGACTTTTATATTTCCAGAAATAATTAATAAAAAAGCAAGCTGTGTTATTTCTTACCCATAACTAGCCTTTTATGTAAAAATTAAGGTATTTTTATTTAACATTTTAGGTTTTTAAATATCCTTATTAACTTATTACTTTCTGTAGTAATCTGTTGCATACTGGTGAAACATATTTAAAATATAATTTAATAACAAAAATACTAATTTTTTTTCAAAAAAAATACGTAAATAGGCCTTAGATTAATAGTAAACCTCAATATTTAGAAATTTAAAATATTTAGAAAATAATTAATAATTTCTCTCTGGTTTTAAATTTTGTTATGGCAATTGAAAATTTTATTAGCTTTGTTCGATATGGTTTCCTGCTTTATATAGTGAAAGGCACTATCATGCGCCATAAAATTACCCTATTCAATTTGCATTGTCGTAAGAGCGAGTTTCGAATATCACTGCAGGCGTCGTGTTGTAAACGTCTAAAAGGAACAAACCTATTGACATTTAGTGAGCGTCATCTGTTGCACAATCGCTGAACTTCTTGCATGTACATTTGCCTTCGGCATCATATTATTGAGCTTTTACTAAAAAAATACCATACATTTTTTAATTACACTATATTTCTAGCTACTTTGTCTTTTTTATGGAACTACATGTATATATCTAGGTTATGATTAAGAGATATCGTTAAAAAGCCTTACTTCGTCAAGTAATTTTTACTAATTTTTTTATTACAGGTCTTCCAATTTTCTTTTGTTAATCAGCAACTGCCTAATGCAGTTATAGTTTTATAGAAATAATTATAATAATTTCGATATTCTTGCACGTTTAGAAATCTACGATACTCTGAGGAAAATTTAAACTTTCCGCACAACTGTGTAACGTCACCTTAATAGAGAGCTATACAAAAATTAAATCCATGAATTATTTAATAGAATGTTTTCGTTATACAGCTTTTTTGGTAGGTACATAAATTGACCGATGATAACTGTCAAACAAATATGTTACAACTTCACAAAAATCACTAATATAAAGATAATTTCAAATATAATTTATTTTAATTACATAACTACTTGCAAATTACATTAACATCTGTGATGAGTACTAGTTCCAGCGACTTCTTAAGGTGTATTGCTTCTCTGACTACCGTGCAACTCTTGCAGTGTAATAATAATAATAATTGGAGAAGAAGTACTCAGCCGTACTCGTGAAGGATAAAATCGGGGAGATTTTTTCTCAGGTATGCGGCCATTTTTTTTTATTCTTTGGCATGATTGGCTAGGGCGCAGGCCCCTTTTCCTGTACGACAATCGCTTTTATGTTGGCTAATTTGATGTTTAAGCCATTGGCTCGTCTGTCCAATGTAACAGTTATTACAAGTAGAGCATGGTATTTTATACAACGAGTTGACTGTAAATGGGAGGGGGATTTTATCTTTAATCTTAGTAAAAATGTTCTTTATTTTAATTTCATTGTATTTCGCAATTTTTTTTAGATGTAGTGTATTTTGAAATATCCGTATGACATTATCAGTGAGGTCCGATATGAAGGGCAGTCTCTTATAGACAACCTCCACCTCAGCAACCTCGTCCAAAGGACCGTCACGAAAGTTGTTATTGAAAACTAATTTATGGATCAATTGTTTGGGGTAACCATTATTGCAGAAAATGTCTACTAATTTTTTAAATTATTTGATAAAAAACGCTCATCTGAAATATGAGTTACACGGTTTTTCATGGCAGTAATCATATTGAATTTTTGGTTCTCGGGGTGGTTGGAGTAATAATTTAGATATCTTTCGGACGAGGTAGGTTTTTGGTACCAGTCGAGGATAACGTAGTTTTCATGAGTTCGTATTACTTTTGTGTCAAGGAAGGGAACGTAGTTATCCTTTTCCGTCTCCACCGTGAACTGTAAATGACTATTGAAAGAGTTGAAAATGTCTAAAACCGAGTCGATAACAGGGCAGGAACAGAACAAATAATATCGTCAAAATATTTATAAATGAAAGGCATGCGAAATGGTAAACGAGGTAATACAACGTCCAGAAGATGGTCCATGACAATAAGGGCTAAAGCAGGACTTATGGGAGAACCCATAGGCGTACCAAAAGGTTGTCATTGAAAGAAAAATAGACATTTTTGAACGTAAATTCAATTAATTCAAGAAAAGAATCTTTAGACAGTTCCGCATTCGGAGCGATGTATTCCCACTTTTCACTGATAATAGAGAGAGTTAATGTGAGGGGAATGTTGGTAAACAAAGACACAACATCCAACGAAATCAACACATACCCTGGAGGAAGACGACATTTATTGATTTCGTTAACGAAAGTAAAAGTGTCTTTGACGTTGTAGTCTGTTCTTGTGGAAAGAGATGAAAATAAAGTATTTGATAGACATTTTGATATATTGTAAGTAGTTGAATTTATGGAACTGATAATGGGACGTAAGGGAACATCCGGTTTATGAATCTTAGAGAGACAATAAAGCTTCCGGGACGTAGAGTTATAAATTGTAAAGTGTTTAGCCTATTCATCCGGAAGATTATCCTTAGTTTTGATTCTTCTGATCAAATCATTGTATAACCTTTGATTAGTTTCAGTGGGATTACGGTGTAATTTTTTATAGGTAGTTTGATCTCCAAGCAAAACCGCAGTTTTGTTTATATAGTCTACCTTATTTAAAGCCACAGTGCAACCTCCCTTATCAGCTTGAACAATAATGATTTCGGGGTGATTGGCTAGGAAAAGCCTAATTTGATGAATCTGCCTATGGAAAACCGTGGGCCTGGCAACAACCGAATGTTGTTGGTAATTAGTGACAACGTTAGTGACGCGAGCTCGTAAGATGTTTCTTTCTTCTGTGGGGTAGAAGTAATAATGTTTTCAGTATCAGCAAGAAACTTGATTGCATTGAAAGATTTATTAGTGGGTGAAATGCCAAATTTAGGATCCAATGATAAGAAACTGGATAATTTTTTTTAATGTGTGGTGGGTGCTTAGTTGCAGTGACTCCGTAAGCTGTATTACTTGTCTGGCTATCACTGCAACTCTTGCGGTGTAGTTTAGTGTGTGTAAGTTGTGTTTAAATGGCTTTGTGACAGCATCATATCGCCTTTTATGATGCCGCGCTGTTAATCACTTTGCTCCCAACAGCGAATGGCAAGTCGATCCGGGATTAAACTCTCTGAAAAAATGTCACCGCCCTTCCAGAGAATTGAACCCCGGCACCTATCGTCCTCTCACAACAATAGTCAGCCGCCTAACCACTGCGGCCATCGACCCGTTAAATAATAATAATAATATATTTATCCAGAGACCATACAAGTACATACAATTGCACAATTGGTATAGGATTTTGTATGTATTAAATTTGTTCAACGGCCTTGTTACAGAACTATTTTGCCATTGATAATCCTGCGCTGTTAATTACGTTGCTCGTAAGATCAAATGGTAGATTAATCAAAATACAATTCTGTCTCCTCGAAAAGTTAGCCTTAGGCTCTCAGCGATCTCACACAACACAGAGCAGCCGTCTAACCAATAAAGCGATCGTTCCTTTTTTAATTTATGTATATTATACACACATAATCACAATATCATGTTGATAAGCATAGTCATTATTGTCATATTGTTTGATAGTTATAACATATCAAGTTGTCAGTTTTGTAGTAATATGAAAATATCAAAACTAAACAATAACATTTTTAGCCATAAATATGGTGAGTGGCAAAATTAAAGAGCACATATAAAGTGAAAAATTATAGAGAAAGCAACCATTTTTGTATTAACGGTGAAAAACACTAACTGTATTAAAAATACTGCTAAATTAAAATCATTTATACTTGGACACTTGAGTATAATAAATAAATTCCCTTTATAAGGCGTTTGTTTCGTTTAGATATTAGGTATACTTAATAAAACAGTCATGGAATAACCTTATCCGATTTTTCTCTTTTACGCTCTCGAAGGATTCAGATGTAAATACAAGGCATAAATAAATTTAACAATAATAAATATTTAATCTACTTGAAATTAAAATAAAACAGTTACCCATAGTCAACATACATATTTAATATGCCGATATCTGCATTGGATAAATTGATATATACATATATATAAATTGATTCATTGTGGTCGTCTCCACACACTATATATTTGCAACGCAATGTATTTAGGACTAGTCTAAGAACCTTAATATTTCCAGTTTTAACGAAATACATGTTGGCGTTAACAGCGATCTAATCAAATTTTTGGCAGTATCCTACACATTTTGACATTTTTAGAAATATAATTGAATATCACGTCCAATGATACAAGACAAATTCTACTTTCTATTTAAAACATCTAGACATATGTGCCGAAAAGGTTTTACAAAACTAACTAATAGAAACGCAACAAAATGACACTAAGAACACTGAAGTCGTCCAAAAACATGCATCTCCTATATACGATAATAAAATATTGTGCAAGTCTTTATAGGATACTATATTAATATTCAACAATTTGACAGCATAATTTATGTAAAAATATAAATATAAAAAAATGATAATTGGTGTGATCATATTATTGCCCAGAAACTTTTTTTTTCCAAACTTTGTCCTTAATATCTTTATGTGTTCCTTTTTTGGTCAACTTCACAAAACAAAGAATGTTTCACTAAAAAAATTACAATCGCTTCTGGTGCCACCGAAAATTCGATTATTGTTAACATCAAAGCTGTAGCTCGTTAAGAAATAGAGATGGACATACTTTTTCTCACAGGGACAGCGCCTTTTCTTTAAAAGTGAGTATAACCTAAGCTACATTGGAAACTTACTGTATATAGTAATTGTTGAATGAAATCTTTACAATTTCTCATTTAGATCTACTTGCTCTTTCAAGATCTGTCTAATCTGCTTGTCTATAATTATATTTATTATGCTATCATTTCTTTTAGAAGTTTTCAAAATTAATTTTCTAATGATATTTATAACATTATTCATCTGTAATACTTCAATTTTTGCGTTTTGTAATTTGCTAATCTTTTATTGTCGCTATTGTAATTAAAAAAAATAAATAAAACTTTTGTTTTTATGTTTCTTGTTCATAGGTATAGATACGTTCGTTTATTCTTAAAAGAATAAACCTTATACGATATTCATGGTACAATATTTAGCCTCAAACATACAAAAATAAATCTCTCATTATTATATTCAAACGACAAAAGCGCGTTACGTAGTAGAAATAGGACAAATATATGATATTTTCAAAAATGTCAAACGTTTACGTCAATGTTAGCGAACTCGTGTGGGCGCATATATCTTTAGCAGGACATTAGCGTATGTTAAAGAAGCGTTACGATTAAATTACTTTTATCATACGAATTCACGCTTTATAACACGAAACTGTTGAAATTTTTCCTAATAAAAAAAAACTTCTAAAGAAACTACTTTAGGCAACTGTTTTAAATACATCGAGATTTATTCTGATTCGCTTACTTTAAAACTATACGTAAACAAAATGTTCAGTATTTCGTGTACCCTTAAAGATTTTCGCCAAAAAAATCTATGCTATTTCTTCGTGTATATTTTGCAATGCACCGGTTCAAACCTGAAAGAAGCAATTATATCAATCTGAAAAATAAATAAAAAGCAGTAATTTCAAAAAATTCCGCTTTATTTAATGGAAAAGTGGCAACTTTCCATTACTAGTACAAAAAAACACTACTAACAAAATTTAGTGAATTTGTTAGGTACAAATTTGTTACAGTAACAACCTACATTATACGCTCGTTAATACGATGACCTGAAATGTTTCCGGAATCGGCAAAAGCGGTGCACGAAAGTTGAAGTGGATTCATTAGTCGGCAAGGGCAACCTTTTTTATAGCAACTGTCAATAGTTGTTGTTTAAGAGTGTGTTTTGTGCAGCAAGTCAGGCGATTTCGCAAAAATGCATAAAATAGAACTTTGTGCAGTAATAAAACACTTCTGAATGGCTGGGAAAACGGCCACGGAAATTCAAAATATTTCGCTAGAGGTTCATGGCGGATCTACTCCACCATTTTCGACCATCAGCCTCTGGGTGATCGAGTTCAAACGTGACCGCACAAGCACAAGTGACGAACCACGCAGTGGACGCCCAACATCCGCTACCAACGATAAAATGGTCGACAAGATTCATGATGTCGTGTTAGCCGATCGCCGATTGAAGCTGAAAGCAATAGCAGAGACAACAAGCATCTGAGAGGAACCCGTTGGCCATATCCAACACGAAATTTTGAAAAAGCTTTCGGCGAGATGGGTACCGGAGACCAAGGAACAGTCGAAGCAGTGGACATTTCCGGACGAATCAGTTCCGAAGAAAGCAAACCATTTTTTGGGATTTCCAAGATGTGATTCTCATCGACTATCCGCAGAAGAGAAGGACGATCATGGGGCAATACTACAGTGATTTATTGTCCCGATTCGATGCAGTATTGAAGGAGAAACGGCCTCGTTTGCGACAATGCACCGGCTCATTCATCAAATTCAATGAGTTTCGCTACGAATTAGTCTCTTATCCTCCATATTCACTGGACTTAGCCCCCAGCGACTTTTTCCTATTCCCAACCCATAACCCGTACTATTCACCCGACACATTCTTCAGCTCACTCAGCTTTAGCTGAACATTTTCTCGACACGAGCCACAGGATTTGTTTTGATCAGGTTTTTGTCTCTAACATCGAGTTACGGTGACCTTCTGACATTGATGACCCACCAGAAGATTTTCGTCTCTAGCGTGATTGATGCCTTAAGTTACCGTGGCCTACTTGTATCCCCTACGCATTTTTGCTGCTGCTTACATTAGTATATAGTAAAACGTCGAGCCCACCTAGTGCACGGAAATCTATATCTTGCTTGATAAGAGAGATAATTGAATCTTTTTTATTTTATGTGTCTAGTTTTCTCAAGTTCTACAAACTTAAAACAGTGCCGATTATACAGAGAGTTCTATATCCTCTACAGAGAAGGCAACTTTGTTTTTTTTAGTATAAACCTATATTTTTTATCATTTATTTTGAATTTACATAAAAAATAAAAGGCATTGCATATATGGTATTCATACGAAAAATCTGACGGTCTTTGAGATATTTGGCTTACTACGTTTTTCTAGTAAGTTTTTGTAAATTATAATATAGCAAATATTTTGGTTTTGCTAATTAACAGAAAAACATACTTTTTGATCAAATGTTAGGCAATAATTGTTCTTCAAAACACCAGAGCAGAAACTGGCCTACAGTATAAAGGGTGTGCAGAAATGTCAAATTTGACGAAGAGAAATATAAAAAATCTCCGTTAATTCAAATGGAACACGCTGGATATTATGGATTCGTAAAACGCAGAATTAAATTAAATTACTCTACAACATAACAACACAATCTAAATTATTCTAAAACAAGAAAACTCAAAAAATTAAAAAATACAATTAACGAAATTGTTCGATATGTTCACTGTTCAAACAGTAATCCAACAAGTTTTATTATCATTAGGTTCTTAGGTGTAATATTTCCATCTATATTGTAGTAGTTCTTTTATTGTAGTAGGCTTGTTTCTACAAAAGCTTAAACATCTTTGCATTATTATTTGTTGTAAAATCGTATTGAACACGAATATTTTTGTAGATATTGGCCGTCATGCACTAAGTGGGCACCTGTATATTATATTATACATATGTATACTATGACGCAGTTAAAACTCGGAAGCCCTCATAATAGAGACACGAACCGTGGAAGTTATTCATTTAAATATGTAATACTAGTTACTATAAACCTGTAATAAATTAGTTAAACAAACGGAATTTGTAATTTAACTGTTTGACTCATTTATTTATCAGGAGGTAGTATGCAAGGATTATTGAATATTGGTAAAAACATAAATTAGGATAATATGAAATCAGCTTTTTCTTATCGCTGCACCACATCCGCTGACCGAACAGGCTGTATCCGACAAAGAAGTGTAGACCAATAGACATACTCGTATATATTTGATAATAGAATCCTCTGATAATATCGTCGTCGTTCGCTTAACACTTATTCCTTGAAAGTACCTATACATAAATCTTCTGCTAGGTTTTAAATAGACCGTCCAAGTACGTGTATTCTCAATAGAACTCTTAAAGAGAACACACCCTCCCATCACTCAGTCAGTGTTATTTGTTCGGGTACCTTCTATATGTAAGCGTGCGAGTATGGTATTAGATGAGGTGACCTAGAAAAGGTCTCCGAAATATCATTTACCGATACTATCGCGGTTCGATGTTTAACTTTAGCTCTAGCGGTTAGAAGCTCATTGCCTTCGAATTATGCATGCAAGTCTTGCATGAAATACTCGTATCAGGCGAATAAAGTGATGCTTGCCACACCTAATACGTAATCACTGATTTAATTTACGATTCATTGAAATTGAAATTATTTAATTCTTGTAAAATATTATTTATATTACATAGTCTATTTGAACTACATTTCTCGTAATTGTTTGAAATATAAAAACACCTAAACAAAAGTGAGATTAAGTTATTACAATAGGACAGAACAATGATATCAACAGAAATTTTTCAAGTCTATTAGAATAAGTATCTGCACGATTGAAAATAGAATATTGTAATCGTTTTATATTCTATCAACAAGCATAAATTATGAAGGATTAGGGGTTTTGACCGCGTCATAGTAATGTAATATACATACAATACAAAAATAAACTAAAATACAAGCACAAAAAAGAAAATCTGCTAAACTCGAAGATTCACCACTAATATAAGTAACTTATTCAGAAGCAAAAACTGGAGAAAGGGGTACACGTTAACTCGACGTATAAACCATACTAGAGGAGCAAATCTACCCACTCTTTGCTCCTGAAAATGCACTTAAAATAGTGGTGAAAAGTCGAGTTTAATAGATTTTGTATATTTTGTGTTTTTATTTTACTTTATTTTGTTTTTAATTTATTTTTGTATTGTATACCTATAAATATATATATACAGGGTGTCTCAGCGAGACCGTTCATTCAGAATTATATATAGTCGATTATGTTCTCTTCAATGAAAATATTATTAGATTTCTAGCGCTTCCGGTTATACCGGAAGTCACCATCTACTTTGTTATTTTTAATGGAACACCCTGTATATTTTTACATGTTTGGATTTATCTATTTTTAAGCTTTATAAATATCTTTAGTTTTTTGAATTTGATTCGGGCGTTTTTTAGAAAAAAATTTTTTAGAAAAATTTGCTGCATTTATTCAAAAAGCAGAGAACACTCGATTTTTCGGATATCAGTTTAGAATTCATAACGTGCTTAAACAACATGTTGGAGTTTATTTTAGCGCCGAGAACGGCTGCCTACATTGCGTGGTTACTTTGCTATGGCACGTTAAGTCTTCGAAATTTTGAAGAACCATAACCTAATTTTTTCAAATAGCATTCCCAATATTTTATTACGTAGTCGTCTTCAGCAGTCTACATATTTTACGTCCCACATGTCCCATACCCAAAATTTATAGTTTAGGAGATAATTAGATTTTTTTCAAATACACATATAACTCATCGATACTTATCCAGTGTGTCATGGAAAATAAGCGTTCTTAAAGATTTATTGTCAAAGTCTAATGTCAAAATCATACTTCCTCGTTTGATGCTTGCGAGTTAATAATTACGCGTTAAATGCCTTTACATTATTGCTATAAAGAGTTAAAATGGATAAATACCTTAATGTTCGAAGACAGGTGGGTAAGGCGGTTAGGAATTGGCCTGTAAGATCTCCAGATATGACACCTGTGGACTTCTTCCGTTGGGGACGTATAAAAGATCTGGTCTACCAGACATCGGCGACCACGAGGGAGTAGTTAAAAGCATGTGTGCAAACAGCATTCGACATACATACTCTCTTCTCAAGATGTACAAAGAGCAACACTTGAGGGTGTTTCTTTACGCTTAACACTGTGCTTTAATGCGAATGATCACCATTTTGAACAATTATTATAATTTCTTTCTAGTTTTTTACACCCATTTCTTAAAAAATACATTCAGAATTCCTTGCTTTGTGTAAACATTGTTTTCATTATTGTTATCCATTTTAGCTCTTTATAGCAATAATGTAAAGGCATTTAATGGATAATTAAATATAATTCCCAAGCATAAAACGAGGAAGTATGATTTTGACGTTAGACTTTGACAATAAATCTTTGAAAACGCTTATTTTCCATGGCACACAATCGATGAGTTATGTTATTTTTCAAAAATTCTAATTATCTCCTAAACTATCAATTTTGGGTATGGAACATGTGGGACGTAAAAGATGTAGAATTGGACGCTGAAGACGACTAAGTAATAAAATATGGGAGGTGCTATTTGAAAAAATTGAGTTATGGTTCTTCAAAATTTCGAAGACTTAACGTGCCATAGTACACGAACCACCCAATGTAGGCAGCCGTTCTCAGCGCTAAAATATACTCCAACATGTTGTTTAAGCATGTTATGAATCCTAAATTGATATCCGAAAAATCGAGTGTTCTCTCATTTTTTGAATAAATGTCCGCTATAGTAATTTTTTTTAGAAAAAATCGCCCGAATCAAATTAAAAAAACTGGAGATATTTATAAAGCTTAAAAGTAGGTAAATCCAAATTTGTAAAAATATACAGGATTTTCTATTAAAATAACAAAATAGATGGCGACTTCCGGTATAACCGGAAGCGCTAAAAATCTAATAATATTTTCATTGAAGAGAACATAATCGACTGTATATAATTCTGAATTTTCAAATTTATATTTTGGCCAAAGCCCCATAAACTTCTAATGAACGGTCTCGCTGAGACATCCTGTATATTGCACTACTATGACGCGATCAAAACGCGAAAGCTGTTATAATAGAGACTCGCCCCGTAGAAATTTTCGATATCATCTATAAGCAATAGAATAAAGAAGATAACCGATAAGGAACACAGATCATCTGAGATCCTACATGTACACAACGCATTTCGGCAGAACGGTTACAAAACCAAGGACATACAACAAAGACGCAAAGAGAAGAAGAAGGAAAATGTAAGTTAACAAGAACCAATAACATACATATGTACTATATCTACCATATATCGCTGGAATAACTGACAGACTACAGAAAACGTTAGATAAGAAGAATATTACAACACGGTTCAACACTGCTATACACCAAACAAATATACGAACTTGTATGCAATTGCGGAAAAAGTTACATCGGACGGACAGAAAGGAGCATCCAATGCAGAATTAAGAAACACCACCGGGATACCCAACGTGGATATAGGGAAAGATCTGCAGTAACTGAACACCTATTTCAAGATGGGGACAATCGCATTAATTATGACAGCGTTAAAGTCTTGGCCAAAACTACGCAATACCAGACTGATACGAAAATCACTGGAAATTATGAAAAATCCAAGTAACTTCAACCGAGAAGATGAGTACAAACTGAGCAACATCTGGCGAATAACTTTATAAGATCGTCGACGTAACCATAATACTGAAATGGATGCAGCTTATTATCGAACTGTAACGAATCAGCGAAGCGAAGAATAGATAAGGTATATAACCTTCTAACGGTAACGAGGTGCCTCCAAAGAGGAGTATTATCTTCTACCCCTTAGTTTTTGGTCATTGATGGCTTGCTCAGACAGCCTTAACGTCTAAGGCTATGCAGACGACCTTTTTGTTACTATGAGGCAAAACCAACACAAAAGAAAACATCTATAAACTTCTCGTCAAATAGGAAAAATAAGCTATTTGATCTTAGAAAGTCAGAGTTTAAGAGACTTATCTACTAAATGGTCATTACCCTCTAAGATACCATCACAAAAAGATGGGCAAAGTAAATTAAGACGTATGCCAATTCTGTGAACTCTGTACTGGGACCGTTGAGCATATACTTTACAAAGCACTAGTTCGACTAAGTTTTCGCATTTAAATCAATTTTAGGATTCGTTGAGAGTAATCGGATTGGAAAGGTACTAATGGAAGTGAGTAATCACAATAGGTCAATGGGTCACAGTAAGGTATTTGAAACCTAAACGATTATTTTACAAGACGTTATGAGAATATTTTGTTAATATTTGAAATCTATCTTAAATCAAATCCTGCATACTGAATGTGTCAAATCTCTTTGACACATGATTATTCTGTTGCAAATCGTAGGACAAATATTTATAGTCAATTATTGGCCAAGTACTTCCGTAAAAAGAAGTACATGAGTATTACAACCGGACATCTCGTTGGGGAATGATATTGCGATAATCCGCGAAGTAAGTTGCCTCCAAACATATTCAAATACCATTTTATATTAATAGTAGTGTGAATTGCTTTTGTCTGTATTATCGAAGCTATAAGACGGCCTTTCCTCCAACGACATCTCGGAACAACAGACCTATTATTCTAAATGAAAAAAATTAATAAATATTGCCGTATTTCATCTCTACCGAATCACTTTCACAACGATAGCATTTGAATGTTTAAACAATTTAGGCCTTTAGATCTTACAAAATAATACTGCTATCGGTATCTAATTCTGTCGTATTCATATATTGCACAACAACAGTGTTTATATTCTCGTTAACATAAATCAAACCTCTTACACTTTTACGCCAAATGCCTTTAAAATTCCCACTAAATTTACAGCAGCTTGTTGTGTTCCTAGTTGTGCGACCTGTAGAGCAGAGTAGAAGTAAAGCGACTTTAATAATTTCGCAAGAGAAAAGGAAAGCGGGCTATAGTATTGGTAATAAATAGAAGAACGTAGTGAAATATAGAAGAAATATATAATCAAAATAGCATCGGAAAATACCGAAAATACCAGTCCAGAGCCGACCTAGGATTTATCGAGACGAAGCAGGATTTCTCGATACTTCCCAGACTGAATAAATAGGTTACATCCTATTACTGATGATAACGATGATGACTATGTATGTAATTATGTATTATTTGTATTGTTGTATTATTATGTAATTGTGTCTGGGCAGTTGGCTGACTACCGATATACATACATAGTATGTACGGGCGACCACGTTCGTTATCCGATACCCCGCGGACACGATTGTACAATTCTACTAATGATCTCTCACTCTCCCTTAGAATGTCTGTTTGGTATTTTATATTATGATAAAGTTAAAAGGGCATATTTTAACCAATAGTAGTGTTTCTATAAAATGAAATAAAATACAGGTAATACTACTGGGATTATCGGTAACTCTTAACTTTTAATTAATTAATAAATATATTAATCTCAGGGTTCGCAAGTTCTTAACACTACAGCGCCTGTAGTGAACAAAATACGAAAGCATATCCTACGTGGGAAAATACCCAGGTGAAAATTTACAAATCACAAAAAAATTCAAAACAAGACAGAAATATGTTTTACAAAAAAATATATAATTTATTAATTAACTTTAGAAAAATAGTTTACAATATTTTATACCTCGTGGAAATCGCCATAAATTGGTTTATTACCGTTAAAATTCTCAAATTTTGGAGAAAATTTTCAACTTAAAATACCTACTATTTGGACTTGGACTCAATTTTTATTACAAGTTAACTTTCTTTAAAATTTTTAAATTCTATAAAAAAACAATTTATTTTTTGTCTTTAAATAGTATTTTTATGCTTAGAAAAATTTACCTTTCAATTTACTTAAGAAAAATAATTTTAAATTAAAAAGAAAAATATTTTTCACTCCAATAAAATATATATAGGTAGGTACTCGTATTTCGTAAATTTAGGAATTTAAAAATTAATTAAAATACTTTACCTTATGTTAAGAGTATTTGAATGTGTGTGTCTTTTTCGAAAGCTTTTTGTTTTTTGCCCGCTGGTACCTGGTGAACGTCTTCTTCGTAGAAAGTTTGTAATTAATCGAAATCTAGATAGAAATCTAGGTGTTTTAATGGTGCACCGTTAAGTTCTTAGCGCTGTTAGAAAAATTTACATGGAGGTAACGCTCTGGACGAATCGTTCTATTAAAAGAGACCGTTTGCCGCAAGCTCACGGGCTTATGTAACCGATGATCACCAATTGTTCTCCAATCTTCTAAAAACACGTCATTTCGGGATTAATTTTCTACACCGCCGTTCTACATCAAACGGCTACTGAGCTCAAAACTCACCGATTCGTACATATGCGGATAAATCATCAATTATACCGACTCGAAAAGTTTATCATTCTCTAACATTGAAATAATATTTTAATAAGAGATTTGAACGAATCGATACTTGGGTATAGATGCCTTGGAATCGATACCAATACGATACCTAGGTATCGATACCAAAGAACTGTGGTAACAACTACAATATCGTAAAAAATCATTTTTAGACAAATATTTATGAAACTAGTTTTCATATATTTACTCAAATATTAATGAATAAGGGTAGGTGTAATTATTCGCGTACAATAACAATAATTGTTATAAAAAAGCCACAGTATCACAATATAGTACATTTGATACCATAGATAACGTAAACTAATATTTAGACTTGAATATGCATCCACGGCAAGTAAGCTACCAAGCTATAATATACTTCTATGAGAAATTTTCTGTAACTTGTAATAGAAGGAATCAATTTGAGGTATCGATACCTGTCGATACTTAACCGATTCCAGTACTGGAATCGATACCATGCACGGAATCGATACATCGGTAAGTATCGATAGTTTGATTGGTATCGAAAAATGTCGGTATCGCCCAGCCCTACTACGCAGTTTAATATAAATTAATTATTAAACTTAGAAAGAGCCAGATCAGATAGCAAGCTATGGTTTGGTAAATATTGCATTAATTTAACGTTATTATCTTTTTTCAGTTACCTAAGGCATGGATACACATCTGCCAAGCGACAATGGAGTGAGGAACAACGCTTGATATAATAATCGTTCGTTAGAAAAATACATTACAATCGCCAATCAATATAAGGAATATTTTTATTTAAAAATATACATACATCTATGTCTAGCATCAAACCATGAAACTTCGTTTGCCGAACATAGACACACATATGTAAATAAAAATATTGCCTTGTGTATATTGATTGGCGGTTGTAGAAAAATACATTATAATTATTTACGCCAAAAAACTTTTCATTGTTAAAATTGACTATATAATTTTAAAATAAAGTTATAGCAGTTAAAATAGTCTTAAAATCGTTTTAATACTAATTTTTTTAATACTTGCTTTATTATAACACAACAAATTCAAACAAACGTAGTAACGTAATAACAAATTCGAGAATTATTCAACATATATGCGACATGTAAATGTTAAAACAATCAAATGTGACATATGGATTGATTTGGCATGTAAATCTAAATGAACATCTAAGTAAACATCAATTACGGTTCAGAAAAGCGGAATCAAAATGCTATAAACCAGGTAAACTTATTCACAGCGATTTGTGTGTTCTAATGTCTTAATCTTCAGTGAGAGTTTATAACACTTTATATTATTTAAAGGTGACATTACTGACTGAAAAGCGTATGCAAACCATAAGTCTGATATTTTAATTGGTTTTAAGAATTTAGTTAATAATGCAAAAACAAATTCGAGCATAATATACGAACATTATTTGCAGACAATGGTAAAGAATACATAAATAAAGATTATAGGCGTTATTTAACAAAAAGAGAAGTTGAATTTACAACCAGCACTAGCTTGGCATATTGGATTTTTGTTATGTGTACAATATACTATTATTTACAATTAATAAAAAAGAGTTGTAAAATGTTTAATTTAATACATAATGTTATATTTATTAATACAGTTTTCAATGTGAAGACTACCAGGTAATTCATAAAAAATCTATCATGCTAGGAGCCGACATTCCTTAAAAAACATTTGTGGTAAAAGAATTTGAATATTGAAACATGGTAACAACAATACATATTTTTAAAGTGAAGCTGTTCTTCCTTTCATTTTAAAATATATGTATTAAATGCAAATAGGTAATGTTTGAAATGCAAAGTATCAGTCTCATTACAGTTTTTATTCGCCTTGACTACACTTCCAATGACTAGCATACCTGACAAAAACTTATGAGTACTTAATGCATTGTTTACAGTGTTGAAGCTGAATTTGCTACAGGGAATTTTTGTATTTATTGTTTCAGAATAATATAATTACGGTTTCTTTTTCCTGTTAAAAGATGAAAACAAAATTGTATACAAATCCACTACTACGATTATTCTTAAAACTTATAAAGCAGAAGGATTATGACGCTCCCTCGCTAGAAATTGGCTTACACAGTTATTTTGTCTGAAATTGTAGCCGGTTTCAATTATTTTAAAAATAAGCTACGTAATGTTTACGAGTTATGGAAATATTACAAAGGGATTTCCGACGGGATAAAATATAATTAATAGCGAAGTTATAAAAATGCAATAGCCCTGTTCTGGTTATAATAATATCTTACGATGCATACCGTACTATTAGCTCCGTAAGTTTACATGTAGATAGTACGTTTCTAAAAATAAATCAAGGCTTTGAAAATTCTTATTAGCCATGTGTATAAAAGCTGGTACCACTCAAAGGCTATATATTTAACTGTACAACTTTGCACTAATTAAATCCGAATGCATATAGATTACTATTCTAATTTTTACTTATTATTAGCGATTTATCTTATCGTTTTTAAGTATCAAAATATAAAAGGTTTTTCTTTGCAATTAGATAGAGCTAAGATCACTTCAAAACTACAGATTTTAAAATACTACATAAACATATGTTAAACTACAATTGTAAAGTATAAATCACGAATACAACCGAATAAATAACTTACCTACCTGAAAAAAGGAGAACTGCAGTGTTAAAAATAGATTCTCAAAAGAAGTAAAGGTTATATTTATTTTATAATATATACTATATCGACCACTTCATGTATACAAAGTTCTGTTAAGATCGATATTTTACAGGAAACAATGACGACATTAAAAAGTGAAATTGAAACCAAACCGCTTCCCCTGTTTCCTTATCGATCAGAGAAATTTTCAACTACGGAAAATTGGATTATAATGCTATTGACACATTTCTGCTGCATTTAAAACTACTGTGGCTAGAATTATAATTAGCTTTAAGAAGTAATCCAACACTTTCAAATTATAATCGATAATACTTTGTAGTAATGTCAACATTCTTTGATAAATTAGACCTACTACACCGTATTGTAATATTAGCTTTATATGTACCATCTTTGGCAATTGAAATGCGATTTTTTTATCGGGAAATGTTGATTTTGTAAATAAAGGCTTTGCTTTAAAGTGAATTTAATTACTCTAAAGAAGTTCATCAAAGCAGTACTCTCTTTTAGAGAAATTAAATTTGCTTCAAAGTATAGCCTTCATTTAGTAAATGGAAATTCCTCCCGGAAAAATTCGCATTTAATTTGCCAAAGATGGTACATACATATGTATATCATTTGTGTGTTCTTGGTGTAAAGCTCGCGTATAGTGACTATCGGTGGCTGGGCGATACAAGATTTTTTATATAAATTCCTCTAGCTCACCACCTAGAACTTTTTAAAAGGTCATTTTCATATACCTAGCGTAGCTAAATCCTTAAATTCAATTTCGTCTGATATCTGTTCTATAACATATATCTATCTGCGCTTTTATCTCAGCTACCTAAGCAATATTTTACATCTAATATAACTGGTTATGATCTAGGCGCGTGTCTCGTCTGGCATGATGTCTTTCATTGTTTTATTACTCTTATTACTATTAATCTTGCAATTATTGTATTGTGTTTGTGTATATACTTACGTCTAGGTTGTGTCATTGTTGTTTCTGTACTTATACTTATATATGCTGTAATATTATCCTATAAGTACTAGTTCAGGAAGACCAGCCGTTTGCTCCTAAATTGATTCTGAACCTTTTGTATTAATATACAGTGCGGCTCTAAAGTGTTCTTTCCCCCCTGCTAACTTTTGATCGGTTTAATTATGGGTTTAATAGAGAGGTTCCAGTTTTGGATCGTTAATATGAAATATTATATACTACACTCTTGAAGTAAAATTTCTATTTAGTTTCAAAGATTGACGACAGGGGGCGATATAGTAGCAAAATTTTAAATGGAATAGGAGGTCAAGTAACACCTCATTTTAAACGGCTCACTGAATATGGTATCATGCTAATGTTTTATAAAAATTTATCCACCCATATGAACATAGTTATAGAACCAAATTTTATTTCATTATACATCTTGTATCTTGCAGTTAACTGCTCAACAAAAATTTAAAAGTCTGAGGTAGCTATGAATTGTAAAACGCATGTGTTTTATTAGGCCTATACTATTTTATAAATTCCATAAAATAGAATTTTATTGACTTAAGTGCCATAATCAGCAATAATAAACGTCATCAAATCTGTGATAATCGCACTTTATGCAAAGTAGTTGGTTATAAGATAAAATAATTAGGAACGTGTCATGTATGCACCTAATTGCAAGAAATAGGTCAGGCAAGAATAGTCTTTGTTATGTAGTATTTGTTGTGTTTGTTGTTTCATGTCCATTCATACTGAAATTCAATAAGTTTTAGTCAGAAAACTTAAGTAGGAGGAATAAAGTATAGTATAGTAAATTGTAGCTTACTGTAATACAAAACCGTTCACATTATCGAAACTTGTAAATTATGTAAAAATGTGAAATTTACAATTGATGTTTCATAGAAGCAAATAATATGTCTTCGATACAAATATGTATCTACATATAATCACTTCATACGATAAATAAACAGTTAGAAAACGCTACAGATTTACAATGTTGAATGCACAACTGTTAGCTATTTTCTTTAGACAACTTTTTTATCATTCTTCTAGAGTGACGTATTTGATATACCAATAATTAGATATACAAATACGCACTAGACTAAAATCATATGTAATTGTGAAAAATTTTTAAAAATACAACATTCAAATAATTTAAAAACATATATGAATTACATATTCTTGTTATACTGGTTATGGTTGGAGGTATTACTGTATCAAGAAATGAACAAAAACAAATAAGGAAAAACATACGTATACATTCTCAGTGATATGATGTCAAGTGGTGACGTCAATTAATTAACAACATCAATCATTGATTTCAGTGGCCAGTGCTGTAAACGTAGTAACCACATTGTTAACTAACCGTTTGATTAGTTTCAGAGACGTTAAATAATCTCGTAGAACAATGAGAACCATTAATTGAATCATTAGAACAACAATATAAGTTCAAGGAGAAATTTAAATAAACATATAGCAAACTTAAATTGTGGAACGTTTTGAAATGTTATTCTTTGTGTACCTACATAATATCTGGCAGTTGTTTATTTCCAATATTGATTTTATTGTATGATGATACTTTTACTCTTTACTAAAACAAGTTATTAGTACAATTTTTTAGAAATCTAAGTTAATATAATTCACAGTATTAATTAATAATTATACATAACACACTCTTGAAATCTGTGAATTATTAACATTCTATAGCCTTATAAAATGTACTTTGCTTTGTCTTCAATGCACTACGACCGTGTTTTGAAATTGATAATGAAAGGTATTATTTATATAGAAATCTCCTTTTAAACTCGATGAGGGCTATACGTTGCATGGTAGAAGCATACAATGAAAAATAACGATCTTTGCGATTAATGCTGTAGTAATTGACGATTGACAAAACCACTCCAAATCATTTCCAGATTGTGACTACAAAATCTCTAATAAGACAGCATAATACGATATCTAGTGTTCCGTTTCAAAGTGGATCAATATAATCTCAAAAAATACGTTTTTTCTTCGATTTTATAATGCTTACAGTGTATTTTTTTAGATCCATTAAGTAGGTTTTATAATTTTTTGCTCTATTCTACTACTAACTATTCAAGTAAGGCTGAATCGATAGGTACTGATATTAAACCATAGAGAAGCGATTTGTGAGCTGAGCACCAAAATCAAAGTAACTTTACTTTGGCTAGCATGTGACTTTGTGTCCATCTACATAACATATGTTTTCTTATTCCAAGTTACTACTACGAATTATCATGGTATGGTGATAATATTTTTACGATTAATTCATTTCTGAAAGCGGAACAACTCAAAATTTTGGCAAAATTTATCTTTTATTATCTGATGTATTTCCACTGGTGGGTCAACGAAACAACATTCAACTAAAAATGAATTTATTCCAATAAAAATGTCGTGAAAACTTCTCCAGTAAAGCAAATTGATTGATTATTCATCAATTTACAGTTTCATACAAAAAAAAAAGGTTCAAAATATTACAAAAATATATACAAAGAAAATCTTTGGACCATAATTACGAGGGAGCGTTTTTATATTCGCGGAATGAGCGGGTTGTAGGGGGGCGATTAGGCGCATTGGGGGCGTGGCCTGTGCAGCGACTCATAATTAAATTTATAAATACGAAGTTTCATTGTTATTAGACTGCCCTTCTCCCACTGCTCTGTTCAAGAAGTCCCTTGTCGCTGAAATTCAAGATTCTCCTGTACATGACATTTCTTAGGCCGATCCTGACGTATGGCGCTCTTTCCTGGTCGAGTATCGCGAAGACCCATTTAAAGAATTTGGAGGTTCAGCAAAATAAGATCCTCAGAATGGTTGCTCGAGCCCCTTGGTTCGTACGAAACGCACAGCTGCAAACCGACCTCAACACCCCGTCGCTTAAGGACTATTTAACAACTTTGGCGGATAAAACATTCGATAGAGCCTGTTCTTCCGCCAACCCGTTAATATCGTATCTAACGGAGCTGGACCCGGACCATCCACCAGCAAAGGTCAAGATCAGAAGGGCCAGAGAGATATCGAACTACCAGATGATTTGACACTTCATGGAAGATGTAACGCCAGAGGTTACCATACTCATGGGTTAATACTAACCCAAACACCCATCAAACATCGACAGGCCAGAAGGGCCATTCACAGAGCTTAGAGGGTTCAGGGGCAAACAAGTCCAACCCTGGGAAAGAGATGAAGGACCATCGGATTAGACAGTTAGTCTTTAAGCTATCGTCAACCAAGTAACATAATCAGGAGTGAAAAGTGAAGTATGGAAAAAATCGAATATCGTGCCGTTATAAAGTTCCTTACCAGGCAAGGAAAATCAGTCGCGACCATAATGAATGAGATGTCATTGGTTTACGGCGACTCTTGTCCAGGAAAAACCATGGTGTACAAGTGGCATAGTTTATTTAAACAAGGAAGGGAATCCCTTGAAGATGACCCGAGGCCGGGCAGGAGCATTGAGGTGACCACGCCAGCACTTATCCAAAAAGTTGAAAAAATTGTACTCGAAGATGCTCGACTAAAGAAGAATCAACTCGCAGAAATGGTTGGAGTATCCCATACAACAATTTTTTAAATCATCCACGATCATCTCGCATGTCTGGGGTCAGCACAAGATGGGTGCCGAGAATGCTCACGCCGCCGCAAAAACAACAGCACGTAGAGTGTTCGCGTGCATTTTTGGACCTCTGTAATGAAGACAAGGATGGTGTATTGAGTCGAATTGTTACTGGAGACGAAACTTGGGTTCATCATTATGAACCTGAGTCCAAACAAGAGAGAATATTACGCTTCAATATTAGAGCGACTAAAAGAAGCCAAGAGAAAAGACGGAGAAAATTGACGAAAGGTGTGCTGCTTTTGCACAACAACGCTCCCGTCCACAAGAGCCGCGTTGCGTTAGCTGCCCTGCATAAGGTGGGCTTCGAAATTGTGAATCACCCACCCTACAGCCCAGACCTGGACTCGAGTGATTATTACCTGTTTCCGAAAATGAAAAAAGAGCTGCGGAGTAAAAAATTTACTGCCGATGATGAAGTCAAGGAGGCAGTTTCGGCGTATTTTGCAGATAAAGAGAAATCATTTCTTTATGAGGGTATAAATAAATTAATTGAAAGATGTGAAAAATGTATCCGTCTTGCAGGTGAATATATTGAAAAAGAAAAATAATTTGGTTTTTTTATTTCCACCCCATATCCCCATTCCCCGAATATAAAAACGCTCCCTCGTATATACTTACAGTAGATTCGAATGGTGTCTTCTTTGCGTACGCGTTTTTGTAAATAATATTGCACCTATAGTGAATTCAAAACGTAGCAATCATTTTTGGCTGTAGTACGAGTATTCTACATTTATAAAAAATAAAATATTCTCAAGATGTAATGTATCTGGAACTTAAAGCTGAAGTTAAATACTTATTCGTTCAATTTGTTCTATATACTTGCGCAAAAAGCTCTCGCCTTTGAAGTACATTTGACATTACTACTGTTAATACATTATATAATACGTTACTGTTACCGTCACATGCGTACTACTAGCTTTGTTTTGGTTCAGAATTCCGAATGGTTCTAGAGTTGTTGCGCACGCGCATTTACAGTTTAGTGTTTTGGTTAATTAAGAACGCGAACCGAATTTTTAGTCCGATGTTTTGGTTACTGACAGAATCGATTCAGAATGATTCTGGAACCGTTCAAACAGTTCTTGCAGTTCCATGAGTTCTGAATTATTAGTTCGAAATTACGTCATCGGTGCATGTGTTCAGAAATTTGAGTTATTTCGATATCTTCGTCAAATGACATTGATATTTACGTTGTCTTTAAAAAAAAAACACTAAACAATTAAACCCACTGAACACCAAACAAGTTTTAACTAAAAACACCGACGCGTTTCAACAGCAATGCTGTCATTATCAAGGCGATAATAAAACTAGTTTTATTATCGCCTTTCAAATCCTGTCTCTGTCTTAGGATACCACTCACATTCCATAAATTTTATTCCCAGGATAGTAATTAACAAAAAAAAAATCAAATACAAACGGAAGAAAATCTCAAACTTTAAAAGACAAGTTCTTCACTGGATCTCTTGGTGCAGAAGTAGAACACTAAACAATTAAACCCACTGAACACCAAACAAGTTTTAACTAAAAACATCGACGCGTTTCAACAGCAATGCTGTCATTATCAAGGCGATAATAAAACTAGTTTTATTATCGTCTTGATCCAGATCCAGTGAAGAACTTGTCTTTTAAAGTTTGAGATTTTCTTCCGTTTGTATTTGTTTTTTTTTTTTGTTAATTACTATCCTGGGAATAAAATTTATGGAATGTGAGTGGTATCCTAAGACAGAGACAGGATTTGAAAGACTCAGCGCAGAACATTCGCTATTGATATTTTGTTGGTTTGTATTTTAGTCTGTATCTAAAAGATGGCAGTAACAGGCTTCTAAAATGTATTTTGGTTATTAAAAGTTCGGAACCATTCTGGAATTATAATGTTGTGCGCTTACGTTCTGCGCAGTTCTGTTACTAATACTGAATTCCGAACCAAAACAAAGCTACTGCTACGCTATGATATCTGATTAGACCCAGCTTAAACACTGAGGACACCTTGAAACACACATAGCTTGAAGTGCCACTCGCTAATCTCATACGTTGTATTTTAATTGAAATAGCAACTTATTTAAGAAAGCGATTAAAAGTGTTGATAAACTACATGACGGAATGTTGACAAGTCAGCGTTTTTAATAGTGCCAAAAGCTTCGTCAAAGTCTAATAGATAGTACAAGGGTCGAAACTACGCCCTTTGCAACTATGTGTACATGTAAATCCTGATTGACTTTTAGGTATCACAATATACTTCAAGGAGAATATTCAGTTAAGAAAACAATAACGTTATCTAAGAAAATTTAGGTACGTAGATAAAAATTACATTTCCTTCTTTAAGGCGTAAATTCGACTTCATAATAAAGGTTATTGATTCTTTTAAGCATGATACTCTGAAATGATCTCCGAGACAGATAACATTATTCCTGTTAAGGATAATCCTATGTCGATGAAATGCATATTAGGTGCATACCATGTACTAGTGAAATAAGTTTGAAAATTATCTTCCACACGTGTTAGGCTGTAATGAATAAATTAATTAATAAATTAATAAATTTACTCCCTTTAGTTGCAAAAGGTAAGTAACTATTGCTTGTGTGATCACAATTGCCATCCGTTTTCAAAATGTACGACACAATTATGGATAAAGAACTCGTATCACATCTAATAAAACATAATATTATTACTAGTCAGCATTTGATTAGATATTTTATTTCTATTAATACAACGCAACTAGTCTGCATTACAAATAACACTAATGTTTTGTTTACTATATCTAAGCATAACTCAATTTTTTCAAATGGCACCCCCATATTTTATTACTTAATCATCTTCGGCGTCCAAATTTTACATCTTTTATGTCTAACATATCCTACCCCTAAAATTGATAGTTTAGAAGATAATTAGATTTTTTGAAAACATGCATACTGAATACATTACTCATCGATACAGTGTGCCATGAAAAATAAGCGTTCTCAAAGATTTCTTGTCAAAGTCTAACGTCAAAATCACACTTCGTCGTTTGCATTCTCTCATTTTTTGAATAAATGTCCGCTATAGCAATTTTTTTAGAAAAAAACCAAATAACTACAAAACGTCCGCATCAAATTAAAAAAGCTAAAGGTATTTATAAAGCTTAAATATAGGTAAATCCAAATATGTAAAAATATACAGGGTGTTCCATTAAAAATAACAAAGTAGATGGCGACATTCGGTATAATCGGAAGCGCTAGAAATCTAATAATATTTTCATTGAAGAGAGCATAATTGACTATATATAATTCTAAATTTTCAAATTTATATTTTGGCCAGAATCCCATAAACTTCTAATGAACGGTCTCGCTGCGACACCCTGTATGTGGTTATTCATATTGTGGTGTTAAATAAAATATTAATTTACACCTAATAATAAGAGGTTAGTTGCTCATTAACAGAGGTGGCATGGAGCAGAAGGAATTTATAGGCACTTCGTTTTGGAGGAAATTATAATCAAATAGGAACACACATTCTCCGATTTTAGTTAGCGTACTGTGTCAAATAAAAATTGTGCCAAATTGTTATTATTAACTATTACAATAGCCAATCAATTTAGAATTACTGGATTGTGTAGGTAATAAATTACTGAAGTTGTTATTAATTGTTTTAAATTATCCTCATACACAAGAAATAGGTATGAAAATAATATTTATTTAATAAAGAGCTTTATGAGTTGCAAATTTTTAAGAAAGAAATATAATCGACGACGCGACGTTAATAATTTTGCCAAGTTACATATTTAACGAATCCAGATCTACCTATTACTTTTAATACCATTATTAATATAAACAGCAAGCTACCAAACAAAAATACGATTTTTTTTTGCCCGATGTAGATATTGGTTTCTACAATTTTATAACGTAATAATTAAAGCTAACATGTATTTCGTTAAAATAAAGGCAATAATCTACGTTAAAACAGGAAAATAAACAGTTGTATAGTTACAGGGGAATACTCTTGTGTTCCTCTAATCGTGAATCTCTCTATACAATATAATCAATACTTGCTTTCGAAGAGGTGTCTATCCGAACAACCTCAAAATTTCAACATTTGCTAATGAAGGGATATATAAATCATAACAAAAATATACGTTTTCTATTATATTAAATAATTAAGTATCTTAAAAAATATAAAATACCTACTTGATATCACAACTTATTATCTTTATATATTGCTTCTGATAAATTGTAACAGTTTTTATTGCTATATATTTTACTCAAAGTGTGTAATTAATAATACAACAACGCATATGTTATATAATCGTCAATATATTAAAGTGTTACTCAGTTTTAAATTAAATAAATTATTATTTTATAATCATCATCGGGTAAATCACCTGCAATTCAGCTTTCAGAACGCTTCAATTGACTTTTACTTACGCCAAAATATAATTCTGCTAAGATAAAGCATTACAGAGATATTGTTTTTTCAATGTTTAAGACATTGCAAGAGACAAATGCAAGGAAAGTATAAAACAGAACATCTACGCACCGAAAAGTGAAGTTCATCAGCCATTACTGGATATTACTTTGATGTATCAGTTTTCTGATCACTTAAGGTTGATAGCATTCTTCTAGCAGATTTTTAAGTAAACTGGCGAACGGTGGCCGCTTTTCCTCATATTTGCTGTTAACATGGTATAACATTTAACGGACTGGAATGATTAAAACATGGAATGGTATTCTTTATAAGATTGTCAATTCCGTTGCCGACGAGTAATTAACAAGAATTATACCAAACGATTAATGTCTGTTCTACAAGCTGTGTTTATAAATAATGTATGAATCATCAGTACGTAGGTAGAAAATAAATAATTTAATTCATATAACTCATTACAAGACGTATACGCCTTTCTACGTCAGTTCATTAGAAAATATCCAATGGTCTTCAAAAATCCTTGCTAAGTTTTTACAAACATTGCGTGATGAATGAATTAGGGTACAATCAACTTGGTAACAACTATCTCTAAACATTCAGTGGTAGATTATTTAGGAAGTCTGCAACCGCTCCTCTTAATAACCGTAAAGAGGAACACTTAATAAAAAAATTGTTCCTCGTGAATCTTTACCGAAATAAATACACAAAATTTTGCTTTTGCTCTGTCGTCTCCTAGTCATTCTGTATTTTTTTATACGTTTTTGTATAAATAAGTATACCATGTAAAGTAGTAACAATAAGTGTGGCGACTGCTATGCAGTTATTCGAATAAACATGGAAATACATCAGAACATTAGTTTAGTTAATGTCATTATTAGTTACCGACTTTAAAAATTTTTACGAGTTATATTTAAAATTTGACTAGAACTTTCTAAATTTTTGCATAGTTATTTATTTCATTCGCCACTCCGCTATAGTATCCAATGATACAATATCCATTTTTAATTATTTTGATATGGAATGAACGTTACTTTTAGTCGGCCCTATATCGATATAAGTTTGAAGGCGTAAATTGGATGTATTGTATCTTAAATAGCAACAAGTCAAGTCTGAGATCTTCAAGTTCAATGCCTTCAAAATTACAGAATTTTTCGTAATGTTTATAATTGAATAACTCAAAAACGGTTAGTTTTTAGGTATCTTAGTATGTTTTGATGCAGAATTACATACGCAACCTAAAAAAATCATAACAATATACCATGCTATTTATTAGTAAGAAAGTTGGCGTGAACTTTGGGTAAACTCAAAGTGATAGAAGAGCGTAAATAATTTCGCTTATAAATGACAAATTAAATCAATTATGTTTCTAACTCAAAAAACTACCATATGAGGTTCCAAAAATAGTGTTTATAATACACAGTTTCCAAATTAAGAAAAGTATGGTTTAGGGCGAATGAGATGTTGTAAAACAATGTGAACAGATTATTTAATTCAGTATAACCAGTCTTTTTAATTACTGGCTCTTAAATTAGGTACACACATATATATGTGTGTATCTTTTCTTGCTTGATAATTACAATTTTAAATTCTCACTAATTAATTTTTACTGTTACAACTTTCAATATATTTCTATACAAATTGTATATAAATGAATTCATAAAAAAAACTATCTTTTATAGTTTTAACTTATATATTAATGTACCTATTATGAGATATAGCTATTTAGTAGAATTCAATGTAGATATGACGAATTAGTTCTACTTAAATTTTCTGTTAGCTGCTATGAATAGCTACACATTACTTCCATTAAAACAACAATACGTTTCAATGAATTAATAATTTCATAAACAATTCATAAACTCTTTTAAATAAAACTGTACGTATCACAACACACAATTTTATTTAAAAAAACAGTCATAACATTTACAATCATATTTCAAATACATTAATAACCAAATTGAGAAACATCTCTAAAATGTGTTGCTCCTCCACATATGTATGTATATATGTACTTATCAAATAATTTTATACCCTTCTTAGTATTTCAACTACATAAATATATACAACGCTTAGATCATGCAGCAACAGTTGCAAAACATTTTGTCATCTTTATGCCTCTAAGTCTTTGCACGAACATCTAAGTTTTTATTACTTACATTAAACTTACCTGAAATTACACGTATACGTAGGTATATACTTGTATTTAGATATATCTGCTAGCTGTAGTCATAAATATCTGTTTTATATTGGTGTATATACCTCAGAATGTAGAAGGGTATTTTTACCGATCCTGTTATTGCAAAGAAATGACGGGATGATAGATATTTTAGTACCCGAACTTCTGAACGTTTACGAGTTCTAAGCTGTACTGATCGTTGTGAATCGAGATTTGCTAGCGCGTCCATAAAAGCGCGCAGCTTTTGCATACAGCTTTCACTTTGGGCTGTATACAATAAACATAGAAGCACACACGCGACTATATTTACGACGAGAAAATTGCGTTCAGTTCGCCGAATCTGTTAAAAACAACTTACCTACTGCTACAGTTGGATTATTTGCGTGGCGAACCGTAACTGAAATTTTTGATTTATTTAAAAATACTCAATATTGTAATAATTGTTTATTGATTTTATACAAAATAAATAAGTATAACTGTAAGCTACATATACATACTTAAGTAATTTTGAGCATTAAACATAAAAACAAAAATTTATTATTTAACTTCTATCTTCTCTTTCGCGAAGAAATATTTTACTATAAACTCAAAATGAGACATTTTTCCTTCTGCTTTATCGCGCTATCGTATTTTGTATAATGAAACCAGTTACCACTGTTACGTACTCCATGCCATTACGAAGCGTATGTATGCATGTATGTCCATGATCGGAGCTTGAGCTAGTTAGTCAATCGAATATAATCGCTGCAATGCAATCGTCCTCACCCTTGGTCCTCACACTATAACACTGCAACTGCATGCAAGCGCTATAGCGCTCATAGTTTTTAACGTTTACACTTGGGCTTCTGAACGTATGTTTCATGACATCATAAATTTAGACGTGATTTATTAATGGTTTATCTGTTTCTTGATAGTATACAGTTCTGTAAACTTCACGCTACAGCAATGACAGGAAATGTTTAAACGAGTATAGACTTGACATTCTATTAGTTGTTTGGCAATTTTTGAATAGATTACTAAACAGACTTTAACCGATAATAGCATTTAATACCAACCTTTTTTGGATTTATTCTTCGTATTCTTCGTGTACTTACTACTACTACATTAGAAAGATGATTCTAAACAAGAAAATGTGATATGAAATTTTCCGATCGATCTTTGTTTTCGAGTTTTGTGCACTCATTTAATTTTTGTCAAAAAATTAACTCATATAAATTACTTCGAAACAAAAAATTGTTCGCTAGTTGTTAACGGTTATCACATACTTTGGGTTATGTTCTTAATTGTTAGTGTAAAAAAGATACAAATCTTGTCAAGAATGCAGTTTGGTAATGAAGAATATGTCGACATTATTTCTGTACCGCTATTGTAACGGCAATACTTTAGAAAGTGTCGAGAATATCAAAGAAAACATGTCAGCCATCTCACCGTGGACAACACAAGCAAAAACCGAAACTTTATTATTTCCATTTTGTGGTCCAATGCATCCACTTTCGCTAGAGATAATATCTATAACTACCACAATCAGCATCAGGTATGGTCAATGCAAACTATGGATACATTTCGAAGACATCACTTTCAACACAAATTTTCAATTAACGCATAGTGTGGGATAAAAAATATAAATAAATGCAACGTCGTACTTTGTTAGATAATTATGTGCACGAGTTATTAGCAGATGTTTTATTTGCGATGCGTAACGTGATGTGATATCGGCAGGATCATGCGCCACCGCATTATAGAAAGGTTATTGTAGAATGGCTATACAACCATTTCTATGGAAGATATATGGGTATGAGCCGTCCAATTCAGTGGCTGGTCGTCAGATGTAAATGTAATAGATTTTTACTTCTAGGGTCACGTAAAACAAGTAGTTTATGCAGAGAAAGTTCACAATAAAGAGCAATTATGAGAAAGAATGCTGCCTTTGAAATTGGAAATTAAGATTTTACTGCAACTTATAATTCAGTGCTTTTACGTTGCCAGACTTGCATCGCGGCTGATGCTGGACTTTACGAATATAATTTGTAAATTAAAGTAATGGTTTTGCTTTATATGTAACTGTGACTGTGATTAAATAAAGTTCTGATATGATCTACTAATTTTTTGTGAAAAAATTTTACACACGAATTTTTTTTTCACTTCTTAGTAAAGTCTCTCTATGTATAATAATATAGATATCATATACTACCATACTTAATCCATTTTCCAATAATGAACAATACTCTTCACATTTCAGCAATAAATCCACTGTCAGCCTCAGAAATTTAAGAGTGTGTGATTTCGAAATAAATATACACTCGGTTAAAAAAAAAGTGGACAACTTTAGTTTAGCTTTTATTATTATCTAGTTGTCAAAATATCATTCAGTAAACTGACTTGTCTCGCCCTTTGATTGTAAAAAGTGTACCATCTACTTTAACATGTAAATCACTTTCAGTACTTGATTTTGTTTTATTTAGTCCACCTTTCCACAAGCCTATCTCATTTCCATTATGCGTTTTCTTTGATCTTAAAACCTTTGTTTTTTTCGTTAATATTAGTAAATGCAAACATTTACAATTGACATTTCTGTTCACTGCTGCGGTAATTAACGTTTTAATCGATATTACGCTTAATTATTTCGTATTTTCGTATGTACCGGGTGGCCAACTATAAGAATGGCGCTCGGCCATATCTCAGGAACGGTTTATAGTACTACTTCGGAAAAAAAATATCACTGACTAATGTGGCCCCGAGAAGCATCTGGAAATTATTATGGGAAGCGTACAATGACTAGATGGCGTAACTGTACACCAAAAATTTAAATTCTTATTTTATACAAAATTTACCAACTTCAGGTCTATCACAAAATCTTCTAAAAATTGCGGATATTATACATTGAACCAATTTTTTATATTTTGTCAAATAAGGAGAGGGAAGGAGGGGAAACTTTATTTTAAACGATCGTTTATAACTCCGGTTCTGTTGAACCGAATTTTGCAAACTTAATCTCGTTAATCTCTACCTATCCGAAGATATCTTAAGAAACGTGTGAATGGTTCAATAAATCTAAATTATTGCCCTTTCTCTGAACGAAATTTAGCAAATTTGGTCTTATTGGAAAGGATTTTCCTTGATCTACATTTGGCGATTATAACTGTTTAATATAATTTTGTCCATCGCCACTTAATGGCATTAAAAACATTTAAATGTGCAAGTTTTGTATATTATGTATACGTATCTGCGATGTTTTCTTCCAGTTAAATGTGTTAGAATTGGTTATATTACATAATTCTATTAAGCTTTTGAATTAAGGTTGCACTGCCATGATTATAACAATAGTAATTCTTTTAATTTCCATGCAAGAATTGTTAAATGTTACAAAAACGTATTGCCGAGTTACTGAAATATTTCTGATTTAGAAATAGTTAATAGAAAGTACTAGAAACAAATCTTGAAAACTTATTTTTTTTTGTAATAGTTTTTCTTACTTTTTAAAATTAGAAACATTACCTCGACATCATCATGATAGTTGGTACGGTAATTTTTTTATTAACGATTTTTGTAATTTTTAGGAAATCTTGTATCAAAATTAAAAAAAAATACCATTGCTATATACAGAGAAAATTTCCCGCCAATCCCAATTGGCCGCGCAACCTTAATCTTGTCGTGATCTTGCCGCGTACGTATGTATACATACACATCTATGTATGTTCTTTCTGTAACTCCCACCGTTTTATTTTTGAATTTGTAGGGCGAAAATTATTTATAACTACACTGTATGAAAAATAGTCTGCTCCAAAATATATCATCCACTTAAATGTAGATTGCTATCGATGTTAATAGGTAAACCTAATTTACAAGGAGCGAATTAGCCACTTACCACTTCATAATGACAAAAGATATATAATGCAATCAGCAACATCAATATCAATAATAATTACTGCTATATTCAAAATAATATTTTTCGATACTTTACACATAAATAAGATGAAACAGATATATTATTCATACCAGTATAAATATAAAAATTTCAATACGGATTGCAAACATGTTTCTCATTTAATACTTTTAATCTAACTTCATCTTAACCCAACACACGTCCTAAAAGTTTTCTAGAATGAGTACTGAAGTTACATTATTAACACTTTTCTATTGTTTAATGTACTACATTCACCTCGGCTAATATACAAAAAATTATTGGGCTATGTGTAAGGTCATTGGAAGCACGTTGCAAAATTATTTTGAGTATACTGGGTTCCAAAAGAAAGTTACACATCAATTTAAGTGATACTTAAATCACGTGTTTTTGTTTCCTTGTGTATTCAGTTTATGGTGTAAATTTATATGTAATAAGATGTACTTGGTTAATTTTTGTCTGGCTTCAAATAAAAACGAAACAACGTCCAATGCACCACTGCTGACTTCTCAAGAATAAATTAGGCAAAATTAATAGCTATCTTAAATTACTAATGTCATCATGTCATTACTACATTGATATGACCAATTTTTAGTATACAGCTTGAGTCAAAGGCCATCAAGTATATTAATGTTATTAATGGGAATAGCTAAAAATTTTGTTTACAAAAATTGTGCTGACCAACACATAGGACTTTTTATGTATAAAAATGTTATACATCGTGTCCTATAAAAAAGTTAACAACAGAAATATACATTTCTTAAATGGAATTAACTATACATTTTTATCTTAATCGTAAGGCTACTTAATTCTAAACAAAGTAAAGTAAGTAAAGTTTGTAAAGTTCTTAGTTCTCGTGGAAAAAATTACTTCGTAGATTTTGTCATCCAATTTTCATTATTATGCTTATAAGAAAGTGAAATAAAATCATAGCATGCACTGAAATAAAAATGTAGTTGACAAATGCCAAACGTTATTGTTTGTCAGCATATTAGTAATTCTAATTGTGCTGTCTTTAATTGCTGTTTATTGATAAACATGCCACAACATTACAGTAGAAATGAGCTAGTCGGTATACTTCTAGTCATTGGCAGGGCAGATGAAAACTTTACGAAGTTGCTCGCCTTTATATGCGAAGATTTCCAAATCGAACACATCCCGATGCAAAAGTTATGCCCTTCACTTTTCTGTTAATGGGTGCCATGATTTTCCTATCGTTTTTGTATTTGCATGCAGTGGAGATTTAGTAAGAATAACTATAAATTTCTTTTTTCGTGGAAATTATGAGCTTCACAAAAAAATTACTTGGATTTTTTTGTTCAGAATCAGGTGATCTTACAATCAAAATGAAAATATATAGGCCATTCCATTTAAAAAAGTACACTTTTTATGACAACTATAATATATATGGGATACTGTATAATATTTTTATGCACAGAGTTAAAGTGTGTGTTGGTTGACATAACTTTTATTAATAAATTTTTTATCAATTCTCAATACTAAACAGTAATAGTCTCTATATTTGATGGCGAATCCTTTGACTCAGGCTGCATAATGGCCAATTAAAACACTAAATTGATTTTTACAAAGACACTCTAAGAGACAGATATAGGGAACCTTAATTTATCAAAAGAAAAATAAAGTTAAAATCGAATTACGATGTTAGATGCAGGTATTCCATTTAAAATAAGAAAGTTATTGCGCATTAATTGTAGCCACAGTTAGAGGTAAGATTTTAGTCGCTCTGTATAATTTTTAGAAACCATCTTTATTTTAACATTAGATGTAATGGTTTTGCTAATGAAACAATACAACTTACAACACAACTTAAATACATACAGCAGGCAATCATTTTAAATATTGATCTATATTTTCAAAAATTGTTAAATATCTCAAAAACCATATAGGGGATATAACAGCAACTTGCCCTTATTTAGCCTGCGTCATCGGAATGTGCAATGTTGCAGATTTCAAATATATGTATGTTACCGTGTTTTGTATATCAACCCAGGCGAATGCGATGCCCCACCTGTAGAGAGTCTCTCTCAAAAGTTTTTGCAAACGACACAGATTCCTGCAGTCACACTATGTCGATTTAACCCTATTAATTATGTCACAAAGTTAATAGTAGCCATGACACAATGCCGATCTTTACCTGTAGACAATTGTTTCGTCTAAAGCAAGAATAACTGTAATTGATAAGCGAAACAAATTAAGTCAGAATTTCATTTCTACTTGTACGTTATTACATTTAAAAGCTAATTTGTAATCAGATATCTTTTGTAAATATATTTCCAATGTAATATTCAAACTACCTTCGGCAAGAAAAACAAACTGTATTTATTGGTATTTACTTTGTCAATACAAGACAAACTGATATTGTTGATTTTTTATGAACGTATATCCCACTCAACTCAGAGCAGGCCCGCTGCATTCCTACCGATCTCTTGCCTTTTTCTCCAACCGTGAACTTGTTTCTCCCCCTAATTGTCATCTACTGCTTCAATTCATCATTTCGTCATTTTTTGTCCTTCTCCATTTAATATTTCGTTCCTGTTGCATTCTCACAAAATGATCCAGTCATTGCATTCTCCTTGCTTTTATAAAATTAATTATCGTAATTTCTTTATAAAAGTTGTAAAGATCGTCATTTGTTCTTTTTCCCCATAAATCTGTATTTCTTCCAAACATTTTTTGCGCATGCACACATTAATGTATTTTATATACACTTATCTGTGTTTCTTTAGCTGCTTCTTGATTCTTGTTAAGCTCCCAATACAATTATATTACCCCTAGAAATTCTTAGCTCTCTCTGTCTCTTTTGCTTTTGCCATTTATCTCCATTAAACTTTCATAGGTGATAATTAGATCAACAAACCCAGGTAAAATTTGAGATTGAACCGTTGTTTCTCGATTGATAAGTATTTCAAGGGTGTTTATCTCGGAAACAACAACTAGGGCTGGGCGATACCGACATTTTTGGTATTGATATCGATACCAATCGAGGTATCGATACTTACCGATGTATCGATTCCGTGCAGGGTTTCGATTCCGAGTACTGGAATCGGTTAAGTATCGGCAGGTATCGATACCTTGAACCGATACCTTGAATCGATACCTCGAATTGAGTCCTTGAATCGATACCTTGGTATCGATACCTAGGACTGATTTGTAGGTATACATTTTTTCAGGTTGATTTCAATATTTATATTCAATAACATATCTACGGTATCAAATGTACAATATTATGATACTTTGGCTTTTTTTATAACAATTATTGTTATTGTACGCGAATAATTACACTACTACTACTACTACTGTGATAATTACCCACAATTTATTGAAAGTAAAACAAAAATATTGTTATCGTAAAAAAACAGTGCATTATGTAATTAAAATCGAAAAATAGTGTAAGAAAATTTCAACATTACGCATCACTTCTATGCGACCTCATTACTTGTTATATTGGTTGCCCACATCCTATGCCTCTTCGATTCGCATCTAAAAAGTTATATAAGGTTTGTCCCTACACCGTTGGAAACAGGTCGGTGATCGAATAGCACATGCGTAATATAAGAAGTGCGTTCCAACAACTTCGAACTAAAGATCACGTACGGCAGATCAGACTTTCCAACAAATTTTCTGTGATTTGCCGACAGTTTGCCGGCTATCAGAACGATTTGAAGATTTTTCTCAAATCGACGTAGTACAATTGCACCGCATGCGCCTTGTAATCACAGACTAGGTAGTTGGTAGTCTGTGTTATCAACCGTTCCAACAAGTACTTTTGAATCGCCTAATCCGAAACTTGTCTGCAACTAAGCATGCGTAGTAGAGCGATACATACACTTATCGCCGACTAGTTGCCAATATTTTGTTGGAACAAACCTATAGTGTACTTAGCGTTATTTTAAATACTATTTCTTATTCTTAAATTGAAATCATAGAATATTTTTATAGCGCGAGGATGTAGGGGTAAACTTTTGCTTTTAAATTACAATTTAAAATTTGCATATATCATAGATCTTATCAAAAAAACAAATGCAGACTAATTTATAAATACTAATATCGTATATTTTTATGACAAAGATGTATGCTACAAACGGAAGATCCTAAGGAAGAGCACAATTTTGACCACCTCAGCATATTTTTTCAGTTGTTATATTGTACCATAACTCAAATTTTGACAATTTCTTAAAAAATTAACTAGACCTCCCTCACGTCGAAATTTGCATATCTCACCAGAATACATACGATATATACAGATTGTATATAAATCATGTACAGGCGTTCAAATTTTACCGCTTTCTATTTTTTTGCTTTATTTAAATAGGTGCAAAGTACAAGTTCACTTCTCTGAGGCTGTAAGTATGGTATATCCGTTGAGATATATATACAACTGGAGAGCGTATGTCTAAGTCCCCACCACGGTGAAAACGTGAAGAAAAACTGCCATCTTTGTTGAGCTTTTTGCGGGAAATTTGAAACTCTCGTCTTAGTAATATTCAACATATTAGACAATTAAAAAATGAAATGCGGTTTTATACCTATATTGATAAATATTATGTGGGGTTATGTTGCAACGTAAATACCAGTCACAACAGACACCACAGACGCAAATTGAGGTGAGCTATTTGCTATTATGCATTCACTGTCTTGCAAATCTAAATTATATATTTTTTTTCGCCTGAATGTTTATGCAAAATGTGATAAAGCAGGTGGAGTGGGTTGTATACCACCGGTCCCATCAAGTTGGCCGCTCTATATTGCCCCTTCCCTGCGACATACTCACTCCAGTTGTATATACAAATATACATATACCCAATATATTGTCCCTTCCTCGTAACATACTCACTCCAATTGTATACAGAACATTTAGAGCGACTAAGGCCAGCTAGAAAAGAGATAGATCCTAGGGTGGGGGAGGGGTGTAAAACATATACGGAATTAACGCATTGGCAAGCGTGTTATTCCGTATATGTTTTACAATCGCCCCACTCTAGATCTATCTCTTTTCTAGCTGGCCTTAGTAGCTCTAAATGGTCTGTACATACCTCAATGGGTATATCATAAACGCAACATAAAAGAATTATAAAGTGAACAATTTAGTGATCTATACTAATTTGTTGGAAAATACTTAAAATAGAATTGTTTTTTAATGGTAATATTTTAAATTACGCTCTATTTCAAGTTCTGATTAGTCTAACCAATGACCAAACTAACAATTATCCAAAATATTAATCATTTAAAATTTTTTAAATTACAAAGTTTAGTTGAAATGCCGTCCATTTTAATTTATGCAGAAATCGCTCTTCTTACCATATTGTCGAACACATTGTGTAATATTTCTGGTTTAATGTGAGTTAGTTTCCACAATTGTATGCAACAGTTTCTCCAATGTATGGCAGACGTAACGAAGAGACGTTACTGATCATTATCAGTATATGTTCTAGAAGCGCCAACTTTCCGACATAAAAAAATCATTTATCAAGGCGGGTATATGTATACTAAAAGCATTATTTAGGATTAGTTTTGTAGATTTTTTCTACTTTTATACTTTAATAAAACAAATAAAATTATTATATTATTTATTTTTAAAATATAATAAAAAGTACTCATAGAGCAACACACTTAATTTAACATTATTTATACATATTTACACATTTCTTGTATGGTTTATGTTATAAGCATAAACGTTGTTAATCTAATACCTCAATCTTCTTGCCCCACGATAAAATTACTATTATAGTCGTATATTGATGACATAAACAGTACCGCATTTTCTGCTTTTTGGTCTCAGGAGTATCTAAAATAATGCCAATAAAAAATTTGTTGAAAATGAAAAATGACATATAAGCATACCCTCCTCTGGTTGCCACGATTGGAATTTATCTCGCCCTATTTCGCCGTCAGCATCCAAACCAACTAGGAATGTATTAGGAAATACTTTAGTAAAGATAGTTTTTTCGATATCTTTAACATTTTTCGCAGCACAGCAGATTCTAATAGCAAAACTATGTTCACGCAGATTTATTTGATTCTTAAACTAAAACAGTACGTATATATATGTATAGACGTAATGATCATATTGTACATACGTCAATTAGTTCTTGTTTAAAATCAACCTCATCAGAAATTACAACTGAAAAAGCATCAAATTCTGCTGGATTATTTTTATCCTCCGTGAGAGCAATACAAAATAGTGTATTCGACTTAAAAACTCTCCTTGTGATATCTTTCTGAAATGGCTTAATACCATTTGATATGACACCACCACCAATGGCGATTCCTTTTGCGTCCTCTCTAAAATAAATCCTTGTTTAATATCATGCAACTACAAATAAACAATATAGAATTTTTTTGTCTTGTGATGGGTGCTAGTTGCAGCAACTTCACAATAAATTTAATAAATTATAAATAGAAATAAATTTTGTAATTTCAAAATTGATCGATAGTTGTGTCGCTTCACTTCCCTTTGATTTACATTTTTTGCCTACTACATTAGAACATGTATTTTTTACAAACATTTGGTTGCCGTCAACTCATTCTTTTTTGTAAAATTGAATACATTTACAGTCGATTCTCTTTGAATAATAATTATCATCTTAAAATTTTGATAAAAATATTCCTTACTGATATTATACTTTAAATAACTTCCTTTTATATCTCACGTATTTAATTTATCTTTATCAAAATGAGGCAGTTCATTCCTGGAGATGGCTGTTTAACTATTGACTATGGCCGTGAAAGCCATCGCATAGAATAATAATTAATTAAACATCTAAAGACTTAAGACTAAGTATTAGCTTTCTTATATTAGACAAACAATCGGTAGTTATAGAAACAACAACCAATAACATGGTTCAAATTATATTAGGTATAAAATAATAATAATTATGTCAAAGCTTCCATTTTTCTGGTAACTAATTACATAAAAATCTGCTGACTGAGGTTTGCAGTATCCCTTATCTACTCTTTGCTCCTGAAGAAGCTATTTACATTATAGGCGAAACGTCAAGTTAGTAGATTTTGTATTTTTGTTAATTTACTTTATTTTATATTTAGTTTTTTTATATTGTATATATCTTACAGACCATGATGTGGTCAAAACATTGAAGCCCTCATAATTGAGACTCAGACAATAATCGATTTTTGACGAGCAAAATGTTTATATACACGGTTCATATGATTTAAAAATCATAAGCACAAGTAGATTCTACGTGAAATTCTAAATATATTTTATGTACAGGGTCCGGCACTGAAACTTTCTTTTTTCAAAGGTAAAAAATAACAGTATACATTGCACATTTTAACGTTCTCTTTTATTAGCATTGTGCACTAACATGGGAAGTTTGATATTAAACAGTTTTAAAAAGAATATTTGGCAAGTGTCCATCGCTGCTGTCGATGCATTGTTGTAGCCGATTTTTGACGTGCAAGTGGAGTCTCTCCAGCATAGCAACCGGTATATGTTGGCTATTTCATCACCAATATTGTATTTTAATGCTTCCAGAGTTGCAGGACGGTTATTATAGACTTTCGATTTGAGGTAGCCCCATAAAAACATGGGGCTAAATCTGGCGAGCGTGCGGGCCACAAGATATCACCTTTGTTGGAGATAAGTCGCGCTGGAAAATTCTCACTGAAAACACGCATTGAATTTCGTGATATGTGGACAGTCGCTCCATCTTGCTGAAACCATACTTCTCCAACAGCAATATTTTTAAGGGCAGGCAGAAAGAAATTGCCAAGCATGACAACATAACACTCCGAATTTGCCGTTACCGTGCCATTGTCCTCTTCGAAAAAAGGTGGCCCAATAGTCCCTACACTTGATATCGCACCCCAAACTGTGACCCGAACCGAATGAAGAGGCCTTTCATGAACCTCTCTGGGATTGATACCGCTCCGACACCGCATATTTTGTTTGTTAACACACCCTGAGATGTGAAAATGTGCATGATCACTGAACCACACAATTGCGTCAGGAGGAAAATTCTGAAGGAGCGTCTCGCATGCTGTTTGTCGTGAAACCAAATCACGTTCGGAAAGTTATTGTGCGACTACCATTTTAGATGGATAACAGCAGAAGCTTGAAGCAGAGCGCCTAGGAAATCACAAAACTGAATCTCGTACTGCCTCGGTGTTTGCAGGTGTTCTAACGGTCCGTGCTCCTCCTGGTCTTTTGCGGAACATATTTCCAACTGCCCTAAAAGCTTCCATCCACAATAAGATGGATCCTCGGGCAGGAACAGTACCTCCAGGAGGAATATTGTACCCTAAACTGAACGCCCGCTGCACTGCGACGGTCGACTGGCCTCGTGAAAAGTAGGTTTCTACTGCAAACGCGCGTTGCTCTCTCACCCAAAGCATTTTGACAATTAATGACGTTTGACAAACAAATTCCCACATCAACGTTCTAGGGCGAAAACACTACCACGCCGCAACTAGTTCCAGTCGTACCACTACGTCTAATCGAAAAAAGAAAGTTTCAATACCGGACTCTGTATAATGTCGTATACCTAAGTCTAACCCTCTTTGTCTTATTGACATTCTTATGCTAAGTTTGACGTTTGCAGGCAGACAATCAATTGCACTTTTTCCATATAAGGAGAAGTTTATTATTTAATTTCAAGTAAATTCTCTCAAGAAGACGACCTATACCTATAGTATTTGTATAAAATTGTTACCATTATTAATAAAGAGCGTGCGAAATATACGCTTTAAAATGAAATCGGAAAAATTACCGAAAGTCAATTTTGTTTTAATGGAAAGTGGCAATTTTTGTAATTTTATCTTATTCGCCATTAAAAATAAAGGTTACTTTGTATAAGCATGTCTATTACAAAAATGGATAGTTTTCGAAATATTGACAAGTTAGTATCTTTATCTTCTACAATACATCATAATATTTGTATTAGTTCTTTTAAATTAGTTCGCCATGACAGTATTTACGAAATCATAAATTGTAAGTTGTCCTATAATAGTATATTATGACACTAGTGCATAATCAAGCTTTTAAAGCACGAGTAACGAGTTTAAAGCCACGACGCGTGCCGTGGTTTATATACTATTTTTTCCACTACTAGCATATTTAACTGCTTTCTCAATAATAATGTAATATAATAAGCCGTTCCGATAAATGTTTAATTTAAGATATCCATAGAAAACATGTTAGTCTGTAAAAACAAATGAATAAACATTTAATGTCAAATTGAGATTTTATTCATGTCTTGTCACAATACCAAAAAAAAAATGTCAGACAGTAGTTGTACTCCTTCAGAAATCCGCAAGGAAGCAAATCAAATAGAGTATCAAAAATACTGGTACACTAGCTTGCAATAAAATCTCGTACACTTTAATGTCAAGCAAGCTAATTTTTGAAGATTATTTTTCAATGTAAGCTGACTTTAGATTTGACGGATGTGACACACTATGCATAGAATGAAACGTCAAATTGGAAATGTCACAAAAGGTGAAATCAATATAGGTAAAACTAGGTGTACGAGATTTTATTACAAGCCAGTACATCAGGAATTAACATAAGCTGCCATAATTGCGCTATTAATTATTATTTTAATAAGTAATGTTTACCCAATTACGTATTTCCTACTTTATTTATGTTAAATGTTAACCTAACCTTTTTTCTTGAATTGCGGATTTCATTCGTGCATCTATACGACATCTATGGTTTTATATTCAAATTATTTCTATTCTATACATTTTTATTGAATAAATCATAATTTTATTATTGTCAATTGTTTTTATTATTTACTATAGAGCGTCTCAACCTTAGTATTCAGTACGGTCTCTTATGGGATATATACCTCTCATATTATCTTAAACGATTTGTAATAAACTGTCTCTTTTATATTTACCAACCTTAAACACGTCTCGATAATTTATTATGACAACTTCGCCTTGTTTAAAAAGGTTGGTATTTGTCAAAAAAACGGACGCCAATGAATAAATAAACATGAAAAATGACATATTATGTTCACTAATTTGTGTATACTGTTAACTTCGCACGCATAAATGGAAATAAGTACACACTTATCGACTTGGGAAAGTAGTTTTTTCCAGACAATCTTTCTCGATTGCCCGATAGTTTCATTTTAGAGTAACCTAACCTACAAGTATTTAAAATGTCATGTTGTTTAAAATGACTTACCAACCTAACTTGTCATTGGCGAACTGGCATCTATGTAGTGTATCTGCATAAGACACATACTGAATACTAAGGTTGAGACGGTCTATAGTAGGAGATAATTTTTATTATTGACTACTAGGAGAGAAATTCATCTTTTCGGCCCGAAAACATACCAAATAATGACGTCTTCTAACGCTAGTAGTGGAAAAAATGATTTACCTTACAATAATTGAAGGGGTGGGTGCAATAATGAGCCATACGCCATTGTAAACAATATTGTGTTTTACATATGTACTAACTAAAATGAACAAGACGCATTGTTTGGTGCAACAATGAGCCATATATTGTACATAGTGTTATGTGTATATATTCTGTAATTATATTCGGTGCAAGAATGAGCCATGTAACATAGTTTTCTCGAAACCGTGTTTTTGGCGTATGGCTCATTATTGCACCCACCCCCTCAATTACAATTATTATACAAACAATGATTATTGAAATATGTTATAATAATAAACTTTATTCATCCTTAGGATGATTTACATACAAATAGTACATTATACATTAACTTAATTTTTACATATACTCTTAACATAAATACTAGCAAACTTCTTAAATATACTAATGTTATTACCCGCCTGCTTAGCCTTATCTGGCATTTCGTTGTACAATTTCAATCCCTTATAAAACAAACTATTTTGTGAACAAGATTTTCTATTTAACGGTAATCTAAAGTTATTAACATTTCTAGTTTTATATATATGAATATCACTATTATAACGGGTCGATGGCCGCAGTGGTTAGGCGGCTGACTATTGTTGTGAGAGGACGATAGGCGCCGGAGTTCAATTCTCTGGAGAGACGGTGACATTTTTTCAGAGAGTTTAATCCCGGACCGACTTGCCATTCGCTGTTGGGAGCAAAGTGATTAACAGCGCGGCATCATAAAAGGCGATATGATGCTGTCACAAAGCCAATTGAACACAACATACACACACAAAAACTACACCGCGAGAGTTGCAGTGATAGCCAGACAAACGATACAGTTTACGGAGTCACTGCAACTAAGCACCCACCACATTAAGAAAAAAAAATATGCAATAAATCTACTCATGTATTCAGGAAGTTTATTATTTACTATTTTATAAATTAAAACTAAACTGTTAAGATAAACTCTTTGTCTTATACTAAGCCACTTCAACATATCTAACATAAGTGTAACTCTTGTATATCTACTACATCCTAAAATTATTCTCATTGCCCTATTTTGTAATTTTTTGTAATTTATACATCTCACCTTCACCAATTAGTAGTAAAATTGACGCACAGTATTCGAAGTAGGGGGCAATGATTGTCTTATACACTAATATTCTTGTCCATGTACTCAACTTAGTGCTAATCCTACCTAAAGAACTAATTTTCTTAGCTACTTTCTTAACTATGAAATCTACATGACTCTTGAATGATAGACTATTATCTATTACTACCCCTAAATATTTAATCTCTTTCACAAAGTCGATAGGTACGTCATCAATAGAAATACCACAATTTATCACACTAGTCCTATCACTAACCCTAGTCCCAATTACCATAGCTTTAGTCTTTGAAGTATTGAGCTTAAGTTTATTCATTTTCAGCCATTTTGAAATATTTTTTAGTTCATGATTCATTTTCCTGACAGCCCTCTCAAAATCACTATCATACACACTCACGAGTGTATCATCCGCAAAAAGGTTGATATTGCAATCCTGTGAAACCGTACCCAGGTCGTTAATATACAAAATAAACAATAGTGGACCCAAAATCGTACCCTGCGGGACCCCCAGAAAAATTTCTCTGAGTTCTGATATTCCATCTTCGTATTTAGTTACTTGCGATCTTCCGGTTAAATAGTCTTCTAACCATTTAAGGGCTACCCCTCGTATTCCGTAGTTGTGAAGTTTTCTTATTAATCGATTTCGATCAATAGTTCTCAATAGGCTCTTTTGAGATCAAGAAAAACTGATACTACTTTATTATTATTTTCTATTTCTTCCTTCCAATTTGCAAGTACTAAATTCAATGATGTTTCACATGAATGGCCTTTCCTAAATCCGGACTGATAGTCTGCTAGAATTTTATTTCTTTCGATAAATTCCTCCAGTTGTTCCTTAGCAGCCTGTTCAATGATCTTTTCCATAGAGGGCATCATATTAATAGGTCGGAAATTATCACACTTCCTAGCATTATTCACCTTCGGTATAGGAATAACCGTAGATGTCTTCCAAATTCTCGGAAATGTTTATTATTTATGGGGGATGTAATCAAGTTATTTCAACAATATGTGCTACATTTGCAAATCGATATCTGCATAAACGGCAACCGTCTTAAAATTCCGTTAAACGTATTATAGAAAACTTTAGAAACTTTGTATTTGTGAGAGCAGAGATCCAGAGAAATAAACCAATTATTAATAAGGAAAATAATGAAACAATCTAGGTAGAAAACCTCGTACTTAATAATACACGCAATAACAAAATAGATAGAATTATTTTAATGCTCAAACTGACGTCCTTGAACCTCGAGACATTTTTCGCACCTAATTCGTAATTGTTGAGTGGCTTCCTTTATTGACAGAGCATTTATATTTTGAAATGGTCTTGTGACAGGCCTTGCAATCGTCTATGTTGGTTACAGCAGTGTTATAGACCATGCTTTTAATTGTACCCCAAATAAAATAGTCTATTACTGAGAGATTGGGAGAACGAGGTCGCCAACAAATAGGTCCATTGTTGGCAATCCATTGATTATCATACAAATTTTGTAGATAATTGTTCACTAAATGGCCATTATGGTGTTGTGTCCCAAGATGCTGGTAAAATATATTTTTATGATCATCTAGCTACAAGTTATCTAAATAATCAGTTGTAGATAGAAATTTTGTAGTATGCTGATATAGCGCTCTCCAAAATATCAACAATAAATAAATTTAAATAATCATCGTTTGTATAATCTAAGCGCTCCGGCATTAATTATTGTAATTATTATAAGGTAAATGATTTTTATTTGACAACTGACAATTTATAATTTTGTAAATACTGTCATGGGTAACTAATTAAAAAAGAACTAATGCAAATATAGTATGTATTGTAGAAGATAGAAATACTAACTTGCCAATATTTCGAAAACTAACAATTTTTGTAATAGACATAGATACAAAGTAACCCTTATTTTTAATGGCGAATAAGATAAAATTACAACTTGCCACTTTCCATTGTAAAAAATTAACTTTCGGTATTCTTCCGATTGCATTTTCAGGCGTATATTTCGCATACTCTTTATCAATAATGGTACCAACTTTATACAAATAGTATTCAATTAGGTCATCTACTTTAAAGAATTTACTTGAAATTAAATAATAAACTTCTTCTTATATGGAAAAAGTGCAATTGATTATCTGCCTGTAAACGTCAAATTTAGCATAAGAATTTCAAAAAGGGTTAGACTTAGGTATATGACATTATACATTAAATATATTTAGAATTTTACGTAGAATCTAAAAACGTGACAATATGCCAAGTTTGTGCTTACTTCCGGTATACCCCGGAGCCCCGCCATCTTGAAAATATTTTAGGCGAATGGCCCCCATAGACTTTAGTATAGTGTCCAAATTTTATATCATTCCTATTAGCTATAGTTTTTCCACAATCGATCGGTGCGGTGTCCGGTGAACCACTCTGTATAAGTACACTGAATAGATCATAGTTGAATGGCCTAAATTAAGTATGCTATCACACAGCTTCTAAATGCATACAGCATTGTATGTGCTTTGAAAATACAAATGCAAAGTTGATAAAATTATCATAAACTCTGCATATACTTGTAGATACCACTAAATTTACTTAAGTTAAAGACATACCTCTTAAATAATTCCTTTGTAAACTTCTTTAGTATTAGATTTGGGTATGATAAGGTAAATAACAATATACAATGAATATGTTCCTCTTGAGAGATACTTTTACCAAAAATATTGTCAGTCCTATCACAAGGCGTAATAAATTGTTTCACATTTATGTTAGGAATTTTTGGTATAAATAAACCCGTAAAGGAACAATTTGAACCTACAAAATACATACAAAAAATTGAACTCATTATTATATTCAATTTCATATACCTTTACTTGATATTGGACTATACACTTGAGTACATGAAAACCCAGAAATCAATATCCTTTGGTACGATTTCATTAATAAGATATTCTGAAACTGAGATTTTAATAGGAACATAAAATTATATTTCAATTATAGATATACATACACGTCATTCTCTTGATAGGTTCATCATGAACACAAATATATCTCTGTAATTTTATTTCATGATAATTATAAAATATAAGCGCAAAAGCAACGCTATCATATTTAAAGTTGTTACTTTTCTCTATTGTGAGCTGTGGAGCTTTAGTTTTATTTAAACTTAGCCAACTAGCATTATTTCTTTTTTTAATTCATCACTGCTATATTTATTCCACGTGTTATTAACTAACAAGGCTGATTTTAGATCTTCATAAGGCAAATTCTCAAATACAATTCGAAGTAAAGGATAAACTTGCTCTAATGCTTCACCAAAATTGAACATTTCACATGCTTCATGCTCACTTATTTTCTTCTGTCTCAAAGATTCAACACAATATTTATGGTCAGACATTTTGAAGCAATCCCTGATATAAACATCCCCCTGCAATAGGTAATTCCTACAGCATTCGTAACTCACATGCAACCTAAATGTGAAAAATATAAATCTGCTGAAATTGATTTTACGTGAAGTCAGGCGGCGGTTTCAATTTGAAATATTGGTATATTGAAAATCTCATAGATATACTGAAACACAATTTTATATGTTTAAATTAAAATAAACCGAAAAAATATATTCAAATATTTACTTATTTTATATTGCATACATAATATAAGCAAATTCGGCAGTCTATACCAGGTCTATACATCGTGTAACCTTCTCAATAGCTCTTCGGAAATCCAATGCACTATGAATGCGCTCCAATGTCATGTCAAATAATAATGCAAATGCGCGAAAATGTCTCAAACTCTGGAACGATAAATTTCCCAAAAAGTACGTGAGATTGGTACTGAGCATGTACTGAGCGCAAAGATTTAAAATGTAAGTAATGTTAAAATGAAACTTGTCGAGCCCTCTATATTTTAGACCTGTAGATTAGCTCATACCGCTTTACAGTACATATCGGGTGTCCGTAAATGCTTGTAGCTGACAGCTACTGACAAATTTTGATTAAGTTTGTCACACTACATTTGGTTTTATTCGCAAGAATTAACATTAGCGTCCCATGCGGTAGTTACTTTCGGTTTAATTATTAAAATTGTTTCTTAAAATTAAACAGAATGCTTCCTTTTGGAAACGCTTATTGCTAATTAAAATCAATAATAGAAAACCTATATACTTTGTAATTATTCCTTAAATTTATAGATAATCATGAGAAAAAGCTATTTTTTTTATTCCCAGACGAAAAAAATTTTTTGTTCACCTAAAAATCGGGGAAGAAAGAACCACGATTACAGCGCTCTCCCCAAACGCGGCGTTTACGTGAACTACATGCGTGACGTATGATATAGTGTTTATGTCGTTTATGTTATCGAAATCAATGTATTGGCTACTTATGCCTTGTATTCGGACGATTTCTTTTTACTTAAAAAAAATGGTTCACTGCCATGAGAAGAGATGTACCTTTGACAGAGAAGACTACAGGATATTGTTGTTCTGATCATTTTGATGTAAGTACTTACATACATTACAATAATATGCATGTACACCACATACTTAAAATATACAGTGACCGGCAGAAAGTGCGCAGCATATGGGAAAATGGTTTACCTTTGAATATAGCAAAATTATGTTATTCCATCATATCACGGCATGACTTGAAACCAGAATAGCACTCGCGATTTCTGCCGAAACTCTCATCGTATACGAGGGAGAGTCAAAAATACAAAATTACGCTAAGAGTAAAGTACCCCCATTTTTAACATTAGACTTTTCTTTATTAACCAATAGTTCTTTGATTTTAAAAATTAAAGTAAAATATCGAGTTTCATTCACTTTTGATAAAAAATTTCAGTTTACTGTTTATTCTGAATTACTCTGTATAAGAAACTGAGCGCGCTCATACAATACGCAAATCTTACTGTCTGTAGACATCGTAACAGAAAACCATAAATAATACGTCGCAAAAGTCAGCTACAAAAATAATATAGCTCTTGAAAATAAAAATTCAAGAATGTGAAATAATTTTGCTGCACACCATATTTTACGTTTTCAGAAGGCAAAAAATTTATTTAATTGAAATTGTGTGATTCATTTTAACTTAATCATCTTTAAAATTGTAATATTTTTTCATAAAATTAGCAACACTTCTTTTTATTCAGGTTTTAATAATAATAATAGTAAAGATACATAATAGTAGGAAATAAAACTCAAAATACATTAACAAAATCGTAAACAAAAATATTTATTTACAAGTACATTATTTTTCTACGTGAGCTCCCCCATTCCCTATACAATTCATTTTCCTGTTGTTAAATTCTTGTGCTACGTTTCTTAGAAAAACCGGATTAATTTGAACGACACCCTGCCTAATCGTAACGTTAAAGCCACTCCGCTTCGCGTCGTGGCTTTAAACTCGTTACTCGTGCTTTAAAAGCTTGATTATGCACTAGTGTCATAATATACTATTTTGTACTCGCTTATCAAAACCTGTGCAATTGGCTTCAATTATGTAACATGTGCTTTTATAAGCTGTCTCATAATTTCACATTACTATAAAAGTTTTGAATCTGCTGATTTCACACTTGATTAATTTAGAGAAACTGTATTAAGATTGTTTAGATTTTTAATATTCCACAATTTTCTCCTGTATGCTACAAAAATCGTATTTTTTTCTAAAATAAGAACCAATGATTGGCAACCATACTTTCTAGTAATTTGAGGGTATCAGTTGTTGACAACACTGCACGGAAGAAAAACTGAAAATTTTCAAATTAAGACCCAAATGACAGCCACATGTACCTATAGATAAAAAGTAATTATTCGTAGTAATAATGATAGGAGTTTTTTTAGCACTGGGGTGTACATATTTATATTACCGTTATTATAAGACAAAAACAGCATTAGATGACGAATATAAAGAGAAGGTCCAACATTATGAAAACCACAATTGTGTAGTTGTATACTCAAAAATACATGGAGTGTCTGGATGGCCAGGATATGAACAGAAAATTGCTCAAATATCCTGTGGTAATACTCACGATGCCTTTTTACCGCTTCTCTATTTTCTAAATACTACAAAAGAGACACTTGATATTGCTGTTATGACTTTAACATCTAAAGAAATTTTAACAGGCTTATTTGCTTTAACTAAAAAAGGAATTAAGTTGCGCCTGATAATTAACTATGATCAAATGTTAAAGAAACGTGTGATTAAAGAATTTATTAAGAATGGTAATTATACATTACAGTTATAAGTCTGGAAACATTTACAAATTTCAGGGGCAGATATTTGTATTTATGTCGGAAAGAATATATCGAGTAGTATATTTCATCATAAATATGCCATTAAGGATTATAATACTGATTTTAGTGCCATGTGCTGTGGTTCCTTAAATTGGACAAACGCAGCTTTTCTAAACAATTATGAAAACATTGTATTTACAACGAATAAATCCATAATAGATGAATATTATGGAAATTATGAAGCAAGTTTTAGTTATGTTAAAGGTTGTATGGAAGATGATCCGTTCCTACCTGTTCTAGATCTTTTATCATAACAATCATTGTGGTAAGTAATACATTTAATATATCTATTTTGTGACCTTTATGTACTTATCTTTCAATTCTTGAAATACTTCCATTTATAGGTCAATAAAACAACAATTAATTAAATACCAATTTATTCCAATAAATAAATTGAATAAATTGGTATTTAATTAATTGTTGTTTTATTAACCTATACGTGGAAATATTTCTGGAATTGAAAGGTAAGTAATACATTTAAGCATAAATACTGATATTTCTTTAAACTATTAATTTTAAGGGCAATTCCCAATGAGAACCTAAAAAAGTGGTTAAATGATGTAACTGTATGGTTTGCTGTTGCGACAGAATAGGTCATTTTGTAGGGAAGTATGATGGAAATACAAATACGAATTACAAAACATATAAATGCAATATATATTTTTCAAATAAAACTGCTGACAAAAATTCTGTTTCTTTCCACTACATATGGTACAACTATTAGAAGAATATTTGTGACATGTACTAAAATAAGTAACCGATTTGTTAGTAATTTTTTAGTTCTGTAACTTTACCGCATCTGAAAATTTTGTGGAATGTAATTGAGTGCTCTGCTTGTAGGTTTATAAGTGATGAAAGGTGTAGATGGATTTATAGCAGCATATATGGCGTGGTGGCCATATAATTAAGAATGCTAGATTTTTGGGATATTTTTCATTTTTACTGGTGATACATTAAATAATTAAGCGTTATATATCTTCAAATATTTTGTTGATGTAGAAATACGTTCACAAACAAAATAAAACGTTAAATGTATTCCATACATAACATTTTAAAAGAAATAGAAGAATTCGTGCTGGACATTTAATTAAGAATAAAGGCCGAGACACACCTATCATACACTCTTCCGATCTGACTACGATCATACAGTCGAACGAGTGTCTGAGAGGGAAATGGCACTGAAACCCTAACGCCATAGTTCACACATTTCCGACACCTGTCCGTTCCCACTCCCATCCGTCTCCGTTTTTTCATCCCATCATGGTCCGTTCGTGCAGACTATTCGTTTGCCGGCTGCGGGACGCATGTCGTTTGGTATTTTCTTTTGTATGTGAATATATGCGATGTTATTATTATTTAATACTAAAATAGGAAAAAATGGTGGCTATAAAACCAGAAACATCCAACAATAAGGTAATAAGTGTGGAATACTCTCCTTCTGCAGATCTTTTTTTCCAAGCAGCATGTACCCAAAATCTGCGTTTTCTGCTGTTCTCCGTGAAAGATCTTCTCTGAATTCCTTTATCTTCTTCTAAACAAAGTGCCACCATGGCTAAATCGCAGTTGCTAAAATTTTTTAACATTTTGCGCACAGGACCGTCCACGATATTGTTTAAATCGAAACTGGCGAGTGTATTGAGCCAAAGTCGGAAATCGGAAAGTAACTTGCAGCTTGTATGATGTGTGCCCTTTCCGATCCCACACCGATCCAATTCTTGGAGCAACATCGGACCGGAGTCGGATCGGAAGATTGTATGACAAGTGTGTCCCAACCTTATTGAGATAGTGTATTGAAAAACTACATCATATATTCTAAAAACAGTCACTTATACCTAATTGTTAATATTTTGTGTAAACCCATTCATTTTGCAAAACTTCGGCACATCTCCGACCCATAGATTCAACGAGACGAGCACATCGTTCTTTGGGAATACCCTGCTATGCTAGCACTACTTGCTCAAACAGACTATCTAAATTTCTTGTCTTTGTCACAATAAAGAATGAAATGCCACATGTGTATTACTGTTTATATAGATTACTATTATTCAACAACAAATGAACTAATATTTTTTTCGATAAAATGTTACCTATGATTTGAGTAATAGATACATGCAGTATGAAAAACCTACTTTTAGGTTGTGTTGTAGTAATATATTTTGATTCTTCACACTACATAAATTTTGATGTTTTTCTTGCAATTTCTTGTAATTAGGCAACCACAGCTTCTTCAATATTATACGCCATCTATGACAGAACGTGCCAAGTTCAAATCTCAGTTTCACCAACAATATGGTGATCGTTGCTATTTGTTTTACAAAAATCTAGAAATTTGATACCAATCATTTTAAACAATCTCCCAAAATTCTTCTATTGGTTGCTCTATATGAATATATGCCATTTCCCACAATCTGTATACAGTCCGGAAAAGAAAATTCAGTTATGAAAATTAATCAAATATCGCCAAAATTACAACGCTAAATAAAAGAAAAGAGAAATACAGTCATGTTATGGACAATATAAAACTACAACTATTTAAATTTTGATTTCTTTTATTTTTTCTTTAATTTTTCCGAACAATAGATTATTAGAAAGAGTAGTAATATGCAATATGACTTTAATTTGAAACTGACTATATTCTATATGTAAATATTTGATATATTAGGGATTTCATTTGCCCACTGATGATTTGGTTATAATTCAATTCAGGCGATTTAAATTGCCACCCCTGTTAAACTGATCAATTAATTGGCTGAACTGCATTTATCTCTTGTTCTGTTAGAGTTTTAAGGTTATATTCGTTATATTTATGTAAATTGATACAAATATTTGCTGTTTTTAGAAGTTAGTGCAAAATATGATGCAAAATATGATCTCATTTGCAATATATCATCTAAAATAAAAAAACCTGCAGTAGATTTCACAATTGGCAATATCAACGTATATTTCTAAATGGCTGGTAATTTTTGGCAAAGTTCACATCAGTAAGTTAAACACAATTAACGTTGTAGTTTTGATGTATAAAATTTATATGTTGCAGTCAGCAATGGCTATTAGACAAACAGGATTTAATAAGAGAAAGACAATTTGACCTAAGTGTATTAGCGGAAGAAGAATACCAAAAAATCCACATATTTTTTGCCAGTGGTAATTTAATTATAACATTTGATTATACAAGTACAATGAAATATTTTTATATTAGTTATTCAGACTTTGGGAGAGCAATTAAAACTTCGTCAGCAAGTTATTGCAACAGCAACTGTATATTTTAAGAGATTTTATGCCAGAAATTCTTTGAAATGTATAGATCCCTTGTTACTAGCTCCGACATGTATATTTTTAGCTTCTAAGGTTGAAGAATTTGGTGTTATTTCAAATTCAAGATTAATAACGACTTGTCAAACTGTAGGTAGGTCTTTCTATAAATTACATACATTTATAATATTACATTGGTACTTTCAGTAAAGAATAAATTTAGTTATGCATATACTCAAGAATTTCCATATAGAACAAATCACATCCTTGAATGTGAATTTTATTTACTAGAAAATTTGGACTGCTGTTTAATTGTTTATCAACCTTATAGACCATTATTACAATTAATGCAAGATCTAGGTCACGAAGAACAGCTTTTAACGTTAGCTTGGAAGATTGTCAATGATTCATTAAGAACTGACGTGTGCCTGTTATATCCACCATATCAAATAGCAATAGGTTGCATGCAGATAGCCTGCGTTATTTTACAAAAAGATCAGCACAAAATGTGGTTTGCTGAATTAAATGTTGATATAGAGAAAATACAGGAGATAGCAAGATATATTATAAATCTATTTGATTTATGGAAGCAATATGATGAGAAGAAAGAAATACAGGCACTTCTAAATAAGATGCCTAAACCAAAACCAGCACCACAGCGATAAAATCAAATAAAAGTTCTTTTAAATAATAATGTAATTTCATTTTAAAATAAATTATTTACAAACATAATTGTCTTTTTCAAGTTATAGAAACTATTAATTACACATCTTTAGTTTGTGCAGGAAGTAGTTTATGTCGTCTCATGTTATTAATAACGCCATCTAATGAAGTTGTTTTTTTTTTGCACTTCCCTTTAAAGCATCTTCACCATCCTTTCGCATTTTCAATTTTGGTAATGTGACTTCATCCATGAAATCAAAGTCAGATTTGTCTTCTTCTCTAAAACAGTGATTCTCATATTATAGTGCATTTTTAAGTGTTAAAATTTTACTGCTTAATCTCATTTAAGTTTTCTACTGGAACTGGCTGAGTTTCAGGTGTAGGTGATTTATAACCAGGACTTTTCCATTCCAATTCTGGAATTTCATCGTGCTCTAACATTGTATATAATCTATCAATTTCTTCAATACTGGGTTCCCAACATCCTTTGTAGTCTTTAAGTTCATCATCAGAACAGTCAACTGTCCAATCGTTCATTTTAATGTTAATTTTACAAATTCAACTTGAGCATATATTTCAAACTTTACTCACAATTGTACCCAAACAAAATTATTTTAATTTAAACCTCAAGCAAGCAAGCTAAAATATTTTAAACAATCTTTCAAACATATTTTGGTGTTTAAAATGAGGTTATGAATGTATGAATCAGGGGACGGTATCTTTAATGTATAATTTCTGTGTAGCGTGTCGAAGCGCCCTCATCGTGATACCCCGTAGTAACTATAAAAATACCGCGAAATTTAAATCGTGATATATATATATAGTATCTTAGTAATGTGCGTAATAATTTTTTTTCAAATAACCGAATGAATAACACCATAAAAGTACCTGATGGTTTTTATTCAATTCGATTATTTGAAAAAAAAACCATTATGCTCATCACTAATTTTTAGTTTTAGGTGATATTTAATAAATTTAATTTTAACTAATCTTTGTTAATGTATAAATCTGAAAATATGCATAAATAGGATATTTTGTACTATTAACAGAATAGACCAGCATAAATAAAATCCTTTATTAAAAAACAAATACACGTTTACCTGCGCCTTACATATTCTAAAGTTCAACACGTGCATATCATCATGGTTGACATTTATAAATTTCTTGCATAAGATGCTAATTATTGTTTTTAATCGGGAAGTTTTAACAACTGCTCGTATTATATTATCGTATTGTTAGAACAATAAACATACAGAACAGAACACAACACTAGCAAACATGAAAAATTAGAAACATAACTCATACAAACAAATCAATAAACGAAACAACCAAAAAACACATGATCACATCATAAACAATGCCATGACCTGCGCACCTGCGCTAAATGATGCTCTAACGAAAAAAATCAGTTGGTAGTGAAGGTTTCTATAATACCGATTTCTCTTTCTGACAACATTGTATTCAGCGCACCCTTCGTGGTACCTCGTTACTAACATGCACGTGATGATGTTTAAACCAATCAAAAACGTAGCTAGATTCCTTCCATAAGAGATATTACCCCTTGGAGTGTGTTCGTAAAGTCAGGTAAGAGTAATACGAGGTAACGATGGTCATATTATATACTATTGTGTTTATACTTTGAATCTAACATACACGAACGGGTAAGGTAAACTTTGGATACACCTCGGATAACGCGAGCAGCTTCCAGGAGGAGCACTCCAAGAGTGCGTTCGTAAAAGCTCGTCGCGTTATCCGAGGTGTATCCAAAGTTTACCTTACCCGTTTAGATTCAAAGTATAAACACAATAGTATAAGTGACCATCGTTACCTCGTATAACTCTTACCTTACCTCTCACGACTTTACGAACACACTCTTGGTGTGAATGTCAGGATATGGTCGATGTCAATAGGCATAGGCGTTTTCGCAAATCGCATCGGTATACCAATATACCCAGTGGGTATTTTTTATCCGTTTTTTATCAGGGTGAGAAAAGGATCCGCCACCGACTTAAATTATCCGCCAATCGGCAACACTGATACCCATAATATACGTCGTCTACCCATATATCGTCTACCGATGCGTTCGGAAATACAACTACCGATGACTTCATACCCATTTTTATATCAATTATTTACCAACATATTAGATAATAAATAACCTAGATTTCTGACTAGTGAGAATATTATTTTTCACTTGGCAACATTGGTGTTCCATTGGCATCAGTGGGTCACACACAGTCAACAGTTTAAAAATCTGTCAAAATTGAAATATTAAATGGTATAAGAAAATTATTAAATTAGTGTTAAGTTAATTATAAGTTCTTAACAGTGTGACAAGGATAGCAAATGGTAGCAACTGAATCATTTTTACAACATATTTCATTCCTTCCTAAGGGAATCTACTTTTAAGTAACATTTCCCACAATGACTGAATACTCAGTGGAGGAAAAAGTTCAAATTATAAAGTGGATTTATTCGGGAAGTACTCCACAGGACATACCCTCACAATTTGCTATGGCCTTTGATAATCGACCTGTCCCTATACCTCAAGCCGCTGCAGATATTGTTAAAAAATTTGAAATAACTGGTTGTGTGACAAATTGTGAAAAGTGCATTATTACTAACAAAGACAATGCAAATGTTAACAAGAAAAAAATCAAAAAAACTGATGATGATTGTGATAGCACTGAGGATGATGATTCAGTAAAACAGAAACGAGCCAAAATTCCTAAATTTCAAGATATTCCTCCTGAAGACAGGATACGAAGGTTAGAGTTTTGTGAAGATATTCTTAAAAAAATTACTGTGGTGAAAAATTTAGTTACAAACATATTATTTACTGGTGAATATGTATTCACAGCTGTAGGACATCAAATACCAGCTGAAATTCGTTGCTGGATTAAAAAGAACATGCAAACGAGTACGCCAACAATGCCACAAAGTTCAGAGAAGGTAGTTGTATGGATAGGCATTTTAAATAATACAATTATTGGACCAATATTTATTGATGGTCATTTGAATGCTCAAAAGTATCAACAGATTTTACAAAAAAATATTATTCCAAGTATTAAGTCTTTAGATGTAAATATTGAAGATGTTTGGCTACAACATGATGGACTACCTGCTCATAATGCTAAAAGTTTGAAGTCAGTTTTAAAAGGTACATTTGGTCAAAGAATTATTGGTTTTAATGGAACAATTATATGGCCTCCAAGATCGTCAGATTTATCTCCAATTGGATTCTTTATTTTGGGATACCTTAAACATAAGTTATATGGGAATATTAATGAACGACCTAAGAATATGGAGGAATTACGTACTACAATTAAGCAAATTTTAAAGGGTATTACACCCGAAATGTTTGCTGAAGTAAGAGAAGAATTTCTTAATCGAATAAGAAATTGCAAAGCACAAAATGGTGGAGAATCTATAGTCATTAATGGATAGTTAAGTATATTGTGGTATATATACTGCAATCTGGAGTTACTTCAGACATTTTTTTTAGAGATTAACTAAGTGCTGCAAAAGTTGGATCTACAGTTGTACATTAGGTTAACTATAGTAAACAAAAATATGGTAGTTTTAATGACGTTAAGTTAGGTACTAATAAGGCAAGAAAGTCTGTACAAATGGCTAACATAAATGAACATGATGTTTGAATGATTGTTCTTCTGTTGTTAATTTTATAAGAAAAGATTAAATTATTTATGAATATTCAGACACGAAATAAACGTGAATTACAGTACATAGTTTAATGTTACAATAATAGGAAGATCTTAAGCTGTGAATCTAAGTATTATTATAAGTAAATATGCTAAGAGATTCAAAATGAATGTCAATTCTGCTCCTACAGATAGCGGCATGGAGTACATATATACATAGGTTCAGCCCACAGTGGAACATAGGCAGTATGAATTGCAACAGCATATTCTTCTCTTCGCGTTGTAGGTTGTGTCTGGCGACACAGGCATGCACAATTTAGTTGAATTTAAACCGAGCGAGGATACATTCGTTGCCATATTCGTTCTGTAGGTATACGTAATTTGCTCATATGTTCAGATTACAGACATAATAACGACTTACCAAAAAGTGCTCTAGTCCCACTGTGAAAATCGAGTATCTTCGATAGATAAGTCAGGTCGTTATATCTCCAATTTATTATTATTTTTGTAGTCATAGCTGCTACGCAAAAAAGTAATTCTAAGAAATAATAAAATAGTAACGATTCTTAAAAGATAAATGTAAGTAAAGTTAATAATGCTGCAAAATAAATTTAAATTTTAACCGTAATGTCATGCATGAACACTAAATGACTCGGATCGACGATCGAACTTGCGTGGCGCATGACTAGCGCGTTGCCACTTCTCACTGCTTTCCATACGTATATTGTAACTTCCTATGTTCCGCTGCAGACTGAACCTATGTGTATGCCGCGTCATACGTACGGCATATACCTACACTATGCTACAATGTAGGAGCGGTATTGACAATTATTTTGAATCTCCTTTCATTTATACAACTTAAGTAAAATATTTTATATATCATTATTATTGTTATGGTTGTAGAAAAAGTATAATATGCAACACGTGCGTGAAGTTTTTTTTTACTTGCGTTTGTATAAAAATACTTCACGCATTAGATGCACGATATACGACTATAGATACGTATATGCCTGTACCTAATTAATTGCATTATAAAGAGGTTATAGAACTTCCTCACACTAATGCCTGACCCTGTATAAAGTACGGCTCTTCGAGCGTTGTTATATTAGGCAACGTTTTAGCGTTCTTTTTTTACCGTAACCAATTAAAAGAATAAAAATTCTTAAATCAGATTTCAGTATGATATTAAATTATATGATATTGAAGGCTTCGTGTCGAGGTAGTGTAATGTATACAATATAAAAATAAGGTGAAATAAGTGTACAAAATATATTAACTCGACGTTTCTTCACTAAAGTGGCTTCTTCTGTAGCAAAAAGTGAATAGGGAGTGTCAGAAGGTTACGGTAACTCGTTGTGCCAACCATGTTAGAGGCGAAAGCCTTATCAGCGACGACACGTCGAGTGGAGTATTTTATGCAGTATGATATAACCCTAAGTATTTCATAACTTATTACATATAGTGATATATTACGGATAGTGATCGATCTGGAATTATTATTTGCATTCAATAATCACGAAATACTATATTCCAATTGAATAAAATTAAATAATAAATTTGAACACTGTATAAAATTTAGGATATTTTATGGTGTATTTAAAATTTACATTCTTGTACTTTGCTTTGCAAACACTCTGCGTCTTGATAATTAATAGAGTCGGCAAAGAAGGGCAAATTTCAGTGCAGTGCGGGGAAACAACGTTGGGAGGGGGAGGGGGCGAGAACCCGTATCAAGGCGAGCGTTTAGAAACGTTTACATACTCGCATCATTTATGTTAGTGATTTTCATGAGTGAGCATAGGCGATACGGACGCATGAATATAATGTGCTGAAACACTTACTATTTAAAGAAGCTTTCATGACATCACAAATTGGGTGGCATCTTTTAACTTCTTTACCTTTCTTAATTAAATCTCGTTTAATTGACTACAACTTTGTGATTTCAAGGACTGTTGGCTCGTAATGTACAGATAAAACATCGGTATCACCAACACCACAACTTTTTATTCATTACTCGGGTAACGTGAATCGAGAACGCATATTGTATAACTTTATTCAGTTAAATTTACAAATTTTCCCTAGGTTTTAACAAAACTCCTAACACACCACTTCCGTCTCTTTCCGACACTGTTACCCTGTCACTTAAAGTTTTCGCGCTACAACATCTACTAAATATTTGAGTCATCAAATATGTTTCTACACTTGTTTCAGTTAAATGAAGAATGGCGTTCATAATTCCATCTGATGGTACACGTGAAATATTTGTCGCATCTTACACATTTAATTCTATCACATTCGTATTATAAATCCGGCATACTCACTACTACGTGTTCTAGCTTCTTCGAAATACGCTGTTTCCGAAACGTACCTAAATGCAACATTTTCTAAGTATATGTATTGAGTACTAAGTCCTCGCAACGACCAGTGTAAAAATACTCAACAAGTGTGCTTTGATACGGACGCTCGAGTTTCCGTGCCATCCCTCTACGTTACTGCCGCACTGCATTTGAAATTGCCTCTCTTTGCCGAATCTAATCATTAGTACCTATGTGATTTTTTAATATAGATTTTTTAAAATCTGTAGTGGGTGCTAGTTGCAGCGGATTTTTCAGCTATATTGCAGCAGAACAATTGTAACAAAATCGTAAATAACATAAAAGTAACTGAGCCTAGAGATAAGGAATGTTAATAAAAATAACTTAGATGATCGTTCTTCCATTTAAATTAGTTCCATAAGTTGTATGTCGTCATTCTGTATATCAGAAGTGAATTCTAGCTATAAAATGTTTTACGAGGATTAACTTAATGTTTAATGGTACTAAAACTTGGTACAAAAATTCAGAAGTTTAGAATCTATAAAAGAGGTTACGTGGAATATCGGAATACACAGTCGGAAGTTTATCTGAGTTTTGTGATAAAAAGAATATGTACTATGGCGGAATTTAAAATTGAGAATATTTTCACTGCAACTCGACTCTAACAGACTGATAGGCTGTAAGCAAAAATGAACCTTCATAGTCGAATCAATAGAAGTATTGAAATACAATGAATACAATCGAGACGCTTACATAAACAGATTTACGTTGCATCTGTTATCGTATTAGAGTTTAAGATCTTTACTGAATTTTAGTTTGTAGGATGTTTTATTAATTGTGTTCACGTTTTCCAATTACATATATCTCCTTCATATTGTATTATTTGCATGTTTCATATCTGTTATATTTGTAATGGAAAGTATTTATTACTTTTATATATACACACATACATACATATGTATATGTATTTAATAACTACATTAATTGTAAAAGATATACGAAACATGTATCAAAACAAACTATACAGGGTGAATTGGAAGGACGAAAAGAAAAGTTATTACTTCCTGACAATAATATTGCCGTACCTACTTCAATATGTATAGAGAAAGCGATGAAATGTGTAATAATTATATCCTTACCTGAAAATCAAACGTAGAAAAATTCGTATAGAAAGCACATCTCACACATTCTTTGTAATTATTTATCCATATCAACATACATATGCATGTCTTTAAATGGTTATTTCTGTAAATACGAGTAAACAGGAAAACTATGAAATTTAGTAACATAATTTCTAATCTTTATGCCTAGTAATAACTGAAGAAATATATGCATAGAGCTTATTATTAATTCTTATCAAATTGTAATTAAAGCAGATATATTTTATGGTCATGCAAATTGGTTTGGCAGTTTATTACAAAACTAGTTGACAAAATAAATTAAATTTCTGTTATCTCTAACAAAAGTTAGAGATAACAGATAATCGTTACATTAAAAAAAACGCAAATTAGACGTCATTATGAATATCTTAAACAACTCTTTTTACCCATTTAAACGCACATAGTTTCTGCTAACACTATATGTTTGGCATACCTTTTCTATTATTTTATTTATGGAAAAATAAATACTTATCTACTAGAAGGTAAAACAACTATGTATATAAATAAAACATTATGAGATAGTCGAATATTACAGAACCGTTTGCAAAACAAAATTTATTAAATATAAAACTCTTAATACCATAACAGATGCGACGACTATCTGCTTGTGTCAGCGGTTCTTTTATATTCAGATTTCAATACCCTATTCATAAATGATACGTTCAATTTCGTTTACAGCTTGGCCAAGTTTTAGAGTCGAGTTGCAGTGAAAATATTCTCAATTTTAAATTCCGCCATGGTACAATTGATATCAATTTAGAACATCGGTAAGTCACCAGTAGGTACCGATGGGTTAAGTTGCCTCTGGATACCTACACTGTGGGCTGTTTAGGCAAGGCATTAGAATACTCAGTAGCGACATTTTCAACAATAGCTGAACGCATAGGCGTTACTTGGTACAACCAGCAAAATTGCTGATATTTTGATTTGATTGATTAAATAGCCGCGCATTTCTGTGATGTCGTTATTTAAATAATTTAAATGTCAAAGTAATTTAATAAATTTGATTTTGATTGAATTAATATAGTAGATTCAGTAATGTTTGTAATACATGTCATACAAATGTTGATTCTGATTACATTGGGATTAAGAAATAAACTTCCTAAATATAAGACGTCCTTGATAAGTTAGATACTATTTTCTAGTTTAGTTTTAGGGAATATTTAATTCACAACACTGGTTAATTCATAATGCAGAGAACAATGTAATAAGCATAGATAATATATACATTTCATTCTCTATAGATTGGACACTTCTAATAAAATTTTGTTGGCGTGTTTCTGCGCCATCTAGTGAAATGTGTTAAATTTAAAACAGACCATACTGGGTCACGAAAAGCTTGTTTATTATTGAAAATTGAATTTCTAACATTTAAACTAAAAACAAAGCGCTTTTATATAGTTTCTGAATATTGTCCTATATTTTCATTAAAAATATTTTTACAAAAATGTTATCTTCGTGGAACACGACGAAATAAAATTTCATTCCCTAACGCTTCTCGTGAAGTTTCAATTTGGATGATACATATATGTCACGTATACCTGTAATATCGAAACAGAAGGTTAAGTAATTTATAAAAATGATCTCAAAAGATATTCTAGTTTTAGCAATCTCGGAAAGCCACAAAAGGGTACTATTAGAATGTAGGTCTAAACCATAACAGAATTTAATAACACATCTTGTATTTACCTATTAATTGGATGTTGTATACTGCACTCTCCTCGGCAAAGTATATTGTATCTGGTGTTATCGCCTTGAAGACATTAAACATTTCTTGTACTGCTTCAATTTGTATGGGATAATGCGATATGAAAATAAAGTGTCACTGGTTTATGTCAAAACTAGTATGTCAGCTCTTGTCAATTTAATAGAAACGATAGTTTCATCTTTAAGCGGTATTTAACACTACTATTTAAGGTTTAAACTAAACCACGTCCAACATAATCCTTCATACATACATACATAATCAAAGACCTCTTATACCCGAAGGTGTCAAGGTGTAAAGTTCTCTTAATTTAGTTCCACAGATTCAACAAATTCACGCCACTCTTTCCTGTTTCTGGCTAGGGCCTTCGCCTCGTTCCACGTTTTTCCTCTTTTTTTCAGAAGTTCATCCGTACTGCTGTTCCACGTTTTTTCTGGGTCGTCCTCTCCGATTTTTCCCGATTTTCCTTACCTCCCATACCCGCTTCACCTGTCTACTTTCATTCATTCTGATCAAGTGTCCCCACCATTTCAGTTTCTTTTCTTCTACTTCAGTTCTGAATGATTTTGTTGTCAGCATCTGTCTAATGTCACTGGATTGTAGTCGTTTTGTTTGTCTTTCATCAAGTATCCAATTTTCTGCTCCATAGGTTAAGACTTGTAAGTATACTGCTTGCTACACCGTCATTTTTGTTCTTGTTGTTATCTCTTTTTTATTCAAAAAGTTTTTGTAGAGTGCATAATCCTTCAACTTATATTATATCTTCACCAAGAACATCACAAAAATTACCATACTCTACTAATACTGTTTTTAAAGACGCTTGCGACACAACATACAAAATCAGAATGACAATATAATGTCATAATGACACGCAATTTCGCGCTTTTCATATTTCAAATTTCAAAAAGCAATGCCAGCGACACCTGGTGAAATGTGTGAGTACCAAAACTTTGACGACAGTACACGGGACCTTCTCCCGTATCTATAGTACGTTAGTATTATATTATCTATGGTAATAAGTAAAACAATACAGGGTCGAGCACTACATTCGCCTCGCTTGATGTAAGAAAAACAATAACATATTTTTAATTTTTTGTTGTTACCTATATGTAAGTCTATTGGGAGCACGTTCTAACATTATTTTAAAATATACAAGGGAGCCAAGGCGTAAGTTACTATTATATTTTCTATACCTAGGCTAGACCTAGGCCAAACCGTTTCAGAGAGATATTTGATAATTTTTACAACACATACGATTTCATAGAAAAGTTTGATCTGTTATCTGCGCAGCAGTATGGTTTTAGAGTAAGTAAATCTGCTATTACGGCTTTATTAGAAATATATAGTTATATACCGTAAAAGATTAAGAACAACCTGTATCCTATCGGAATTATCTGTGATATAACAAGGACATTTGACTGTGTTAACTATAGTTTGTTGGTTAGCAAACTGCATTTGTTGGGATTTAGAGGAAAGGTTTCTGACTGGATAGTGTCGTATTTATCTGGAAGAATTCAATCGGTTGAAATAGAAGTCAAAACCATGAACGAGAAGAAAAAGTGTAGATCTTCCTTTTTACCATTGTCTATAGGCGTTTCTCAATGATCTATTCTTGGTCCCATTTTATTTTCTCTATTCGTCTATGATATTGTTGAATTCTTATTTGATTACTACCTGATTTGCTATGCTGATATCCTACCTTACTTATAGCGGAGGAATCGGATCAAATGGAAGATACTACTATAATGTCATACTTGAAAAAGTGTATAACTGGTTCTGTGCAAACACAGTTTGTTTGATTTTCAACATAACTGAATTCATACTACTTCACACCATTCAAAATAAAATTAATTCATATCCTAACATTTATATAATGAACAATGTAATTTCGAATACAAGGAGAGTATCACAATTACTCAATCGCATTCACATTTAGAGGCCTATTCTCTAACTCTCTGTTACGCATAACTGTCTGTTAACCGTCTGTTATACTGTAAAATAACATAATGTTAAAATATTGGTATTAGATAGAAATTTCTAGAGCTGGTACATGCAGTGAAGTAATACGATTTCCATTTCTACATTCAAAATAGTAAAAATGTTTGCCCGGTTTCTGTGGCAGTCTTCAATACTTACACATTATTCTATATTAACTGAAATAATAGAATAATAGACTTCCAATGCATAGGTATATGTCTAGACGTATACGTTGGAAAGGAGCATATACTTATCTAACCCAAAAAACAAATGCGACAAAAAATATATTTTTTTCGGTGAAAAGGTAAAACCCCAGTTATAATGGTCGCAGCATTTAATGTTGCCATATTATGAATACCTGCAAGTAAATGTATGTTATCTTTCAATTCTTGAGATATTTCCACTTATAGGTATTTAATTAATTGTTTCATTGACCTATAAGTGGAAGTATTTCAAGTTTACGCAAAAGCTATACTCAAAGGGTTGGGATATTAATAAGACATTGAAGGAATTTAGGCATATATTTATTTTACAATCACAAAGTTTTATAAATATTGCTATTTTAGATTAAAAAATTATTTTACATAGTAACAGTATTTTCTAATAGAATAGAAAATTTCGCAAGAATATCGTTTTGCTATGTACATTTGAGCTAAATTGATTGCAAAGCATCTGCTTTAACAGTAGCTTCGTTGGTATTGTTAAGCCAGATGCGTTTTCGTAACGTAAATAGAAATAAAGTATAAAAAATGGAACGTTTATAAAATAATATCGACTTTTGCATATTATATACAAAAAATTTACAAAAATTAAACAAAATATACAATAATTATACAAAAAAGTAATAAAAAAAACATCGTGAGCAAACTTTAAAACAAAATAACAATTTAAAAGTATCTTACTTTGATTCGCTTTTAAATGCGTTGTTTATATTGCAATTAACACACAAATATATTGGAATAACATAATATGAATACAATGACCAAGACTGTGATAGTAATTAAAATAACAGCAATAATAAGAGTAACAATACAAGTACCATATAGGCCAATTCGTTATAGTTATGTCGTTGATGAAATCATTTCGTTTAAAAATATACATTTTCATTTTCAACTATACAAAATTCTTTGGTATATATATCATATATTTCTTTATTTAATAACAAGTTTTTTCTTCTAGTAATCTATTTAACCATCAAATAGTACAACAAAATTTTTTCTTACCAAAATCTTTTTAAATGGAAGCTCGAGAAGTTTTGAAATTATTACAGGACAACAGAAAGACAAAATTTAATTGGAGGATTAGATTTGCACGGATAGTTTTCGAGAAGCGAAAGATCAGTAAAAAATTGTTTTAAACACATATATTAATTTCATTATATACGATTCAAGAATTGACAATATGTTTATCAGTATCCAAAAATACTGACGCACGATTTGCGGATTCCTTTTGCATTTTGATATGTACAACTAATTAACCTAAATACAACACGTTGCATTGAAAACCAAAATTCAATAAGAATTATGTATTTTGGGAGGTATAAATGGTGTTTCTTACACAGAATGGAGTGATTGCCTTTGTTTATAGATTTTATATGGATTTGTGTAAGTATAATAATATATAATTATTACTCTTTCCTATTTATGGTGATCACACAATTGCATTTTAGTTTGTTTTTATTTTTCGTAATATATTATGGGCATCGATATGTATAAAGATAGAAGTACATGAAATTTGATTTTCAATAACTGTTATAAGTCGGTTTATGCAGCTATTAATATAACTTTACTTTCCGATTAATTTTTAATCATAATTCGTTCAATTAATTTAATTGTCTAGTTCCCGTTTAGCTGATCATGTTCATTTCGGCGGCAGAACAATATGAAGGAATACTTTATTACTAGGTATATGACGAATCGTTTACGTTTCTTAAAAAAAGAATTGATTCAAAAAGTTTCAGTCTTCTTTAAATAGCGTTCCTTTTTCGTTAGTTAAAATGTAGTTCACTACGTTTTTCACTTGTATAGTTTTAACAGTATTTATAAGCACCTGTATATTATACATGCGTCGCCATAGTCCCTCGTTTAATGGTCGTTGCTGTAGAATTTGGAACGATATACTGACTTGTAGGCGAATTAGGTAATCTAGTTACTTGCGGAATTGAACCGTTTGCGCCGTTGGCAACAACCGTGTTAATAACGTTAGCACTTGCAGTCACCATATTACTAGAGTTTAATATATTCCTCGAGTTGTCTCTTGAATATGGCGGCGGCGCCGGTGTCGCTACTGGATTGGCTGTATTTGGTGTCGGCAATCCGATATTTGGATTCCGCAAATATGGATTGCCGTATGTTGCACTAAATCTAGGGTCGATGCCAGGTATGTTTCCATTTGGTATTCCTTGATTCGAGGACATATGAATGTCACTTAGGTCGGAAAGTTGTAGGTTGGCTCCAGAAACGGGTATCTGGTGAGATTGAAGCGAATTGAGCTGCAATCTCGTTTGATCCAAAGATGATATTGGAGGTTGCATTACTGGTGGATTGTAATCGCGGGAGTAATCCACGTATGGTACGTAACCGTTGTTGTTTTGACCATCCTGTAACCAATAATAAGGCATAAGTATGCACATATAACATATAAGTATGTTCGGGCAAAAACAGAATTCGAGATGTACCATTCCTGTCTAAGTATGCGTTTTAAACAAGTACATCGACATTTGTTACTTAATAGTAATATAAATGTTTTTTATGCTATAGCAAAGAGGAATTAACTAGGTTTGAAATAATATATACACAATACAATCAGCATCTACACTAATTGAGAAGGGATAGATACTATATATTAATTACATTATTACATTACAAATGATGAAGGTTAAAGATTTTTCCAACTATAGTTTTGAAAAAGCTAAGGAATAGAATTGCTCTAATTATCATTATATTATCTAACATTAGCAGCCGGGTGTAATAGTTAGTACAGTGCAATGCTTTCATTTTCAACAGTATTTTGCTGATAATTCACAAATATAATAGTATATTTAAGCATAATTTACAATATTATTATTGATCAAATAACAGTGATAAGAAATATCTGTGAGGTATGCACTAAAATCAGGTACAATAATATCTGCTTGTCAATATGAAGAGTGCGCAGTAATCTATAATCCTTTCACAAGATATAAAATACAGGTTTTGTACGACTTTGTCTTACTATAGTTTTTCATAAGGTAATACTTTATAAATTACAGCAGATTATTGAGCAGATTATAATATGTTCATTATTTTAGTTGGGGGTAAGCGAAATATTGTTAACCTAATAGTTTTTATTAGTGCTGCGGAAATCGCCAAATATTACAAATCGATTAACCGACTTTTCCTCAAACCGGTTTCATTAAAATCGATTAATCGTGTTCAGTCGAAACCGGTCTTTAAAATCGATTTTTTATACCGATTTTAAAAATCGGTTCAAAATCGGTTTAAAATCGATTTGAAAATTAGCTTTAAAATGTGTTTTTAAATGGGTACACTAAGTTTTTCGATTAGAATTTCTGTTTTGATGGCGACAAATTGTCAAACATAAATCCAGTTTAGCAATAACATTGATTCCGCAATATACATATCTTTTTTCGAGCGGAAAGAAGTTGCAGCTACATTGTCTTTTTATAGTATATACGTTAGGATACCGATTGTTACTTGTTTTATTAAATTTCATTAATTCATATTACCCCTATTTATTTTTTCATCCACGTTAAGCGTTGAGGTATAGATAAATAACAGGTGTTGCTGTTTAGTATTTCAACGAATATATTTTGCATAACAAGCACAAATGAATGAAAGCATTATATTTTCGGTATTTTTTTTACAAAACGCACTACATACTCTATCTAGACATCATCGTGAATGTATTATAAATATTAATAAAACAATTGCAAAGCCATACAGAGCGGAGTCAAAAAAAAAACCTTCGATTTGAAACCGATTTTAAAATCGATTTTTCGATTACGATTTCCATTTGATGGCGATTATTGAATTAACACAAAACCGGTTTGATATAGAACCGATTATTATTATTTGCAGCACTAGTTTTTATTTATTGGCAGATTTCCTTTAAAATATTAAATTTTGTTTTAGATCTACTACTCAGGGTAAGTAGTGCCGGTATGTAAAGATTTATTCAAGAAAATAAAACATGAGTAATATGCATATCGTACCTTTGGAGGAAACGACGGTTCCGTATAATCTGCAGAGTACCTGTATATTTCTTGTCCAGGAACGTTTACAGGTCCAGCTAATGGGACTCCAATTCTTGTGATAACCGATTCACTGCCGGTCTCTGATTCCGCACCAGGAATATAATCCATATCGCAGTGCATGTTACTGTTAGATGAACCAGTCCTTAGATCTAATTTTAAATCAGATATGTTAGAACTTCGGTCAGATTCTTTACATTGTTTTTCAATTGTATTTACATCACCACCTACAAATATAGATTTAGTTAATATTGAGTATCAATAAGAAAGCCGTAGCAATTACCTCCAGGTGGAGTCTTCTTATTATTTTGTCGTTTATATAGGAAGGATATTAATACTATGATACTTAGGACAGCAAATAATCCAACACCACCCGTAATTATAGTCAAAACAGGAATGCTTTCTGTAAGAGTAATAAAATGACTTTTGAGATTTTTACGAGAATTTTATTTGGCTTACTTTGCGGTTTTAAGATGATTTCAACAACATCACTGCCATAAGAATTAGTAACGCTGCAGTTGTATGTGCCGAAATGTTTCTCTTGCGATTCTCTTATAATTAATGTAGATTTTATACCTTCCGGTAAAGGATCCTCTATGATTGAGTAATCGTGATCATGTAAATCAACTTCACGTCCATTAAAAGTCCAAGATACTTTATCTGCTGCTGGGATTGAAAATGCTGTGCATTCTACTCTTACGTTGTCACCTTCGACGCCGAATTGAGTCTTGTGACTAACGATTGAGGGAGGCCCTGTTTGATCAACAATTGAAATAAGTATTATCACATTTATATTCGAAGTTTTATTTCTTTAAGTAAAAAGTAAATACATTCCATAAAATTACGACAAATACAATACACTACTGTATTGAACTTATAAACCTTATAACCTCTATGGAGTATCGTATTGTTTGATATCTACTCTAATAAAAATATGGAATTAATGTTGAGCGGATTCTGAACCCTATTACTAAAGAATAAAATTCAATTTATATCACACTTGGTTTTGAGGTTCAATGAGAAAAGCAGTCCTATTTAAATAAGTGGAAGGAAGCGAGGGCATGATGGACTTGAGGGGGCATCTAGCATGCCTATTCCTCGGACTCTGTCATGACCAGGGCTGGTGACTGCACACCAGTCAAGACCAATGTGCGTGGTGAAGAGCCACATCCTACACGAGGTGCTTCTGTTCTATGCTAAACACATTGGATCTAGACTTGCCTGTCGATAAACTGGCCTGCTTTCCCTGTGGGTAGCCCGCAGGGAATCAGACTCCCTGCTCAGCTGTCGTGTCGTGGCCTAGAGCTTGCACATGGGACCGTACGGCGCCGATGGTGGGCTTTTCTTTTGGAAAGTTTCATCATCGTCAAACCAGGCTTTCGGCTGGTGCCTTGCACCTACCGGGAGTTGGGGGCCTTGGCTTAATTGCCTGGGCCGAGAGGAGACAACCTCACAAAAAACCTAAATCCTAAGGTTGTGGTCGAGCTGATGGGATGCGTGGCTGAATAGAAGATCAGTCCCTATCGATCAACCCTTGGGGCACCGGGCGCACCCCATTGTATAAATGCCTTACCCGCGTACCGGGGCACTGCGCTGGGTCGACCTACTTTTCCCCTTACTCGTGGGACTCACATGATGGAACCGCAAGAATATATAAAACCCAACAAACCCAAATCGGGGGACTCTGAAAAGAGACACCCAAGTAAACCTGCAAAGGTATCTACAATGGATGCAAGGGCTGGAGGCTCGGGAACCGAGAATCCGAAACCGAGATCCAAACTCTCCGGCGCCGAAAGGCGCAAACGTAAGGCTGCAAGGCTAGCCGCTTTGGCCGAGCCGGGCAGCACTACGCCTAAAATAGAAAAGGCCGCCAGGGAAGCGACTATCGCTAAACCTAGCACCAGCCACGCGGTGACTGCGGGGGTGAAGCGAAACCTCTCTGAGGGCAGCTCACCGAAAGCAGTCACAAAGCGGATAAAGACAGGTAATCCTGCACCCAAATCCTATAAGGAGGCACTCGCGACAATCCGGATGGCCATTGTGCCTGAGGATTATCCTGAGAGCTCCATCTCGCAGGAGCAGGCGGACCAGATCCGAAACTGCTTGTTGCTGGAAATAGACAAGATAGAAGTCGGAGGACCGGAACCAGGCTTTAGCGAGGTCCGACACCGTGGGGGTGTGCTGAGGGCGGGCTGCCTAGACACGAGCACCTGCTCGTGGCTTGCGGGCGCTGTCCGAAGCTGTACCCCCTGGGAAGGTGCCAAGCTGAAACTGGTGAGGGAGGAAGACTTGCCAAAACCCGTCAGGGCCATGGCTTGGGTCGCTGGCCCTCCCGTGGAACCTGAGAAGCTTCTGCACCGACTCCAAGTGCAGAACCGTAAACTCAACACTGGCTCTTGGAGGGTGCTCAGCACCAAGGCTGACCCGAAAGGGCAGCAGGTGGTGTTTGCCATGGATGAGAGCCAGTGGAAAATCATCAAGGATACCTATGGGGGTACACTGCGTATCCAATTCTCCCTTGCACCGTTCCGACTTTTGGGACGGAGGGAGAAGGAAGAAGCAGGAACCACTGAGGACACGGAGATGGAAACTGCCAAGGCAGGACCATCTGCACAGCTGTCTCCGGGGCCTGATGGGGACGCAGACACTGAACGGGCTGTGGGTTCCCCACAGTCTGCAGGCACTGCGTGTACCATCACGGACCTCCTTACAGACGCTCAACTGGTGGACGACCTCCTGCGAACTCCGCCAGGCGAAACACACACAGCAGGACAGGAACATCAACATTCCTGAAACTGCTGCAGATTAACCTCCAACACTGTAAGGCGGCCTCAGCTGCGCTACAAGCTTTTGTGGTAAGTAAAAACATTGATATAGTTCTCATACAAGAACCCTGGATTGCCATGGGCAAAGTAAGCGGCTTAGGGATTAGGGGATGGACCCTGATACACAGCGACATTCTCAATCCCAGGGCCTGCTTGCTTATCAAAACTAACTTAAATTTTCTGATGCTTAGGGATCACTGTTCTAGGGACCTAGCCGCAGTAAAGATCCAGTGGATGGAGGGTACCGGGGCAAGAAACCTAATTTTGGGGTCTGCCTACCTCCCGTACGACCAAGAGGGTCCACCTCCCACCCCGGAAGTGAGAGCACTGGCGGCCTATGCGGGAGAGAGCAAACAGGAATTCCTGCTCGGATGTGATGCCAACGCCCACCACACCCTGTGGGGTAGCACAGGCATCAACAAACGAGGTGAGTCACTTCTAAATCACTTCATTGCAAACGGAATAAGTATACTTAACCGCGGAAATAAGCCGACTTTTGAAACGGCTAGCCGTGCGGAGGTTATCGATATCACCGTATGTACACTGCGCTGTGCGAAGTGGGTGGCGCAGTGGTATGTGTCGGATGAGCCGTCTCTCTCTGATCACAGGTATGTAAGATTCGATATTGAAATACCACAGGTAAGTCATATATCGTACAAAAATCCTAGGAAATGCAACTGGGACGCTTACCGGAAGCGCCTGACAGAGGAACTAGAGCAATGCCCCAAAAGATAAGCACCGCTGCCGATATCGAGCTTTTAGCCGACGGCGTGCGGGCTGCTATAAAAACTTCTTACGATGAAAGCTGCCCCACCAAAGTCAAAACAACAAACAGGGATACACCATGGTGGACCAGGGAGCTGTCTGACTTAAGGGCGGCCACCAGAAGACTTTACAATAAGGCGAAAAGATCTGGATCGTGGAACGAATATAAAGTGTCCCTGACCAGATACAATTGCGCTCTGAGAAAAGCGAAACGGGAATCGTGGAAAAAATTCTGCCAGGAGCTAGAGGGAGTCCCCGAATGCTCCAGAATTCGTAAAGTCCTCGCCAAAGAAGGACCCTGCAGAATAGGGACACTGAACAAGCCAAACGGCGATAAGGCTGAAACAGAAGAGCAGGTTCTCAAACACCTCTTAGAGGTGCACTTTCCCGGCTCTAAGACCATTCACACCCAGACTGGGGGGAATGTGTGGAACTGAGCTATGCTCAGATACCTAACTTAAGAGCGCGGAAAGAAGACTGGAACCTCGCACGGAAAATAATTCAAGTCCCAAAAATTCGATGGGCCATCGAATCCTTCAAACCCTTTAAATCGGCGGGCACGGACGGCATTTTCCCGGCACTGTTACAACAGGGCCTGGAGCCGCTGTCACCAATTCTATGTACCCTACTAAGGGCTACCTTAGCTACGGGTTACATACCAAATAGCTGGAGAGAGGCTCGGGTGGTCTTCATTCCTAAACAGGGCAAGGCGTCCTACAGGGAAGCGAAGTCGTACCGGCCCATCAGCCTTACCTCTTTTCTTCTCAAAACTTTAGAGAAGATAATTGACAGACATTTGAGGGACTCCGTATTGGCAAAGCTGCCTCCAAACGAGAACCAATATGCCTATCAACCTGGAAAATCTTGCGAGCAAGCTATTCATGAGCTTGCCCGACGAGCGGAAATTGCCTTAAGCAACAAAGAAGTCGCGCTGGCTACCTTCCTTGATATAGAGGGCGCCTTTGACAGGGCGTCCTTTCTGTCGATGGGCAGGGAACTTCAAAGACGTGGAGTCGAGCCAACGGTGACAAGGTGGATCGACGCCATGATAAGAAACAGGATGGTTCAGGTGTCACAGAATCTCTGTACCATAAAGGCGACCGTGGCAGCTGGCTGCCCACAGGGCGGAGTGCTGTCACCCTTGCTGTGGTGCCTGGTGGTGGATAGCCTTCTCTGCGATCTTCGCACGGCGGGCTTTCACGCACAGGGCTATGCCGATGACATCACCATCATGATCTGCGGCAAGTTCGAGGGCGTGATATCCGAGAGGATGCAAGTCGCACTCGGACTCGTGGAAAGGTGGTGCAAAAGAGAAGGGTTAACTGTTAACCCTAGAAAAACGACCATGGTCGCGTTCACTCGAAGAAGGAAGCTTTCCAGACTTCAGTGTCCGACCATCTTCGGCTCAAAGATACCCGTATCCTCTGAGGTCAAATACCTGGGGGTGACTTTGGACGCCAAATTGACGTACAAACCACACCTGGAACAGGTAACAAACAAAGCCACGAGGGCCTTTTGGGCCTGCAGAGGAATGTTTGGCAAAACGTGGGGGCTGAAACCTATGATGGTACACTGGCTGTACACGAAAGTTATAGTACCCTCTATAACTTACGCAGCGTTGGTCTGGTGGCACAAAGCTAGTTTGGGCTATGCAGCCAACGCACTCAGTAAAGTCCAGAGGATTGCCTGTTTAGGCATCACTGGAGCCATGTCTTCGACGCCGACTGCGGCGATGGAGGTGATCCTTGGGCTTCCTCCGCTGCAGCTTGTTTTGTGGTCAGAGGCAGTTTTAGGGGCCTACAGAGCAAAATGTAGTGGATGCAGTGGTTTCTCCGGTAGAACGGGGGATCATACCGGCATCTTTACCTACATAGAGCAGACAGTACCACTGTCCATGAGGGCGGACAAGATCCCGCCCACTTTCAGTTTCAGTGGGGGATACAACGTAAACATCTCCAATAGAGAGATTGCCGAAACTCTCGCCCACAAACCGAGACGGGAAGTATCTCGCTGGTTTGTGGACGCCTCTAAAACGCCTAACGGCACGGGAATTGGAATTTGGAAAGAAGGTGAAACCGAGGGTGAAGCCCTCAGTCTAGGGAGCTCCGCGTCCATCTTCCAAGCCGAAGTAATCGCAATCCAGACCTGCGCGGAAGGCATTTTAAACTGCCCGCAGGTTAATGGAGCAGTGGAAATTCTCTCTGACAGTCAGGCTGCCCTTAGGGCACTACAGGCTGTCAGGTTCGATTCCGAGGCAGTGCTACACTGCCATAAGACTCTCGTAAAACTGGCGGAACGCCTCAATACAACACTGAGATGGGTGCCAGGTCACTCTGGAATCAGAGGTAACGAAATGGCTGACAAACTAGCTAGACGCGCCAGTGAGGGACCACTCGTGGGTCCAGAACCTACATGTGGGAACTCCTATGGTAGCATCAAAGCCTTTGTCAGATCTGAACTCGCTGTTAGGCATTGCTCCTATTGGAATGCACTTGCCGGCATGAGACACTGTAAAATTTTCGGGATTCGCCCGTATGATGAAAAACTGCGCAAGGCAGTTTCCATGAGCAGGGTCAGGTTGAGGTTACTCACAGGAATCCTAACCGGTCACTGCGCGCTGAACAAACACCTGCATCGCATGGGCATAGTAAACTCTCCCCTATGCAGAAACTGTGGGAATGCGGAGGAAACTCCAATCCATCTTCTTGCCGACTGCTCGACAGTGGACAGGGAGAGGCGGAGTTACTTCGGGGTCGGGCGTCTGGACGATCCTGGACTAAGAAAATTAACTCTCGACCAGGCTGCGGACTTTTTCGTCCGAGTGCAACCTGGCTAAGAGGAGTAAAACAGCACGGGGGCACAATAGGTCTTTCTTATGGCCGAGTTTGCCTTTACGGCTCGTCCGCCCGTGCAGTCCCAAAAAAAAAAAAAAAAAAATAAGTGGAAGAATCGAATTGGCTTTTTAATGTAATGAATGAAAGTTGAAAAATGATGATGCATATCCATGTGGAAACAGATTTCAAATATGCATATAACGTATGTATTGCTAAAATAAAAAAATAAATACGATATTGAATTCACTATAGTTGTTTAATATAACGAATTATTATTAAACAGCAATAAAGATATGATTCCTAAGAAATGTAAAAAAAGGAAAGTATAACATTTAAGAATAATACAAGTTATCAATAATTCGTTAGTGCGTCAAAATTGATTGGGCTTTTGGATACTGCTTATGGTTTGGAGCATATTTTCTTTTTGTAACTCGAAATAATTATTGTAACCAGTGACAGATTATTGATTCCTGTAATAAATTATTCAGATTTGTTAGATACCTTTAAGATAAATTGAAGCTTCTGCTCCAATTTCTGGGAATCCTGGAACATGGGCTTTACAATAATATCTGCCCGCAGTTTCCACGTCTACTCGTAGCGTTAGATCCGAATGTGAACCCACAATCTTATTTTTCTCGTGGTGGATCCATGTAATATCAGGGGTGGGGTTGCCATCAACCAAACATGACAAAGTGACGCTTGTTCCTAAATCTGCTTGTACATCTTTGGGTTTAGTTTCAAAATGTGGACCGTCTGAAATACCGATAATTCAATTTCAACAACTTCGTCAATTTTGATTTGAAATAACTTACAACTGATGTCCAAAGTTTCGCTTTCTTCACTTTTACCAACTGCATTGTGGACTTCACATTTGACGATTTGGTCGTGGTGTTCTCGTGTAACATTGTGTAGAATGAGTTCTGTTGTATAGTCACCTATCAGCAATTTTTCACCTAAAAACCATCGGTAGGTTACATCGATTGGATTCGCATCTGCATGACACCCTATGTGAACTTCGGCACCTTCGGGTATGCGACCATTTGGAGCAGTACCAGAAATTATTGAAACTGTTACTTTTGGAGCATATTTAACCTGTAACAAAATTTTAATGAATATTTGCTGTTCATTGATTTTAATGAAAAAGTACTTTGTTATACATATAGCAAACTTATGTAGTTAAAATTAAATTAGAATGGTATGCAAAATGTGATAAATGGTCAGTTTTATAAAACAGTTGCTATTTTCGTGAAAGTGAAATATTAAATCAAACATATATGGCGCCTCTGGACGTTATATATGTAATGATGATATGACGACATATTAACTTTTTAAGTTAAGTGGACGTAAAGATTGTTAGATTACTGAATAGAATCTGTTATCATATCAGTGTCTATATAACCTTTGAATAAATAAAAATTCTATATAGGCTACTTATCCGTTTTACATTCTAATTGTGAATTAAAGAGAATGATTTATGTATAAATTAAACCAAATTAAAAATTTTCCAATTCCAAACACTGAAATTCCTTTTACTGCAATATGCATTCGAGATAATTAGAGTGATTAATATTAATTAAGATATACGCGGAGAAATATTTTCTTATGATTGAACCTACAAAAAATTCTGGTGAGGAATTAAAAACTCTGAGGTAATTTTTTGCTTCAACGTCTCCTTGCTTTGCTGTTCCTATTTATAGAACGTTCTGCAATCAATTTTTTTGTTGTTTCTACAGACTTCTTGAAATTTACGAAGAATTATGTAAAAGTAAATGTAACTAAATATGTACATAGCCAAATTTACGCATGTTAAGTTTTAGATAGGTATGTGTTTAAGCTTCTCTGCTCGATGCACTGGTTATTAAAAAGAAAAAGAATTGTAGTAAAACGTAAAATACATGAATTAAATCATAAGAGCGAATAGCTAACTATTTCTTATTGTTTCTCTTCACATTATTTTGAGTTGGAAGAAATATATGGTTATAACTTTCTTTCATAGTGTCTACGTCTTTTATAGTTTCTACGTATTCGGCTCTTCTTAATGTCCACTTTAATAAATGTTAGAGAAGTTGATATCATTAGTTGACTCGTAATAATTCTATTTTCGTAAATATTGTTCGACTACTTAGAGGTAGATAATTTTACGAAATTGTATGTATTTTTTCTGATTTTACTTTAAAAATCGAGCGTATATTTGTCTATTGTTATTGCTATCATTATATAATAAGGCTGGACGAGATTGTATGTAGCCGTCGACATTAAATGTTGTGAGAAACCAAGATGCTGAGAGCCGCTCTATTGAAAGTCGCCCTTTAATGTGATCGACAGATATCCCGAAAAAGAGTACCCTTTCTCGCGTGAGGTGTCGCGCACACGCCATCAGAATAAACGATTACGTTCGCACATTTCTTGGCATCTCGTCTTTTTCGCTGGTGAAAAATAGATTTTTCCTTTGCCATTTTACCATTGAAGAGAATAACGAAAATACGACCGTGAATATGTTAATAAGATACGACATAGTAAAATAGCAAGAGATAAAAAGCTTTTATACGTAGTACATTTTTGAAGTTTGAAGACTATGTACTGTTGCGTGAGAACTTTATTGTTCATAAAATAAACAAGCTTTACCGAACAATAACAATTCTTGCTTCTAATATGTTACCTTATGCGCTTCATGAGAAAAGGGCGCTTCTACTGGTACTAAGTCATATGCTTTCTGTTACATAGTTATCAGAGATTTAGAAAAGTAGAATCCAAAATGTAATAACTTATAATTTAATAATTTTATTCTGGAGTCATAGGCTTTACAAAAGACGTTGCTAAACAACATTTAAAGAAAATGCATAATATGGCAACATATGCATATACTATATGGTGGTTAGAAATTCACAGATACTCGTCGGGTAGGGAGATTCTATGATTAATTCTGAGTCGATAATCTTAATATAGAAATGTTGTCAGTCGAGGGCACACGTGACTATTAATGTTGAAATTATGCCACAGAACTATTTTAAATACAATATACATACATTGATATTTGCATCACAATAACTGACAATAGCCTCCAAAACTTAAAGACTGGTTCACAATGTGTAAATTTAGTCAAAATTTCAAATATCAAAATGATTGGACACATTTTTTGACCGCGACTTTACAGATATAGAACTTTAGCTCAGAAAAATGTCTGTAATTTATGTATATGTAAATGTAATGTACGGTTTCAACGTATACACTGATATGCAGATGGTACCTATTTGATGTCGGTAGACCAAGACATCATCGTATGATCGAAATTGAAGACGGAATTTTGGATTTGTTCATCAGAATACTATTTATAGCACTAGACAAATACCCCATGAAATAAACACTTCAAGTAAGATAACAGTTGTTTCTAGTGCTTACGGAAGAGCATTCATCCTTTTAGAACACGATCTTAAACAAAATCCTGTTAACGTCAATTCGCATCTGATACTTTTCATACGATTTGTCGACATTAGGCAACAATATGCTATTACTTTACTGTGGAAGGTACTTTATTGATTATTAAGAAATGTTGATACAAATGATTTGTCTTTCGCCAAATGACTGTTTTAACTTAACCCGTATTTTTTATTTCAACATGTCAACGGTCTATTCAACGACTAGTTTATGGACTATTCAAAAGTCATTGTTCGCAATCCAGAAATACCCAAACTTATTTTATGGAGTGACGAATGCATGTTCACAAGAACTAGTGTATCTAAAAATCACAATTTCCATTTTTACCAAATGAATGAAATTTGATGAATTTAATGAAAATCCCAAAGCTATGCTGGAATTTGGACACCAAAAGAAGGCTCTCTTGTGAAAGTTTTGGCAACTTAAATTTACTAACTATAGGACGAATATTTCTTCCGAATAGACAAAATGTAAACGAATATGTAAATATGTTGAAAAACGTCAGAGCCAACATATATTATATGCACGATGGTGTACCAATTCATAATGTCAGAACGAGCCAATATAATGAACCAATACTATAGCCTTGCAGGCCATAATCATCACATATGAATACCCTTGACTCCTTCGTTCGAGTTCTTTTGAAGGAAAAAGTTTATTCGACGTCTCCAACCAATGCACAGGAAGTACTAAATACAGCAGACAGCATTGGTTCCTCAGTCGAGAACTATTCGTTGTTGGAAAACAACTAATAGGGTAATATTACAGACTGTGAAGTAATGTAACAAAGCCATACCTATTCATACAAAATATGCAGTAAGATCTGCATTGGTAGTCCGACGAGAAATACAGCTTGGAGTCCAGTAATCAAAAAGTAACAAAAAATATCCTATATATGTTGTAACACATCCTAATGCCGCACCTTTGTCTTTAAACTAATGGCTACCAGCATTTATTAAATTATTAATTTTTATGAATTATCTTCATTAGACTCGTATTTTCGCATATCATTCGCACGGATTGATTGATGGTTTTATACCATGTTGCCAAATCCACACTTTTTTAGGCAAATCGTAACTAATGATAATACAATATTTGCGTTGGTCTACATACCAAAAGTGATTGCAATCATTTTATCCGTCATATTTAGGTTATTTTAGAATTGAGATATTTTCTTTATTTCAAAATATGATTTAAATTATAATTAATATTTCAAAATAATTAAATAGTACGATTCTCGTATTATGACATACGTGAAAAACTTTGAAGCTATAATCCATGTTTCTTAAAAATAATTATCATTAAGAAAGGCGTAATATTGTGAATACATTAATTATAACTTAATGCAATTAGCATGTGCTTAGTTTTCTATCATTGAACGTATTTATAATGTATCAACACGCATTTCTTTTTAAATAAATAATATTGCGGTCGCTTTGCGTATCAAAAAAAGTTTACCTCTAACTTCAACTTGGCTGATCGATGTGTCCTTTCGGCGGTATTTTGCGCCTGACAAGTAAACGTCGTATTGTGATGCTGTTTTCTCGGCGTCAACTTTAAAATACTTTTCGCCGTAAATCTTCTGCCGTCTGACAGTTCTTCCGCTATGTATTCTATGCCTTCGGTGAGTACGTTGCCTAAACCATCTATCCAAGTAATTTCGGCCGCCGGTTTGCCACCGTAACTGACACATTCCAATTCAATCTCTCTATCTTCGGTTGTTACGAGGAAGTCGCCTTGGACAATTTTGGGCGGATCTGGTGGAACTAGAACGGTAATGGTAGCCACATGACTTCGTATACCGGGTTGTCCTAGCGGCCCTGGTGAGACTTGACATTCGTACTTTGCGTCGTCGTCCAGCATTACCGGATAAATGTCGAGGGAATAGTCTCCTGTAAATAAAAGCATAACATCCGTAAAATTGGTTTTTACAATTCAAATACAATTGTATACATAAAATAGCTGTCACAGACGTACTTTTTTTATTTCAGAACGAATGATTTCAAATTGGTGCATCTGAATTGTAAATAATTAAGGTAAATAGTATATTACGATAATTTGATAAAGCTTCGCAGACAGATGATAAAAACACGTGAACCGTTGGAAATATTTTAGAATACAGTGAATCTGTGAATTATTGAAAACAAAAGTGAGGACTATGTCGAATTATTCAATATAGCTTCAAAAGTTGGAATATGATCAGACGCAGGCATGAAAATACATACGTAAGTTCAACCGTCTAAATTTTTCAGTTCTTGATTCCTTTCAACCGAGAAAGAGGCAATTTCGGAGGGGTATACATCGTCACGACTACTAAAGAAATTTCTAGTCGTAGAAACACAACTAAAATATTCATTTACTAAACAAGTTTCAATATATACTATACTTCCGTACAGACATAATATGGAACATGTATAATAGAATCACAAAATTTTGCTCTGGATATGTTTATCCTAGGGTATATAAAATTAGAATGTTCACTTACTAAACTATATGTTAGATAACGTAAAGGTTTTAGGAGGTTTCTATCTTTTATGGTATATGAGAATATTGAATTATCTGGGTATTTATGTCAAAAATTTAATATTGAAATCATTGAACTACATTGTATTGGTTATACAGCTAATAACGGACATTTTCTTTCAATATTTTATGCGAGTGGTATTGTAATTATTTATTTATAATTATTATTAATTGTATATACTAGAGCTGGGCGACACTTACATTTTCGGTATCGGGTATCGGTACCAATGATGGAGGTATCGACTCTTACTGATATATCGATTCCGTACATGACATCGATTCCGAGTATTGGAGTCGGTTAAGTATCGACAGGTATCGATACTGTAGAATCGATATCTTGATATCGATACCTTAGTATTCGTACTTAGGAGCAATCGCCGAGGAGTACTCAGTAGACATGGAGAGAATGAAATGTTGAAGGACACGGCTTCGATCGGAACTGTCCTGCATGTCCACCAAGCGTGAGGAGGCGCATTGGTTCATGCCGTGCTGTCGTCGAATCCTGCATGTTTTAGATAATTGGCGGAAGTATAACTTGGGGGTATGCAACGGGTATTAAGCACGTAAAGTGTACGGCAGCATTTGACGGATAATAGACTGCGAGTGCATCATGTGTTGCAACACATTTTATTAACACTGGAACGCTGTCGTATGTGGAGTGAGTGGTGTAATGCCGAATGGATGTGAATCTCATTTTCTGACGAATAACGATTCATGCTGGCTGTGAATGTTGGTTTGTCGAAGACTTGGTGATTGTGTAATCTATGTGAGCATTTAACCACTACCCTGTGTGTGTGTAGAACAGACAATGATGGATTGCTATTATGTAGACGTAGTGCTACATGCATGACAATGCACTACCTATGTAGTTCGACTCGTGTAGTAACGGACGTTTATGAAACAGCACTACATGCGGGTTATCCGGGTCTGTTGGCTAATGTTGAAGAGTAAACAAGTTGGTTACTTCCCTTATTTATGCGTTACTATAAGCTGTATTGATTTAGTACTATTTTTATACCAAATTTCATTACACTATGTTTGTGCGTTTTGGTTACACAATGAATGATCGTGAATTATGCCCAACAGTTTGTATACATATAAACCTATATGACTAACTTTCGAATTGGAGTCAAACTACAAGAACCAATAGAAGTGCAACAAATAGTTCTAATCTTAATATACAAATTTTATGAAACTGGTTAAACTGGTTTATTTTGTTTATAGAAAAATCAAAGACGCATTAGATATTCTCGCTGTTAACGGCCAAGAAAAATACCTATTATCATACTTTTCGAAAAAATATACATACATATATCAGCAATATCTTGTTTCAAGTCAATAACATTCTTGTTGAATATATATTACTCTTCTTTACTCTATTATTTTCAATTTTGCCTTTCATTCGGTATCATCTACATGCCTTCCTCTAAAATAATGTAACGAAAGGTATTTCTTAATGAACAGATATCTTTCGAGGAGGAAAATGGAGCTAGCAAGGGAGAGAAAGCATTTCAAAATTGATTCTCTTTATTAAAACATTTCAACTGTAAAACGTCTCTGAAACGTTCGTTGGAATTTGAAATGGCTTGTTTCTCTAAAGGGTTCTAGTCTGGCAATGGCAAAAAACAACGGTTTTCCGGGCTATTTAAAGTTTCGTGCATATGATAGCAATACATACAATGTTAAATTATTAAGTGTTCCTTCATTGCCTTTCTCTTTTATAGTACGAAAGAGACACAATTCTTAAGGTATTGCTGCATCTAGCATTTACATTTTAGTTACTACAATTTAGGGTAGTTTTTTTAGCTTTCGATAACCTTTATGTTAGTTAACGGGGGTTCTGTACAATTATTTGAAGGTTTTATAATGCGCAGGTATACGTATCTGTTACGAGGTATTTTTATTAAAATGGAGAATACAAAGAAGGTAGGTTGCATGGTTTTGGAAGACATTTAGCAAGAACAAATAACATTAGGAAAAAAATGTAGAAAACAGAAACAAAGAGTGCAAGGTAAGTTGAAGCTCAGGATTCAAAACTTTGCTTATTTTCACCAAACAAAAAGCTTTCTGTTTAACATTGAACCAGTGTCAATCAGTGCATAAATATACATATTTGCCTTGTATTAAATAAGCTACAATGTAAGAGCTAAATATTATCCAAACAATACTATGCCGTTTGCAACGAAATTTTTAAATTGTTTGGAAAATATGTTGTATCTTTATTTTAATCATATTGACGTGTCAGTCGATATTTCGTCCTTTTTTAAATTCGCACAACAGTAGTAGTACAATAAAAAGGTGAACATTTTTCGAATATATTCTATGGCACCATCAAAGCCAAACCAATCAATTTGTTGTTTGTCTCGTCGGCATTCTTCCATTTTAAATGAATACCTACGGATATTTTTTTATTTGTTTTTGTCATATAAATAATATCTTGTAGATAACTGATGTTGGTATTACGTTTTATGGTTTCGCAGTGGCACGAGTGTGCACTGAATTGATTTTTCTACTGTCATAAAGATATCAAAACGACATGGCTTGGAAATGTGTATATATTTCAGTTATAAAATACGTATACACTTTTTTATGAAAAAGCAAGTGTAATGAAGTATAACTTTTCGACGCGTGTCCGTAAATAAATTCAATTTCACTCGGATATCTGTACAGAAAAAGGAAATACGATGATCAAGAAGGAAGTTGCAGGAAAATTTCATTTCTGGAAGCTTTAGGATGACATTTGCGTAAGGAAATATACGTATACCTATATAAGATACATATATGTATGTATGTATGATTTTTTACTTAGTATATACATTTACTTATTATAACAGTTTTTTTGCTTTTCCGGAAATATCTATTAGAGCTGTTAGAAATAAAGTTGCTATATTGTGCTGTTAAAAGTTTGATTTATACGATTATATATTTTTAATTTATAACATTTAAAATCGAATATTCATTACTTGCGTCCATAAATTGTATTTTGCTTACTAATTTACAACACCAATGTGTTATACATACTTATATGTATAATGATACATCATGCTTTAACAAATTTATAGATATTTTGTTACAACTTAATTGTGGCAATTAGAATAGCTTTGTATAGTATAGGACATAAGAGACTGTTAGGTGTATTATCAGCATATACGGGGGACTTGAACTAGTGTCCGTTTTATTTACTCTAAAATACACTGGCCAATTCATATGATAGGATTATTTTTATTGTGCTGGCTGTAATATGATATCAACCGTGATGGTGGCTATTTTTCGTTTACTGTGTCTTGGCAATGTTCGGCATTTTCAATTGGAATAGATGTAGCTAACAGTTTCGCAATATACGTTAGCAACGCAAATGTTCAGAACCCAAGTTACACGTGAAGATTTTTATAATGCTACTTCTTACATTTCACTGATATCCGAACTGGAAATAATAAATTCAAACAAAAGCACTGGCCGGGTAATATATCTTCTACTTAAAACTTGTGTTAAATATTTTCTAAAACTCTTAAAACAAATATTCAAGTTATACGTTTTGTAAGGAGTATGGTGAGGTTTATACCTATCTACAGATGGGGTGACATTGGAAGTTTTTGTAATTAGCGGCCAATACAATAGAGTCGATTTAGATTTAGATTAATTAAGGGTGCTACCGCACTGCGACCTATTGATATATTGTGCATCCCTTGCATGAGCTGTAAGCTGCTGGGGTTGCCCGCTCTTAGAGCTCCCCATCCAGACTAAGAGCTTTAATAAACTACAACATTGATGGTTTCAGACAAGGTATTTTTTGTTCGTTTATGATGTTTTTGAGGAATATCTTGGAGTGTCTCAAATCAGGGAGATTCTTTCAGAGAGATACTCTGAGCCTCTCCTCTCTAGCTTCAAGTTCTTTTTGTAGGTGCTCATCCCTATACCGTAAAACGGTTCCGGTCCCACAAACAAAGTTGTAGTAGTCTTCCTTGCTAATAGATTAGTTTCTTCCTTGCTTCTGATTCAAGTATGTCCTGGTAACCAGCATAATGTAACTCTTACAACAAAGTGACACAACAACCAAATCGAGCAAGTAAAACAACTGTTTCCTCATATATCTTTATTGTACTAACCCTCTTTTTCACTTAAACAACAATATAAGACGCTTTATTCTTAATATTATAGTTGTGCAATATAAGTATCGTTATCATGCTATTTACAGTATTTAAAATAGGTACTTAACAACTTTATAAAGCAATTCTTATTTATTAGCACTTCCTGTGCGCATATAGTGCCAGATTTATACCATTGCATTAAGTCTTGCTTAATGTTATGTTACCTATAACCAGAAATTTCAACTGGCTACTGGAACATTAAAATTCCAGATATATTTTAAATCAATGTGAAAAGTAGGGCTCAATTACTGCAAGCAAAGAAAGATATTTTCTTCTAAGGAATTGTTCTAGAAGGCGGTAATATTAGGCAATTGCTATTAATTCAGATTAGTTTCGCACGTCAAAGTGATTTTAATCAAACTAAAGTGATGAAATCTGCATAACGAATCAAAATATAGCTATACTGATAAATTCATTACTAAAACTGGTCGATAGCCACATTGGTTAGGCGACTGACTATCGTTGTGACAGAACGATAGGAGTCGGGTTTCGATTCTCTGGAGGGACGGTGACATTTTTTCAGAGGGTTGAAATCCGGATCGACTTACCATTCGCTCTTGGGAGCAAAATGATCAACAGCGCGGCATTATAAAAGGCGATATGATGCTGCCACAAAGCTATTTGAACACAATTTACACACATAAAACTGCACCGCGAGAGTTGCAGTAATAGCCAGATAAGTAATACAGCTTACGGAGTCACTGCAACCAAGCACCCACCACACAGAAGAAAGTACAATGTTTAGATAATAATATTGCTGATTACAAGTGGAGGATTATTAGCGGAATGATACGTAAATGATTTATTGTAATTATAATCTTAGGTTGTAAACTTATAAACAAATTGCATTTTATTTGGTGAATACAATTACTACGATTTTGTAAGATCAGAGTTCGTTACTGATTACGAGATAGTAATTGCATAAATTCAGTATTTTATTAGCGTTCCTTATTGAGAAGTGTAGTCTCTATCTAGGGAATCTATAAATCAGCGACTGAATTCTTCCATAGAAATGGAAACACTCATTTTTAATCTTTAAAATGCGGATTAAAGTTCGCGTGTAAAAGCACTTCGGCATCGAAGATTGGGAACAACAGCCAATCCTATAACGAATCGCGCTCCATCTTACGGAAACAAAACACTAGAGTTTATAGAAAGACGTTCCCAGTTTTGTTCTAATGAAATGACTCATTGTTCAGTATGACTGCACCTTACGACGTTAAAGAGGACAGACAGTCGCTACAATGGCGTGGAAACGAAATATTCATGAATGTCGCGTCGATGCGACAGGGGGTTATTTTACAATAAACGCTTTTTTCCTCAAGAACGGTTTTCATTGGGAGTAATCATCTGTTCAAACAAAATTCAGATTCAGTATTTCGTTGAAAAACATGGTGACTGTAAATCATGCACGAAATAAATTGATACTTACATCATAATTTCCAAGTTTATTTACAATTTCGGAGTGATGAAAATTTAGACTGCGTTTATATGAGGTTTGGAAAATTGAATATATAGAACTTATCGCGCCAATTGTGGAAAATATAACATTCACATGTGATATAACATATACCGGTTGATTTCAGAGATAGGATAAATAACGGCGAGAAGGGGCAAGGGGTAGGTACAAAAATTCGCTAAGAAGTGGGGACGCGTACGAGTCTCTCTATCACAGTCTAGTCTCGTCTAGTCTACAGCGCTGTGATAGACTCACGCGACCCCACTTCTTAGCGAATTTTGGTGAATTTTGCCCCTTCACGCCATTATTTATCCTATCTCTGAAATCAACCGCTATATATAGAGTATAAATTTATATTAGAGCAGGAAGGAAATTTTTAGACCAAAAAGTTAAAGGATAAAAATAAATAGTATGTTGCATATAGCTTGCGCATGTGAACTAACTAACGATGTCATATTAAATACATAAATAATACACATAAAAACAAAATAACACAAAAAATTCTTTACACCATTATATAAATGTGAATGAATAAAATATAACAGGATATCAAGACATAGATATGGCGCCATAACTTTAAATTTAACTGGTTTTAAAATGGAGAATTATTCTTAAATTTTACTACAGCGATGTTTAAAAGTCGACGTCCTCATTAATACTCATGTATTTCTTCATAAAATATCCCTAAACATAATTGATTTTTGTGTTTTAGAGTGTAGAATTGTTATGTATGTATATTTGTCTGCGTGTGCAATAATAAAAATAATAACTCCTGCCTTACCATCCCCCAACAGTTTGCTCTAATTACAAGGGGGCATCAGCTGGCTGCGAGTTATTGTTATGCCTACAGCCGCAGAATTAAGATGTTACCTTTCTGCATTTTCATCGAATTTGGGATATTACACTAAACCACATTTAGAAAGGAAGTACCAAGGTTCGAGTCTGGTACTTCTTGACTAGAATGCAAGTGTATTAGCCATAAAGTGTAAAATTGTTACATAAATTTAATTGTTGCTAGCTTTCCTGCCAGTGATTCCAGAACGTAAAACTAATCATAGAAATACCACCATAATTGAAACAGGTGAATTTAAATAATTAAACTACATTAAGCTTATATGCTCACAGAAATAATATTACATTAATGAATCGAAATAAAATAGGTTCGAAACAGAGCAGATTATATACCAAACTACGCATTTATCAATATGCTGCTCAAACTGAAGGAAGAAATAATAAAATTAACAGGATTGCTGACTAAAAATTACCGAATATCATTACAGTATGTAGTCTCTCACTAATCTAGTACAGAGTAGAAGCGGGTAGAGGTGGAGGGATAAGCATTTATTTGTTTGTCTTTAGTAACACATACAAGTGGCATAATTGCAATAAGTTCCTTGTTATTTAACGGTGTGCTATCTGCGGCATCTAGTCTTTCTATAGCATTCTGATTAAAATTTTACGTATACTATATGTATATATGTATATATACAATTTTGTCAAACAATATTTTTCTAAAGAAATGTCAAAAAAGTTAACACGTTCTTGAAATTTTAACATGCAAAATCTAATGGGAAAATATTGTTTATCAGAATTTAGCAGCACACATTCTACTAAACCAACTATCCTAGATTTACACATTTTATTCAAAAACGTGAAGAAAAGATGAAAATCAAGCGTAAGATTTAAATATCGGTTTCTCATACATTTTTCGCGTGTTACTAAGAAAACATTTTTTTTAATAATAAATGTTAATATGATCTTATTCCTTTGGTAACACATAAAAAATGTATGAAAGATAGTTGTTTTTCTTACTCTAAAGAGTTTTTTTAATCTTTTCTCTACGATTAAAAAAATTAAAACTAGTTTTTCGGGTGGAATTTACATCGCCAAATTCTGGCAAACAATATTTTTCGAAAAGAAAATAGAAAAACAAGTTAAGGTGGCGTACTTGGCCCTCTATTTCAATAACTTGAACTTGATGAGCAAATGTTGCATTTTTATCGAATATATTCAAAATTAGATGGCGCAAAGCTTACGAATTTCTAGAAAAGTAAAAATTAATGAAATACTTCAACATGCGTAACATTTTGGCTGAAATAACAGAGGAAAAGTGAAGATTAGATTATTGGTTGTAATGCAAAATATATTATAATATAAATATAAACTTCTCGGAAAAATAAAATATAACGTTATATAGAAGAAAGGTGTCCTTGGAACGAGTTTTATAGGTTGCATATTATGTAGTTTAGAATTGAACGTATTGAGCAGGTATATTTCAATACAATGTTTTCGGTATAAATGCGATAGCCTAAGGCAATAACACCCTAATATTCTATTTACAAAACATATTTGTGCGTACATGCGTTGTTTGTTACAGGTAGAATCTATTAGTTCTGCACTAATTGTCTAGCGACTAGCTTGATGTAATAAAGTAATATTGTTTTTCATCGTCTTCGTTAGTTTTGGATTATTTTTTCGTTGTATATAGATATTTTAGTGAATAAGGGAGAATATTTTTGTATATTTGTTTCTGTATATAATTGTGCCTAGTTCTAGTGGTAAACCGTCCTTGAAGAGGAACCATAATTATTATTTTCAGGTAAATACTCATTTGGAAGATCGCAATATCACGTCTCAACAGTCGCAAATTACATGTAACAATAATCACTTATTGAAAAATATTATAGTTTCAAGGTCAACTAAATATCAGGAAAAGGAAGCTGTACTACTTTGTGGTTTTCATTGATGAAAACCAACCACTTTTTATAGAAGAAATATATAGCGATGAACACCTTTTTAGAAACTTAATGGTTCCAAAATTGACGCCATTTTTCCTTGGGTGTTTTTTGCCTGAGAGGATTCAGCAGCTTATGTAGTGAAAGCTGCACACACGCAGCTGTAGTAGATTACTAGGATTAGACAGGAAACCTTTCTCCACACAAGTTACGCTTACGAAGTATATTCTATAATGGATATGACTACATATTATATAGATAATTAAATAATAAAATTTCCGTTATAACCATCACAGTGTATGTATGTGAAATACTAAATGTAAATATAATAAAGGACATTAAATTTTATTGTGGAATGAATTGTTATCTGTATTATTTATTAATAAAAGGCAAGAGAGATATTTGGGTTTTATTTGTCTTTCTTTCTCTACACCCACACCAAGTAATGATTCATCAATATGTATTTACTTATGCATGTGTAGTTGTAAGAATATGTAGTATTGAAATCAATTTATTACTCGAATAAAAATAATTTAGTAAGACCTTTCTATAAAAAAGTATATTTGGGCATACAATCAAGTTTTGCAATTCTTGTGATACTAAACTGACTAAATCCAATAATCGTGATGTGCACTATTTTGAAAGCAATATATAACAATAATCCTGTATACTGTTCAAGTTATGTTATAAAGAAGTATGATGTTCTATGACTATCTTTCACCGTTACGGAAAAAGAAACGAGTCGTTGTACGACTAAAACTTTTCTTCTTCATTTACATTCTTTAATAAAACATTTAATTTAATGTTTTTTTGAATATCAAAGCAGTCAATTTTGGTGTTAAACTGATTGCCTATACATAGTTATATAATATACTTATCTAATGCTAGTGACATCTAATATAAAACTGGCAAACTGTTTGGACAGATATGGAGCTGTTGTTGATACTCAGCCCCTAAACTTACTTCCTGAAAAAAATACTGCATATATTGAAATTATTTCAATACAGATCGTATCAGTATATTTTTCTACATATTCTAAAGGTAATATTATCAAAATTTTATATTTTTTCTCATTTTTCTCGGAATCAAAGAATATTTAATTTAAAAAAAGATATTTAGATTTACAAGAAAGATAATATCTTCAATGTAACAACGCGAAAATACAATTTTAATGTCTAGTTTTTTCGAATACTACGTTTCTAATAATTATTGTCGAACAGCGCCCCCTACTTTACCGAAACGCCACCTTAACATGTGGTTGAAATATTTGCATATAAGACCCAACTTTTTGGAAGGCATTTCTTTCTACGGAAAAAAGTTTTCAGAATAAAATAATTTTATTGCAATCAAGACATTGGTTTCAATATTGGAAATGATTTGCATGTTTTAAATTTCAAATTCAACACAAATTAAACTGCAACATCTTTAAGTGTATCTCTAAATATACTTGACCGTCATATCCAAATAATATGCATTGTGCATATTGTGTATATTTAAGAAATTAATTATAAAACAAATAAATATATGTAAAAACGGGCCGATAGCCGCAGTGGTTAGGCGGCTGACTATCGTTGTGGCGGAGCGATAGGAGCCGAGTTTCATTTCTCCGGAAGGACAGTGACATTTTTCTCGAAGAATTGGAATCCGATCGACTTATTATTCGTTATTGGGAGCAAAGTGATTAACAGCGCGGCATTATAAAAGGCGGTATAATACTGTCACAAGGCCGTTTTAACACAATTATATACATACAAAAACTACACCGCAGGATTTGCAGTAATGGTCAAACAACTGCAACTGCACACATTAAAAAAAATCAACTATAGACAAATTTGTTGTGATTTTCAAATAAGAAACAGATATACAAAGAGATCTAGCTTATAAAACTTGTGCAGAGAACGAAGTACGGGTCTAAATTGATTAATTAAATACTACATATATATGATATGTTTTTAATAAATCACAGACGTAATCATTTCATTACAGAAACATAATTCATCTGTATAACAATTCTCTAGGACCCAATTGTTCTAAATACACCCCTTTTCAAATAAAGATAGCGCATAATGATAACGATGAGTTGCTAGTGAAATGGTGTTTCAAAGGCATGCATAATTTACAACGGAATGATCTAATACCTACCTATCTCTGTTTGTAATTAAAACTGTTAAATTGGTATAAACGTCTTCATTACCAGTTGATTAAAAGTTGGACTTTTTAAACATAAACAATGGAATATGTGCTGGATATATCGTCCGAATTCTATTTCAATGCGTTTGTTAAAGGTGTTGCAGTTACATACATATGAAATTAGCTTTGAAATACTATATTATGGCTTTACATTTGGAAAATGAAACAAGGTGTTGCACCCTACAGGGTGTTTAGAGAAAGCTCGTATATACCGGTAGGATCTCTGTACACTCTCCTCCGTTAACTAGAGCGATAGATTGATAAGTGTAATATCAGGCTTGTCGGCGTCACATACTTGTGTTAAGTATGAAGTTTGGAAAGGAAATGAGATACCTATGGGCTATCGAACTAAATAACTATTTTATTTATACACAGAAAACATATCTTTTTTAATATAAATTAATTCTTTCCATAAATATGAGTTGTTTTATTTCTGACTAACTACTAATAGCCGAGCTAAACAAGCTGTGCAAATAAGTTCGCTAAGACTGCAGGGAGTTATAGTGGGTACATAGGCACGCCTCCATCGTTGCTTTAGCAGAGATGTTACCGGTACATGCAACGTATAATACGCGTCAATATTCACAAAAATTTCTAATGAACACAGTTCTATAAATTAAGCATTTAAACGATACAGTTCATTTTGTATTCCAATCGATTAATAGAGTATCTGGACTTCTATCTTGTTTTCCAAGAAAATAAAACAATGAGAGCGACTATGTGGGTGTAGATTGAACGTAGTCATATCGGATATGGATAGGAGACTACACGCCAAATAAGAATTAACTTACGGGAGAGTGATAGTTCCACACTGATTACGGAGGTAGTATACTTGTAATGTTTCCCTAATTTATTGGCTCTATTCTAAGTAGTAACTTGAGCGTTTTAACATTGAAACAAATCGCTCTATGAAACGACTTTGAGCCCTCGAAGCCTGAATACCACCTCCATAACACAGGGAAAGTAGAATTAAATTATTGAATATCTTGCAGGACAATTATTCAATGTGTTAGAAATTCAGCAGCACAGTTCTTGTATTTTTTCCTGCAAAAATGATGATGATCTTTACAAAACAAATGCATAGGTTTGTTTTCGTGTTTCAAAAGACACACCATTTTTCTTAGATTGATAAATAATGATTCAGATTTAACCAAATAAATTGAAATAATTTTCTAGACACGGTTATGAACATTAACATGTACACTACTGTGCAAAAGAAACCAGCACCTTACATAATTCATGATATTTTACTAACAACACATATTTATTCAAAGTGTGAAATATAACTTCGTGCGGAATATGAAATACATCTAATCCGAAGAATAAATATGAGTTATCGTAAGAAATTTACTCGTAAGTTCTAGGAAATTCTTAATTGCAAGGGAATGTAATATTTTATGGTCCGCCTGAGGCGATTCCCAGGACGGATAATCCGTAGAAACTTTATTGTAGACAAAAGTATTTTAATAAAATTGATATTTTACACATTCAGTTCATAGTTTGTCATCATACGATAAGGTTTGGTATATTTTAAAAATACATTTGCATTTTTGTTTGTGTAAGTCTCTGTTCCGGTTCGTTCCGTTCAATTTACTGAAAGTGTGCGGTATCTAATCGTGAAAGACATTAAAAAAGTCACAAGATGCCACGAATATCTCTTGTGAACAGACATAAAATTATTGTGTTACATGAAGAAGGTTTGAATCAAGCCCAAATTGCGAAGCGTGTTAAGTGCTCACGGTACAGCGTACAAAGTATAATTAAAAAGTTCAACGAAACTGGTGAAGTAGGCGATAAACCGAAGTCAGGACGGCCTAAAAAGCTTAGTAGAACCGACGAACGTTTTTTAAAAATGACATCCTTACGAAATCGTAAGAAAGTAAGCAGACAATTAGCACAGGACCTGGCAGAAATGACGGGCACATCGGTGCATGCTTCAACTGTGAGAAGATCGTTGAAGAGATCCAGTTTACGAGGAAGTGTGGCAATAAAGAAACCTTTACTGAGAAAAGGTAATAAAGCAAAAAGATTAAAATATGCTTTAGATCATCAATCCTGGGGAGACAATGAGTGGCGTCAAGTCTTATGGACAGACGAATCTAAGTTTCAGCTGTTTGGCACCAATAGACGTCAATATGTAAGACGAGGAGAATCTCTTTTGGAGCCATGTCTGCAGGCTACTGTAAAACATGGGGGTGGAAACGTATTGGTTTGGGGGTGTATTTCTGTAAATGGCGTTGGCGATATCATAAAAATAGATGGTAGATTAACTGCAGAAACATACCAAAAAATATTAAAGACCATGCCATCCCTTCAGGACTACGCCTTATAGGCGAAAGTTTTATATTACAACAAGACAATGATCCCAAACATGCTTCCAAATTAGTTAAAAATTACTTGGCCCAACAACAAAGTAATGGGATATTAAGAACAATGGTTTGGCCACCACAAAGCCCGGACCTTAACATAATAGAGCATGTTTGGGATTATCTAGATCAAAAGAGGTATGACAGATCACGCAACAATGTAAAGGAGCTGTGGACAGTCTTACAAGACGAATGGACCAAAATCCCCAATGAATTTATTCAGAAACTACATGATAGTGTACAGAATAGAATCAAGGACGTCATTACATTTAAAGGTGGTCACACGAAATACTAATATTCGCAGTTGTAACATTAAAGATACTCATGTATTGTTATAAATGTATAAGTAGCAATCGTACTAGATACATAATAAAATTTTTATTGTCCTTACAGGTCATTTATTTATAGTACCTTGCATTGTAGTAGAATATTTATAAGTGCTGGTTTCTTTTGCACAGTAGTGTATTTGACTTAAAAGGAAATTTTTCTGTAATTTCTGTGGTGTGGCATTAAGTTCTTGTCAAAATATCAAATTCTTTATAATCATGCTAGTATTACTGCTATATAATAATAAACAAATGTACCACGAAAGCATTACCAGCTTTACTCAACTTTTACTAACATGGAGTTTGGAGTAGTAACACTTTGCTCTTTCTGTTTTTAATATTCTCTGTAGAATACTTTTACCATTATTCTGTATACTCTCACGACTCGGTGAATTTTACATTAAAAAACTTACATCCCTTCCTCTACCGTCAAGATTAAATATATGTGATTCTTGAACTTTTATAAAAGTTTCTTCGTAATTGCAATAGCAAATGTGCCCACACATACATCAAAAGTTAAACTTTCCGAAAACCAACAAACTTTAAGGTAAGTAAATTACACATTTTAATTAACCTTCGTCCCTAGCGAGAATTAATGCGATACCTCTGACTGTAAATATTTCTTTTACTCCGTTTTGAAGGATTATAATTTCCACGTGGACGACAACGATGGCGAAGTCTGATAGAAACTTTGCTGTCTGGGCAAAAATCAACTTTAGATTAGATTGAAAACAAATTTGAAGCGAGCGGTCGACAGAAATCGATAACTACTACTAGTACTATTGATGTGTTGCAAAAAGTAAGGTATGAGTTGGAATCGTAAATTGCAGGAAATGTGTCACGTTGATTTCAACTTGCAAATGTACATATGTACATATGTTTTTAGTACTAGTAATTGAAAAAGCTGAAGTAGTTTCATGGAATTAATTAAATGGAACAGTAAAAATAGAACAAAAATAGCTACGATATGTGTGCAAATTTTTGTAAAAGTATACGACATTATTTATATATCTTAACATTATTACAACTTAATTAATGCGATTTATATCTACAGAAATTATAATTATTGTGTAAGTGACGTTTCAGCTTTGGGGTACTTAACAGTCTCAATGAGTTTCTTTTTTACTTATTAGGAGAGTCTGTACGAAACGTATCTGTATGGTATATGTTCCCGTTAGTTCTATTTTGTAGTTGCGCGTTTGTTTTAAAAATGTCGTAGTTTCCTATGTTGCAGAAACAATCAATGTCGGATACCGTTAAAAACTTTATAGCCGGATTCAAAATACGGTAAGTATGTATGTATTTGAGCAAGTTTTAAAACTTATTTTTTACTATTTATTTTATGTGTAAATTGTTACACGCTTGACATTTATTGCTTTTAGACAGTTTCGATGGCTGATTGCCTAGAATACAAAATTCTGCATTTTTTCTTTTCATTTTGAACTCAATATCTGAAAATCAAGACATCTAGTCGTATATTTGCAATAGCTTATTTTAACAATTGTCCTAGAAATATTAGGTGATAAATTATTAAAGAACTCACAAGTCAGAAACAGAATGACCTCTTCGATATGGGGCTTATCCACGGTAACAAAAGATAAAAATTATGCTAAATTTGGTTAGAACTATCACCTTTTCTGCTAAAAACTTGTAACACTAACCAACATTTTTACATGCGTAACTAGTTTTTCTTACACAATAGTCTTTAACCTTAAAAGAATGATAAGCTGTTCTTCTATTTTTAAAGTTTCGTCTGTTTTGGCAGTTATAGCACTTATCGGTCAATTAAATAATTGCCGTTTAAATTAAAGAAATGTATGTGTTACTAATCAAAAAGCGTCCGTTTGTTCTACTTCTCATGAACGTTTTACAAATATAACGGATTTCAATTATAGTTTTAGTAGGCGAATGGAAATAAGAAATTAACATAATTACCGGAACGGCTGTCATGGCGTTTTATTTAATAATCGGTACAGCTTTCGTAAGGTTTGCACGTCAAATTTCCCTTGAGAAGTGAGCAAACAGTTACACCACGTCACTGCAACGAAGGGAGTGGTATTATTTAATTGAAAATCGAGAGTTCTTTTTACGATTGTCGTAAAATCGCGAGAGAAGTGCTGGAACCGGAAGCAAGCTGGTTCTTTCTAGAGGGCGCTCGATCCTTTTAAACAAATAAAAACCGAAGACCCGCGCACAAGTATATTAGTGTATAGGTATTTCAAAAGCTTCTTTATGTTACTTATTCTTATTCTTGCGTACCTTACCACTGAGTACTGTGGTATGAAGATTTTTATTACATGACAATTAATAATTGATGTGATAATTTGTAAGTGAGCACAGAAACACTACAGGTATCGCTATAGTGCAGACAAACACGGCCATATGGTATATAGAGCAATAATAGAGAACAAAGTCAGGAGTGCAGCAACATGTGGTTAGATATTATTTTAATTTAGAGAAAAGCTTACTAATTATTTGTATTTGTTTCAGTTTAGTATTAAATATTTTAAAGTTACATTGGGGTAAAAATAATTAATATACTACATACTACATTAGAAAGTACTACTGCTTTAGTAGTAGTACTTTAGTACTTTCTGTTTATGCTTAGTTGGTTACAATATTTATAAATATTGCTTCATTACTTAGGTTTGTTAGTTTTTAAAGTAGCTTTACGTAACTTGCGGTAGCAGCATTTTTGCTTTAGATGGGTAAAGCTGTGATCATTTTGTTCTTTAACTTCATCCTTGTATTTATAGATATTAGCAGCACTGTAGCAATACGAAATGTGAAAAGTAGTTTTAAAAATATGTTTGTTTTTACAATTAAAGTATACTTCCTTCCTTTCCGATCGCATTGTACATCTTATTGTCCTGCCCATCTGAGCCTAATTTTGTTTTTGAACTTTTACTAATACTTTGATTCTAATGGAAAGAAAGAATGTGCAATAAAAATGACTGGTATTCATATCACTATAGTGATTTAATGAGTATATATTCGCTATTGGGCAAGTAGTACCGCGAGAGAAAGTTGAAAAGAAGTTTGACGAGAAAGTTCGAGAGCAGCTTAACTATATCAAAGTTACTAGTCTCAAAGCTTCTACAATTGTTTAGCTCTATTGAAGAAACGCGGAATTGTATACTGTCAAAATATGATCAAATTATCCTGTTATGATGTTCTATATAAATATGTAGGTAGTATGAATGCTTTAATACATTTTAAACCATGTTATTCAATAAAAGATTAGTTTCCTAAACATATTTTGTCAATGTATTGTTAATGATGGACTCAAAGAGATGTGGAGGCACTTAGAATAAAGCTGCAGCAAAATTTATTTAATTGAAATCAATTAAACACGAATAACACGATCTGTATTTAATTATTAATGAAATTAAATTTGGTTGCCTAAGTTTGGATAACGTTGTAATGTAACAGTAATGAGTTCAATTTATAGTGACAGCAATAATTTATTTATTGATTTAATCTAACATTATACTAAAATACGTCGCATCATTAATGGTGGCTTAGTAAATATTTTACGGACCACTTTTTCAAAGGTTTATAGTTTTCTCGAACGTCGGCCCGTAAAAACGTTACCAAATTGATAGTCGAAGATATCGTAAGAAACGGATCCCTTCTAAAGAATACGCGAGTGAAACTTAAGAAAATAAATCGATACATTAAATCGCCGGTAAGTGGATTCCGGGATATTAGTTTTTGGAGTCGTAGGAAAAAGTAACGATCACTATCTATATTGCATCAATTAGGGTCTTTATTCTCGTCCGGCCGCGAAAACGTTAAAGGAGTGTAGCGGGAGGAGATGTAGAGAACAAGGAAAATTGCGCGAATCCTCGTTTTCGTATCTTGGCCGGACGCGTAGGGCACAACCATCAGCAGCACCATGGGAGATATTACTTTAATGTTCGGATCACTTCTTCGTATCTCTATATATATTATAAGTATACGGATATGGTACACTAGAGTACATAGATATTACCTCAAACATACGTCGGTGGATATCTCTTGGGTGCCATATGACGCGAAGATAACCGTCGATGGCAAACATCTCAGCCAATTACGTCGTAAAAAATAACAACATTACAGAGCCATTATCACGGTAAAATTACCAATCGATCTTTACTTCGAACGTGTTTCTAAGGTTATTTAATTGGAGATCATTAGAACATATTTCTTATAGTATGTATGTATTGTAGTTACATTTTTTCTATTTCACTCAAACATATTATTTTTATTGTATTATGGCCATATCAGAAGGTTTTCTTCTTATGGATTTTACAAATGAATAATAATTTTAAGTCATTACCGTTTTCCTATAATACTATAAATATACAAAATGAGGGAATTTTATGGGCTACATTAATGTTTCTTCTAGGTATTCCTTTCTATGCTGTTGCTTTAACTTGTTGTTTTTTCCTGTATTCGGGCACTGCAGATCTCTCGGTAAGTTTTTGTTCAATATCGCTTAGGAGTTTATATTTTATTTTAAATATTTAGCGTAAAATACATACACGTTGGAAACCGGAAAATTCCCTGGAAACAATTCACCGACGGAAAATTCCCCGACTACAATTCACCGACAAACAATTCCCCGACAGAAAAATTTCTCGACAGGACCCACCGTATGGAAAATTCCCCGACAATAACAAATTTCTCTTCGCATTTTATCTCGTCTTAGAACGAGCAGCATTACACTGGCGTGTTTAGAATTTTTTTGTTTTTCTATAATAGAAGCTTTTTGTCCTCTTTTTTGCTTTTTATATAATAGTAATAATAACAACAATAATTGAAAAGGGTTTTCTCTTATGTACAAGGGCTACTACTTTTTATTGTCTTTAATAAATAAGGTTGTGGGCTATACCACGCAAATAATTGAATAGATTCAAAAGAATACCAATCTCTTTAAAACTTTAAATAAAATATAAGCCAAAAACCGTGTAATTAGTAATTATGGTCTGTCGGCGAATTTTCCATTCGTTGAATTGTAGTCGGGGAATCTTCCATCGGTGAATTATTTTGGAATTTTCCTACATGCCTCTTCTTGATTACATAAGATACTATTGCATATTGCGGTTTGAATTGGAGACTTGGTCAAGTTCTGTAGACAGCTTTGTATATGATCATATTCCAGTTTTTCCTTGCGATTGGTCCTTATTCATTGTCGTTCATCTCTGCTTCTTTCGCTACTCTTGTCTACATCCCACTTTTACTACATACAGTCCTATGGGCCAATGATTTCTTTGTTCTTAGAAGATTTCATTGATCGATCGATGTATGATTATACAAGAATGTAAGAGTTTTCAAATGGGCAAAAGTAACTACAATATATAATCATGTAAAAAAAAAAATTGAAATGTATTTTTCATGCACTATCTTTCTTCAATTTCTGTTGACATTATTATATTGTAGGTTTGAATTATGAAGAAATTGAGGAAGCACCAAATATGAATGAACACCCACAGGTCGATCATAGTATTTCTTGATGCTAAGGCTAAAATAATTGTTATTTGGTATATTTTGACAGCTTTTAATGGTATTTGTAATATTAACAGCTAACAAAATAATGAATGGTTCTTTATTAAAAGATATGTATATATGTATAGTCTATTTTAAAAATATCTACATAATACATATAAGATAGCATAAAATAGAGCATATATGCATAACCAAAAGCAATTTTGAGGTATTTTTAAACTTTCTATACTTTAAACTACTAAAAGATGGACTTATTATGATGAAAGACGCAAACACTGATGATATGCATATTCGATTGGCTAATCAGAGAGCTAGATAAGATATTTTTGGAACGTTTACAGGTCTGTAAACTCAAGAGAAAATTAAACTAATTTTGAAAGTAGAATTGATTTAGATTACATAATGCAAAATTATTGGTAATGACAGAATAGTTTAAAGTTTTAAAATATTGTTTTATATTGCACTAGTTTCAAATGTGTTTCATATAATCTTTTCATCATGTTACTTTTAAATAATTTAGTACAATAAAATTAAACAGTTAATCTTTGATCAATTCTGATTTCATTACGAAAGATGTGAAATGAAATATTTTTGTATTTCTTTTTATAAAAGCTGACAAAGTGAAGCATAAATAATAAATACTTAGCAAAAGGATATTGAAAAACGACGCTGGCTATTGTTCTCTTTTAATGCGGAGTTTTTATGATTCCGGAAAGCGCAGTGTCATTAAAGCGAGCGATTTCCGCGAAAACGCAGAAGTGAGACAAAAATATGTCTAGTTACAGCGAGAAACGCAGGAAGTTCAATTCCTGTATTACTAAACTATGTGTAATGCTGCAATGTAGAACGGAATAGTTTTTTAAACAACGAAATTTGAACATTATTAATTATTATGATTTGCGCAATTATCTTGTTTAGTGTAGTCGTATCTACGAAACTTTATTAAAGTACTGATTGAGGATAGTAGTACTAAAGGTTTTTAATTTAAATAAACAGATTTAGACAAGTAGCGGCTATTTATTATATTTGCATCACGAATAAGAGAACTATTCTTTAAGTTTAAAATTATATTCACATGTGTTCGTAACGCACTTATCTCCTTTACTTTTGAAGAATTTTGTTAATATTATATTAACATTTTTCTGATTATTGAAAGATAATTACAAAGTAATTAATATGTAATAATAGTTTATGAAACTATGAACTATATCGTTATAAGTGCGCAAACGCCATGAGTAAATGCCCAAAAACAAATTGCTAAATTTGCTGAGGATTACTACTGTACCTGCTGGATGAGAGCGAAACATGAAATGACGGTCTGTGATCGTTTGTTGTAGCCCAGTAGTCAACAAAGTGGATAATCCAGGTGTAAGTGACTACTTAATGGATAAGATTACAGAAAGACAGAAAATGCAACAAACTTAGACCTTAGAGATATGATTCAAGATACCTGGGCAATAAAGGCAAAACCTCAATATGTATATTTTATGTAGAAATGTTAAGAAATGTACAGTGGAGAGCTTCTAAATCGACACCACCGCAAGCTAACATCGACCTTATCTACTAATAATGATATTTACTATAAATCCTAACTGAAGGTCACACAACGTAACCCCCTCTACGTTGCTATTAAGGTTTAGGAAATTTCGTAACGGTCTCGATTAAGCTGCTGTCCACTGTACATCGATCATTCCAAGAACGGCAACAACGTTATTTGACCTTTTTGGTGGACATTTTGAATATTTATTGTGAAAACTGTTATATTGACTTAAATGATGAAATATTAATACCGGTATAAGTTTAATATTTTGTAGTTGTGTTGTATTTAACAAGTTTATCTCAATTTATGATTTAATAGTTTTTTACCGTCATTTTTCCATGGTTAATTTGACATATTACAATTATTTTGAAAAAGTTCACCTTTCATTAAGAAAATATTAAATATCTCAGAAATTAACGATTTTAGATATAGGGAGTGATTAACAAAAATGAAAATGCATACAGTGTTCTTCCCTTTCTTAGTATAAAATACAGGGTGATCCATTTAAAAAAGAGAGAGAAAATAATGCGTTGTAATGTTTTGAATCGCCCTATACACAGTTTTCACAATATTTGCAAAATATCACTTTTCTATAAAACTGTAATAATATAAAAAATTATTCCAGCACAAAAACAATTTCAAGCTGTTTCGTGTGGAATACACACGACGTTGAACACGCAATGATACTCACACAAAATTGAGCATAACTTCTGAAATACACAGTATAACTCAACGAAACCTTATATCAAAGGAATGAGGAAGATAAGCTTAATCTAAATTTGAAATAATATATAGTGTATTCTATTTAAGAAAATGTAAGTTTGTATATATAAAAATAATTTTAAAATACAGACTGTCTATGATTTTTGTACATAACGGTTTTTGATGTCTTCAGTATTAATGGATATATTGAGCTTTGACGTATTAATGCCTCACCCTGTACATATGTACATATATGATAAAATAGCCAAAAACTATAACTACTGAATTTTAAAAGATCTACATTTGACAGTTGATTTAATACGCTATATTGAATACCGTTACTAACACAAATCTATTAATTTTATTTATATTTATAAAAAATTGCATATATTACAAAAAAAATAAATAATATAATCTGACAGAAAGAAAAATAAGAAACCATTAGATTTAACGTTTTCCAGTTGAAATAAGAGCGATCGGATACTGTATCTAAATCAAAGTATGTATTGAATTATTAATTCCCGACGGTGTCTTACTTCTTTAATCCTACCGCACTAACGATCCAGCATAAATTGGGAACAATTTCCTGTCTCTTGACGGGCCGAGGCCGCTGCAATTCTGAAGTTTAAAAAGAGAATAGGAAACGAGAGAAAAGGAAGAAAAACAAACTCGAAACTTCATCCTGCAGCAGTTCGGCATTTTATATTTAGATCACGGCTCCGACCAGAGATGGAAGAACGCAAAGAGATAGTGCTGGCATATAAAACTCGGAAAAGTTCTTTTTCGTGTGTATCTCTCGGTAAACAAAAGTAATTGGTATAGCCTCTAGTTCTTTTAACCGGCGGAAGTCATCTCGGAGGCAATTTGAATCCTGAAGTTGAGACCTCTGAGACTCCAGGCCACAAATGTCGTTTAGTATCAGTTGCTACATAGTTAAACGTTCTTTGGATGGTTTGTTAAATTGCTTGTCTATACTTTCTTTGCTTATTGTAGCGTTACTGTTTCATCTGGTTACTCTTGGGACCATAAAGAAACTAAGACATTATGGGTATAGTGTCCGCAAAGTAGGTAAATAAACATTTACTGTTGTAGGGTACCTTACCTAATCATTTTCGTACTTCTCAAATTGTATGGTTGATGTCAATACTTTTCTTTATTCGGAAACTCATGCAGAGATTTATTAAAATTTTAAAATGTGAAATGTATTTAGTTATATGTAAGTTTAAAAGCAGTGAAACTTGTATGTTTTTGTTATGCCCATTTTCATTCAACAAAGCTGCAGCTTAAATTTATTGTACGACAAAAGCTGTCCATGGTATAAACAACTAATTGAGCGTTGCTTAATAATATTTAATGATGACAACGTCTTCTTATTTGTACAGGATGGGCTACTGAGCAAGATAGGTGGCTGTATCTCGGTAAGTATCTATTTATCCTAGGTACCTACTGCGGAAAAAATATTGATAGTAAAAGTAATCAAGAGAAGCTATTGGAAATTATTTTCAAATTCTAGATTTCACCGCTAGGGGTGTAAACTTCATGTTCATGCTATGTTCAAATTTAAGATGTCTATTATCACAGGAAATCGCAAAATGAGCTATAACTAATATCATCAGCTACAAACCCATTTCATACCAGATAATTCTCTTACCAGACGATGAGATTTGCGTACCTTATTGAAATTCCAACGTACAATTAGAAACCACGTATACAGGTTCTCTGCCTTCAACAGGTGCCCCATAATCTTATACTGGAAAGTCATGGTTACTAATTTTTTGGACCAGAAGCTGATTGAAAACACGTTAAAAAGTAGTGCAGGAGGAGTAATTATCTACGGTAGTATCTTAGCAAAATTGTGTACGACTATTGATCAAAATGTGCCAACTTGCGTATCAATAACAATAATTTGGAAGGAAATTATTGCAGGGAAAATGGCGCTGTGGGTTAGTTAGTTAGTGAACAGCTAAGTTAGAGAAAGAGAGAGAGACAGAGATATACAGAGGAGCTAGACAAAAGAGAAAGTAGAACACTTTTCTAGTTCCTGTCGTACTAAATTCCAAAATCAGATTATAAAATTTCTCTCGATAATTTAAAATTTAATGTAGAAAAGTGGAAATTTAAAGAGGTTAAATCTATTGCAAATTTTTCTTTTCAATTGACTTAAAAGAATGCTTTGCAGAAAGTTTGAAAAGTTCAACATTGCATAGTCATATTTATTTCGATACAGAGTGTAATAAAACAGGATCTTTGTTCCCTCTCTATTTATATGATTCATATTATTCTTCTTATTGAATGAATTATCTGGAACGAATACTGTTAGGGGCTATTTTAGAGAATATACAAATTATATCTCATAAATATAGATTGTAAATGTGTAGAGTAATCTAATATATCTGTACGGTACCGTATTGACTAAAATGAAAATAAAATATTGGATATATGTATGCTTTTGAATTGACATATAAAGTTTGTACTAACCTTCTTCGTCACTGCCTATCATTGAATATCGTTCAAAGCCGCTCAGATTTCGATGTGTACCCAATCCGAAGTCGTCTTTGGTCCATTGGAGGATGCCGCTTTTATCGATAACCCTGCAGGGCAGTGTTACTCTCGATCCTTGGACAGCGGTTTGATCTTGAGGTTCCATCGCAAATTTTTGCTCGCGATATCCGTATGTCATCAGTATTACGCAATGCAGAGTTACTATTCGTAGAAGAAGTAATAGGAATTTGTGTGTATATGACGTCATTATGATTGTCTTGTTAGCTGAAAAGAGAAAAGGGATATGTCATTAATTTTAGTTGACAAAAATAGCATTTTGATATTTAAAATTAATATAGGAGTATAATATTCTAAAATACATAGATTACAGAATATCAAGTAATACACTGTAACAATTTTTTTCTTAATTAATTATTACTGTTGTTATAATTTGTCGATAACATTCCTCTACGAGAAAATTTTTTTATAGAGTTGATTAAAGTTCTTGACTTAAGAGAAACAATTTTCAACAACAATATTTATTCGTTAGCACTCAATATTAGGAATCCATTTCGAGAATCTGAATAAAAGTACTGATTGCACATTAGACTTCGGATCAGGGGAGTTGCATGAGGTATTTTTAAATCTGTTTTTTCTCTCCTCCACGGATGTGGAGAATTCAAATTGCAACTTGGCCTTATTGACCTATTGTATCCTGTTGCGTGCTAACAATAATGCTAGTAGGAGTTTACTAGGCTTATGTAGTATAGGTGTTCCTAGTGTTTTGAGTGAGTAGTGACCAGTTAAGATACTTGTAAGTAGTCTTAGCCTGCCCTTATTCATAAATATTAATTTGTCTTTCCTCATTTGAATAGATTCCAAAGATTTTAGAAAGTCTGATGTTGTCGAGTCTATTTGACGATCAGAGAATCTTCAACACTTGCTATATTTTGTTGCGTAGGTCTCCAAGGTTGCGCTTAATCAGATCAATAGTGCCGCCGATGGTGTAGAAGTCATGACCTTTATGATTCCTAAAGAAGAAATCTTTTGCACATGCGAGCATAGCTTGGGTTGACTATCTAGGCAAAGTATTGTATTGTTAGTGCAAAAATCCTTCTCTAGGTCTAGAAAGCCTCAGCGTTGTGTAATTTGTTACGTGTTTCAAATACGATTTGTTTGCTCAAAAAAAAAAGTTCAAAATCATTCGTACATATTTGATTTTCATTGATACGAGTAGTTTTAAGACGAAAGTGTTGAAGTGACGAAGTTTATGGAAATTCATTCATTGATATTCAACCCTTTTCCTTGCAATCAATTCCCTACGAGTTTGAGTGTAGCTGATATTTTATTGAATACTATGGTGGTATCTTTGGCTCATAGCTCTGTGCATGTAAGTGTGACCCCAGAAGATCAGATGTTCACTGCAAGGCTACGTTGTCTTGTGTCAAGCTGTGACGAAAACGAAAATAGCTTAATGTTTAGGAAGGTATTTACGCAAATTACTGTTGTTGAACAAGGTTCATGAATGGCTTGTTTACATGATTTTCGTATCTGATGCGTATATTGACTCTTGAATGTAAGGCAGTTTTGCAAAAGTGGAGCCCATCAAATGCTTATTAATAATTTGGTCTAACATCTTGAGAAAAAAATTGAAGTCAACATATTGGAATTTCTCTAGATACTCGGTGTGTAACCTGTAACTAAGTTTTCCCTTAGTAGGTTACATGAAATTGCAAAAATGATGTTCAGGTCAGACCGTGTACGTTATATTCCAAGTAAATGTATAGCTTGTATTTCAGGATTAATATTTGCTTCGCGAAAAGCATTTAGATCACAGGTAATATTTTTGGACCGAGCGAAATTTATCCATCAGTAACGGTTCTTAATAATAAATGTCTTCGTGTGTAAGCATGATATATTTTATATGATCGTTTTTAAAATTTAGTGTTTTAGTTTTCGAAGAATCATACAAAGACAATTATCGAGTAAAAATAAAATAGACTTTCGTGTGATATCTTCGGGAAAAGAACTGACATTAAAGTACTTTCATAAGCCACTGCGAGCACGGAATAACAAAAAGGTAGATAAAATTATTATATAGCTTTAGTTATTTCAGTATTACGTTTGGAGGTGACCTAAACATACAAACGTTCCTTGAGTCTTATTTTAGTTCCTGTTTTATTTATTGCCAACGTTAAATGCATATGATTTAAAGCGTTTGATGCCTATATACGCCAGAAAAAGTTTTTTATTTGCACATTAAAGTAAAATTGAAAACTTAAATATTTCTTCCAAAAAGATGTCAGATACTATTGCTGTTATAGCGTTTCGTACTCAAGAAATCCCATCCACTAAACGGAACCATCGGTTAACATTATTTAAATAATTTTAAATTGACAATTTTGATTGTGTTTTCCTGTATTCTTTCAACACCTAGTTGTTGAGGCACATAATATAAAGAGCGGATACGATAAGTACTAACAACATTAATAAATATAAACACCTCATAGTGGCAGCAATCCTGCAGATAGGTTAATATATGTTCCTACGAGGAGCTTACGTTTAGACAAAAGCTGTTTATGGTCTGTTCATAAGAATATACGCCGTAATTTTACTAAACCTTTATTTTGATTGCAATGTTCCAATTTCAAGAGTTATATTTCCACGGTTAGAGTTGCCTCAGCTTGGATAGTCGAATTTTAAAGCTCTCCAATAAAGGCGGAATTGCACACTTCGCGTTACTGGGTTTCATAAAAAGCTTAGAATTTTATTGTTGCCTTTTTATCGGTACTTAACTTGAAATTATTTCCCTATGCTAATGCGAGCACGAAGTGTAGACGATATAAAACGGCAATATCGCGAAACACCATAGAATAATGTCAAGTAGATCGTAAAATCTATTTATTAACTTAGTGTTATGTATTTTTCGGTAATTAATGTATTTATTTACATTTTTACGAACTATGATAATGATATACGAGTATGTTGAGGGATATGTACTAGAATAAAAAAGTGCAACTTTTAATGAAACAAAGATTAGAGATTGAGATATGTTAAATTGTAGCTTAGGACAATATTGCTTAAAATTCATGTTCAGGCATAAACATATGTATGTATTGGACTTATACCGTGTAAAGGTGTTCTTTAATGTTTTGTCGTTTCTATTTTTTTTGTGTTTGAACTAATTTTGTTGTTGTAACTTTCCTTATTGCTCACAAAACAAAACACAGGAAAAGTGTGTAAATTGCAAATCCGACAAATCTCGAAAAATTTAATAAATATAATGCCTTATAAACTTGCTTACACAGGCACATCCACAAGTAAACATATATCGGAAAATAGGAGAGGACGCGAAGCGTACAAAAGAAAGACCAACTTCAGCTTTTAGCCATTGTTTATTGAAGTTTCAGTTCAGACGAACTCTGTCAGGTTGAGCGTAACATTTCCTCTTCCGGGTCGGAGGAATTATTCATTCCTTCTGATTCCCTTTAAAGCCGATATAAGGAACGACGACTTCGGACTAAATTTAACAGATACAACTTTTCTCTCCCCTTGTTTACATTGTAAGGATGTTCCTCAAGATTATTTTCGGAGTACTGTGGCTCATTTCCGCGTGAAAAAGGATAACGACGAACGGTTAATGTACTCATATTTATCCGTATATGAATTATGTATGGCAGGAAGACGGTATTTCTTCGTAAGCAAAGTACCTGACGAAATTTTGATTAAGATATTAAGTATCTACCTAAGTTAACCGCTTTCGTATCTCAGAAATCTTGCAAAACATATTTGTTGAGGATTTGCTTGATTTTAATTAGCAAAATAGCAGGAATTATTTATAACTTAAAGTGGTGTATGGTTTTGCACGTATTTAATTAAAGTGCTTATTTAATGTATTATTTATCATAATAATAATTTACTAACAGAAATATATATTCTCAGTGTTTATTTCACTTGTTTTACTTACATGTGTAAAAGATACCATTTGCAAAGAAAACTTTTAGTAAATTTGTATTATGTGTATACATGTAAATATGTATATAAAACGAAAATAAATCGTAAAAATGACCGAACACGTTAATAATTTTATAAAATTGGCACCTTTAGCAGTAGATGCTAGATTACTTCACAAAATTTGTTGAATTTGTCAATAATTAGTTGGTCATGGTGTGTATAAAATTATTGAGTAGCTGCCAGGAATATATCCAAACAGATGTTATGACAATAATAAAATGAATTTAATTTTACAGGAAGACATTTTCACAAAAAATAAAGAAAAAGAATATAATAAATAAAAATACATAAAAATAAAAAAAGGAATTCTTGTGGAAATTTAAACTACAACCGATGTTATTGGCAACAAAAATGGAAAAAGAAATATAAAATAGAAATGTAGAAGTAGAAATATAGAGATAGAAATAGAAATAAATATAGAAATATACTTGCCAGTTCTAGGAATTACGAGGTCGAAAACTGGTATACGGAGATGTTTATTTCATGCTTATAAAGCTAGAGCTTTTGTAGTAGGTCACATTCTGTGAATTGCGTAATGAGTAACATAAATGATCCAGAGCGCTATTTTAAGTGTTTCTTCTGTCAATTATAAGACAATATCTTGCTTACAGTCAGTACGTATTATAAGATGGTTTGGACTCCAGCGCTTCCACCGTATGTACTTTTAGTTTTAATTTATCATTAGCTTAGTTCATGAAGAATTATTGGTTTTGATAATGATTGTTTTTATACTTTCTATGTTTATGTGATTAGAAACCGGTTCAAACTCAAAATACAGCTTTAACATACACGAGGAACATTTGGACAAATTGAAAAATATAAACCGGTCTTAAACGGTTAGTTAGATATTATTAACACTACAGTGATTAAAGAGATAACTATTATGTGATTAATCAATACTGCAGATTCTATCTATCATCTAACCGAAAACGATTAATTTATACAGCCAATATCGGGCGATTCGGACTATTTACATTAGCATCAGTAAATATCCTTACTTCTATTTACCTGTTTCTGGTAAGTACATATGTATGTGTACTTTGCGGAGTCTAATTTTTATAATATTGGTTATGGCCTTGTAATTCAATGGCTCCAGCTTTAATCAATCGAACCAAGACAATATATGTAATTTAAGTAAGTGTGACTGTTAGAGTAGGATGTGCAGTAACAATTAGACTGACCAAACTTTAAAGTTAACAATTGAAATAGGTGTTGTTACTTCTTAAATGTAATTGTCCTCGCATTATTAAACAATAAAAGAGAGATTTGCTATGTTTTGGTATAATTCCAAATGTTATTAACATTGAAATCAAATACGTTATGTAAATAAATGAATATAAGCCCCTAAAACCATACAACTTATACGCAGTTAGAAGAATGTCACTTAATACTAGACAGGATGAGACAAATCACTTCATATAGCGTGATTTACGAGTTTCATTAGCAATTTTGAGGCCTCTCGTCTGTTATTCTTTAAGTATTCCGTGCTATCCACTTTCAGTAGATGCGTAGGTATAGGAATATTGGTCGTAACGTGATATATTAGGCGCGGCCCCTTCTAGCTGAGAATGCGTGAGTTCGCTTGTGCGCGGTGGGTACGTTAGAGCTCTATTTAATTATGGAAGCAAAGCTAGACGAAGCCTACAAACTGTTGAAGCGTGTAAAATTTCGAGAGTTAATATTTACTGAGAATTAATTACAAGTCTGTTTGACTGCATATTTACATACAAGAAAGCATTTTTCAGTGTAATTTAACATAAGATATAAATGAAAAGTGGATGAGCATTAGGAAAATTACTAAAAAATTTAAATTCATCTTCTAATTGCCGACATTATAGGCACATTAAGTCCTCCAAACGGATAATATAAAATGTATATCTGACAAATGGTACCTAGCTATCTTCTGTTAGGAAAACATAACAGTACTGTAACAAAAATTGGAAGGCACAGAAGACAGCTAGGTCTTTGGTGAGCGGGGTTAAACTATTTAGAACGTTATAAGAATATCATCATTGACATATTGGCAGTGATGTGCGGTTTAAGAAAACTATTCACTTCCAATGAACTGTACGAACTATATTTATTACAATTTGACTTTGCAATGCGTTTTGGATTAGTGAAGGTTTAGATTAATATGCGGTGGACGCTACCAACACAGGCAGTGCTATTTCGGCCCTGATCTCGCGTCAGATACACATTTAGGGTTGCTAAAATATTATTTATGTAGAAAATAAATTACACAGCATTAGCACAGCTGAATAAAACTAATATCTAACTTTGCAAATACGCGTTAATCAAATATAATAATCATCTAGCTAACCTAGGACATTGTATAGAAAAATTATATGTCGAATAAGTGTCTTCCTACATATAATTTTTCTACAGCAGCGCAGACGTCGACGGCGTTCACTTTCAAGAAACGTTATGTGTTTATTTGTCTAATTCTACTGACGAGTCATATCGCATTAGTTTTATTTTATATGAATATAAAAGGTGCTATTAAAAATAACTACAGAGTAGCCTTTGAATTATTAAAAAAGAATTATTTATTTATGGGCAACATTGTGATCGAACTATTCAGCCCAATGAACTGTTTTGTCCATTACTAATATGCATAGCGATCTGTGACAGAGATGTTGACCGTGTTATTTTCATAAGAAAAGATGTAGGAAGAATAATACCACGTGTCTGTGGATTAAGAATTTTGTGATGGATTTTTTTCTCAACATCATTTGAAATAATTTGGGTATTATATTGCTATCATACTAATGATTGGTCAATTACTTTTTTAGGACGAAATCAAAATTGTATTGAAAAGTAAATTTGAAAATTAAAAGAATTTAATATTTATGAATTGAAACTTTGTCTGCATTTGAGTAAAAAATATCACCAAACAACCTGTCAATCCAGTGGTTGTAATTTGTGAAATGTGGGACAAAACGTGCACCAAGAATAATTGATTTTATAATAGTATATTATTGATTCTTTCTTCTTCTTTAACTGCCCCTTACCGGTTGTGTTCATTGCGTTTTGCAAATTTGGAGATTAGCTCTTAGCTGATAACTAACAATATTAATAAAAAATAGTATTAATAGGTACTTAGAATTAACTAAATAAATTTATCTTAACCCTAACTTGCAGACGGACTTGACCAGTGGTAGTTTAAGAAAACCGTTATTCCGTACTCGTATGGTTTATATATCTGGTCATAGTCAAATACGATAGTGATATTCTTTTGTTAATAACCGTTTTTATACAAGTTTTTCAAAATTCATCACATACAGCGATGTTCAAAAGTTGCCGTCCAGTTTTCGACTTAAAATTCCTCTAATTGAACTTGTTTGGTCCTAGTGGGGTGTTGTTTAATTGTGTATATTTGTTATAAACTGTATATCTAAATTTAAAGTGTCTTAGTAACAGCAAATTAATTAAATACCTCAAATACGTACAATTACAATAAGCCTGGTAAATTTGGATTTTCTTTGATATTCTCTGGCTGGAGATAGTTTTAGATTATATACAAGCAACATATCCCTCCTACATCTCACAAGCTACTGACATAAATACACACCCATTCTAAGATTATATATGTGACTGTTACCAACTTTACTCAAATAACATTATTTACAATTCAAATTGAATTTTGCACAGTGCAAAATTAATAAAATTTAATGTTGTAGCAGTCACATGTGTGTAGTGTCAATCCCTATGTTTTAAAACATCTATCTAATTAATTACTTATCAATCAAAATCGTTAGTACTAAATTTATATCATCAGGCTAATTTAGGGTTGTTTTCTTTTTCCGTTTAGTAATTTTAACCGAGCTGTCAACAGAAATGCTTTTATGAGGCAGAAAAATGGAAAACCACACAACAATATACAGCAATATCCATTATTGTTATCTTAGATAAATTAAAACTTGTTACATATCTATCCTATCTTTTTTCCTATCGTTTCGGCATCGTGCCAGTTATTTTATAATTATTTTGTTATACTTAATTTAAACAATGGTTATAAATAGACGCGATACGTATTACAAATTCCACAAACAAGTAGATATGTTTAATCTATCCTAGAGTATAGCATTATGTCTTGAGTATCGTATCAGAGCGAACATAAAGGTAGTTTTGCTTGGCGACCTGGAAAAATTTGTTTTTTAAAATTCTCTTTCCTCGGAATACACAAGTCAGCTCCGCTGTTTAGGGTTCTACTACGTAAAGGCTCGTATATTTTATTAAATTATGTTTAATTAGGTAAAATATTCTTCTAATTAGGATTGTATCTCACTGCTGGTTTAGCTTCGGTTTTTAGCTAAGTACTGTTTTTTTACGACAGTCTTTTCAGTAGACTCTTTGCAGGTGGTTGCCTGTCTTGAATTTTAAAATTATTCCTTTATTACAGCTTATTTAAGACTATGTGTAATTTGTATGTGTTTCTGCTGTTTCTTTGATGTTTTAGGGAATATTTACGTCTTTATTTCCTTGTAAGTAAGACAAACCAGCGGGAGCCTCGAGATGAACGAAAACGTATTTGGTGGACTTAGTGAGCGAATCTCCTTTTATAAAATTATTTACCAGTTTTATAACCTGGAATTCTTTAGAAACAAATTAAGTTCCGTTAACGTTTAATTCCTATTAATGCCTACAGTTGTTTTTTTTTATTCTGATATATATTCTATAACTGATAGTATTTTACATACGTTTCAGTCTTTAGTTTCATGCTAATTTTGTAGTCGTTGGTCGGTCATAACATACTTTCAAATTTTGTTCACACATGTATAGGTAGATTAGGTAGTCCTGTGTTTGTTCTTTATTTGCGAACATTTTACTGCCTATCGCATTGTGTTGACAGGCTTCGAGTGAAGAGATACCTGGACAGATGCCGTCCCGTGTCACAAGGAACATCCTTGGTATCAGCCATTGGTACTGGCTTTTAGAGAGAAATCCGAGTAGTAGGAATATACTCACGTCTACTTTACCATATGTATATCATGCCAATTTAGTAAGACTGTTCTTTTCTCCTTCTATTGTTTTCAAATAGTTTTTCAAATTATTATCTTTTTTTCTATTATATTTATATTTAATTTAATTTATGTATTTTTATAATGACCAAGTCAGAGAATAGGGTTTGTGATGGTCATCAAGCATTATTGTATTCTTGTAACCCGCTGGAAATTTTGTTTATGCATTAACTAAAAAGATTTGATATAAATTTGTTATAAGAGACATAACAGCGTTACTATATGACATTAAATATAAATGAAACATCCTAATAGACTTAAGGATGTTTTTCAATTTGCTTTTGTTAACAAAAGCAAATTGAAAAATAAGAATGCGCTAGTATGCATGGTCTCTTCAGTAGTAGTAGATGATAATATTTGAACTGACACATTTTTCATTGCTACAGTATAACTTTTTGTTGTAATAAAAAGCCGATGTTATCACCTTTGTCTTTTCAAGTAATAGAGGTATGAAACCTCATGGCTTGGCACTTTGCACGATTGATAGTAAATGCTATATGCGTGCATACTACTTTGCCATTAAATACAAGAGGCAAAGTCCAAAGGCACCAAGTACGACCACATATTTTCTACTATTCTGTGTTTAGAAATTACCATAAGTACATAACAGTAAAGGCATAAGTCAAGCTCAAACATGGCCAGAGTGTCGACTATCTCAGACTGTTTGATGTATTGAAGGTCTTTTGCGCAAACACCAGTTAATTAACAGACGGGCCACGGCTGGACAGGCGAGTTTTCCACTGTGATCTATGTTCGTACTTGTTGCACACGTCTCCGTGGAAAACAATACGTTGCGCGTAACAAAACTTCCTTTTAAAAGTTCTCTGCGACTAATGCATACACCATTTTAATAGTATTTACTTAATGAACGCTGGGTAATGAAGGACGTATGTCATCCACTTTATTGATCACACACGTATAAACTTCAAAAAGGGGAGTGGCAGGAAGATTAGATACTATGTAATATATTATGCAGCTCCAGAAAAGAGAATTCATGAAATAAGAACAAAACCGTGAATTCCCGCTACAGTACATTTAACATCGGAAAAGTGATAATAAATCCTCTTCGACAAAAACCCGTAAAAACGTCAACTGGTTAGCGCTGCCTGGTGATGTATATCTTGTCAATGATTTAAAATCTCACCGGTGAAAACTTGAATTCAGATGGTTTGCTTTATTAACGACACTGTTTTAAATAAACGCTGGTTACTCTGAGTTCTCTTTACTGCTTAGATACAACTTAAGATCAGAGTAAATTTTGATAGATAAACTATACATTGCGTCTTGTTTCGATTGCATGATAGTTAACTACTTAAATCATGTATTTGCTCTGCAGAGATGTTTCATATTCATTTATATTTGGCACCGAAAACATGATTTAAAAGTTAAAATACATAGTAGGTAGTATATCCTGGGTTTCAGTACATTATTATTTCATTTTGGTTTTCTTTGACGTAATATTTACGTAATTAAAAACAATCACAGTATTCCTACATCTCTGGCACCTCGTATAGATCAAATCAATTATTTTATACGGAATCCAATATATATTTATTTAACTGCTTTGTCCATCTGTTCTTGTAAGTTTCAATTATATTATGTAATCCAATTTATGCATCTACTCTTTATATCCCCTTAACGCTGTATTTCTGAGGTTTTATTTGATAGATCTTGGTTTCAGTTCAACATCCTTTCGACTCTTGTTTTAAATGTTGTTGAGATGTATATGTAGGTATATACAGGAAGATATAAAAATGTGTGTTCATTATTTGAATAAAATGCAATTTAACTTATGTGACATTTCGGGACATTTATTGCTTCATCTTCAGACCTTTTATAATAATAAATAAAATTAATATATCTATGTTATGACTTTTATATAATTATAATAAAAAAATATATACATATATTCTGAGATATTTAACAATTTTTGAAAATGTAGATCAATATTTAGAATGAGTACCTGCTGTACGTATTTTTGTTATGTATTTTAAGTTGTAATGTTTTATTAGCACAACCATTACATGTAATGCTGAAATAAAGATGCTTTCTAAAAATTATACAGAATGGTTAAAACCTTACCTCTAATTGTGGGTACCATTAATGCTCAATAATGTGCTTATTTTAAATGGAACACGCAGTATCTAGCATCGTCATTCGATTTTAGTTTTATTTCTCTTTTAAATGTTATTAAGGTTCCCTATCCCTATCTCTTAAAGTTTCTTTGTAAAAGTCAATTTAAGTTTGGTACTATATATTAATAACATTTACGATAGGATGGTTGTGTTGTAGAAATCGTTTGGTCATCACCTTATGTAATTCTTTCATTAATTTACAAATTTATTTTTGGTAATGTAGAATTAATAACATTTACGATAGGATGGTTGTGTTGTAGAAATCGTTTGGTCATGTAAATTCTATTCAGAAAAAAATATTGGTAACTTTGCGAAAGGTTAGATTTTCATGGTACACTTGGGTTAATAGCGATCAACCTTTAGTTTAAGAACAATTATTAAATATAAATATGAGTTTAATTATCAAAAAATTTCATGATGACATTTGTCGGCCTTCTAATGACAGATCTTTGAATCGAAACCCAAGAAAGGTTAGGCAGCTTATGCATTTCCAAGACAGATTAAGTTATTGAATTAATTTTTATTTATATGTACGTAAATACGTGTCTGTGATTTCTATATTTATAGATATATCGCACTGATGAGATCAAATAAGATCGAAACACGTATTAAGAGCATATTTAGAACCCAAAAGAAAATCTTACAGTCATTTAAAAAAGCCGAATTTAGTACGCCATACGTCATACAGAGTGTGCTAGCACACGGGTCTAATTTTTAACGTGGAATGAGTCACTCTTTGATATGCTCCTTGGTCAAACCTTAGCGTTTAAGGAGCTCGCACATTGAGGCGCGGCGAAGCGAAGAGAAGAGAAGCGAATTTATTATGCCAGAGAAAAACGCACGTTGTCAAATCGGTGTCCGCACACTGACTCGCCGCGCGGAGAACCGAAGCGAAGAGCCGTCGCGAGGAAAGTTTTCAGAGCAACCAGTCGAAGTATCTCGGCGCCGCTTCTCTTCGCTTCGCCTCAGTGTGCGGTACATAGAGACGTAAAATGAGAGACAGCTCATGTTGACGAAGTCACTGTCACTCACACACACAATGAGAAATAACTGTCGTGGGTAATTAAATATTGTATCATGCACATGCGCATCAGGTCTCGCGTCTACTTCGCTTCGCTTCGCCTTAATGTGCGGACTCGCGCGACGTTGCACTTCGCCGCGCCTCAGTGTGCGAGCTCCTTTATAGAGCTAGAGATTCAATTCCAACATCTTGTTTAAGACTACTTTACTATTCTATATAACTTGATTTGAACTTAACGCATGTTTAATATAAAATGTCTAATTATACCAAAAGCAAGAAACACTTAAATACCACCCAATTAATGTAGATTAGAGCAAGAACTTCTTTTATTTTTTAAATCTTTTGCAAATTGTTGAAAAACATGTTTAGGTTGCTTTTCCTAGGGGAAGGTTTATAATGGTACACAGCATAGGGAACAGAAATTCTACCATTTAAATTTTGCACGGCCGTTTTCTTTTTGCATATAGGAGCAATAATAAGAAAATACGATAGTAGTGCAAAATTATACAGTCTCGTTATGGTAAGTGCACACAGGGGATGAGACATTACAGTCCCTTAACCCAAATACGGCTACCGTTCAACGTTCGTATATGTATTCGAAACGATTTCATTACTACTTTTTTCTCTTTCATGTGGGTATCTCATTATACGTACGAAAAATAACATAGGCGGTCAAAAGAACGATAGGATCATAAAAAATTCACCGTATGCTTTTAGTTTTTGTGCCTTCTGTTTGAAATTTTTCTTTAACTTTACACAAACATTGTGAGTGAGGGAAGTAGATACATAATGTTGGCCCTTTGTTTGTATGAGTATTTTTAAATATAAAATATCTAATAATTGTTTGATGAAATGTATAGTATTAGTATGCAAAGAAGTTTAGCTATTTTAGCACTTCGTTTTGGTTTTCATCTATGCTACACACAAGTTTATGAATCAGAGACTACAACGTGCACATTTAGGTTATAAACAATTTGAACAAGATTTTTTAGTTGATGGAAATGTAAGAAGAAGAAATATAATTAAACTTGTATATTTATCATGAGCTTGCGCGCCCTACTAAAAGCTCTTGATTTTTCTGTAGAAGCATTAGCGGTTTTATAACGTAAGAGAATATAAAGTACTTAGAATGTATGTATGTGCTGCATACGTTCTGTATAAGTAAGTACATAAAAGGAGTAAGTTACCTACGTGAGTGCGTCTTTGTAAGTGTATGAAGATGAAAAGTAACTACCAGCATGGCTCGGTAGCGGTGTAAATAAACAATTATCAGTACTTTCGAGATCACTCAAGGGAGTTGTATATACGCGTGGGCTGAAAATATGGAGTAAGGAAGTCATTTTTATAAGTACAAACTTTCACCAAACACTGCTGAGGAATGCTTTTATTTATTTACACATCTAAAATTACAACCCTCGAAATTAAAATGATAATGTACTTGTTTTTCTTTAGTGCCAGGATTGTTGATGTGCATGGCGTTGAGTTGTGCTGCTTGTATAAGATACTGCTATAGGTTTATTTTCGGTTTTATTTTATCAATCATCTTGAAAGCATCATCGTTTTAGCTATGAATGTTTGTCGTGGTATATTACAAATGTTAACAACTTCTATTAGTCTGCAGGAGTGTTAGGATATGATGAAGTAATGTTATCTGTTGGATACTTTAGTTTAAAAGCCTAACAGTGTATTTCAACAATATTCATGATTGTATAAATCGAAATATCTAAATTCGAAAAAGTTGTATAAACTGATTTGGATACAGATATTGCTATATTAATTAAGAAAATCAATTCTATACCTTAATTATATTGAACAGTAGATTGCAAAAATTATATAGCAGTTCGACCACCGTGAATGTTGGACCACCGGGAGAGTTCGGTCAATATTCCAATATATTACGTAGACTACTCCAGTGAGAACTATTAAATTTCTCCAATTTATTATAGTTATCGTAATAAAACGAATTACAATGCCGTATGTAAGTCAACAAATGGGATTTTCTGGAATTGGTTTTATAGCATAGAGAGCTTTTTATAATCTACGTTAATGTAGATTGACCGAACAAGTATGAATTTTCATTAATTTAATGCCCTCGTTAAGTCCAACGCCTGAAATTTATCAAACAGACACATAGAAACTACTTATGTAATAATTAGAAAGTGAGTTTCCAATTATTGCTGAAAGTGGATATGAACCTAACATTTTTATTTGCTGCAATAAAATTTCGCGTATAAAATATTCCTTTACGTGACGGTATAACTTATATTTACGTAGGTACGAAATAATGTGAAAAGCAAATAAAGGCATTCCGTTTCCTTGTATTTTCGGAGAGTTGTGTTATCGAAGTAAGCAATGATGCGTTTCTAAATTTATCCCTATTTTACATTTTGTTGCTCTTAAATCTGTACGAATATCTTATCCGGAAAGGCGAACAAAGGAAAAAATGTACGTTTATTTGTGCATTGGTTCGGATTTAGTCCCTTTTCTTTTTCTGATTCCTCTCCTGTTTGGCCTCCTCTTCTGCGGATCGAACTGATGCCTCTTCAGTTCAATTGATGATCCAGTTATTTCAATTGCACGATTTTCATTTTCTTTTGTTGCCGTCATTATGTTCAATAGATGCGACTTATCGTTATTTTACGCCATTGTTCGTTTGAGAGATATCTTATTTCGTTCAATTATGTCAACGTCACGTAAGAAAATCGATAATGTCGAGCTATGCTATAAAATTTTGCGGACATATGAGAAAGGTTCTACTAGCTAGGTAATGATATATGTATTTAAGTTCTCTACCTATAAGATTAGAAATACGCGCGATAAGTGCCTTTTTAAATGGGAAAATTTCTATTGCGATTCAATCATAACACTCCTCTAATGTATAAGTGGAAATAATTGTAAGTGTACGAGATATGTGGGTATTACGTTTTCGTTTATACGTTATGAAGTGCCACCATCGACTGACTGTAGAAATTTTCACATTTAGTACATATTTTGTCTCGTTTGCTTTTTTAATAATGATTGTTTTTACTTTAAGCGCATAACTATATGATATGTTCACTATGTTACATGTTGGTATATTTTCTACTGTAATTTGCTTCTTTTGATAGGAAAGGAACAGCAATCTGTCTAGCTTTCCTTGTTTAAATTAGCGCATTCTTTTCTTTCTCATATATTGTAAATTATTTAGTAGCATGGATGCTTGTATTACTTCCTCTTTCTATCTATGAGATTAGCCCATATAAATATTCGCTCACTTACTGCACACTTTGGTGATTTCGCGCAACATGTTCAGCTTTATTCATATGATTTGGTAGCGGTCGGCGAGACGTGGTTGGCGGCAGATATTGACTCTGCTCTGGTTGCTATTGGGGGTTATACTTTATTGCGTAGAGATCGTGGTGCACGCGGTGGCGGACTGGGATTATACATAAGAACTAATCTTCAGTATCGTGTATTAGAATCTTCCGAAGTCATTGAACAGTTGTGGGTACAAGTTGGGAGGGGCGTTGAAGCTTTGGCGGTCGGTGTTGTATATCGACCTCCAAGCTCATCATATCGTATTTTTTTGGATGAACTGGAATCTTGTTTCTCAAATTTTTTACCTCTACATGATCGATTAATCTGCCTAGGTGATTTGAATATAGATCTATTAAAGCCTGATAGTTTATCTTCTCTCTCTTTGTTGAAGCGCTGGATACGGTGGGTTTTAAACAGATTATCACAGAGCCAACTCGTATAACAAGCACCAGTGCATCACTGATTGATCTAATTATTGTTTCGGATGAGTCTATTATCGGTGAAGTTGGTGTTCGCAATGTTGATATTTCTGATCATGAGCTTATATATTGTACTGTAAAGACCTTACCTCGTAATAATAAACCAAAATCAGTCATCTATCGTAATTTTAAAAATTTTGATTACAACCAATTTGTACTACATCTGAATGATTTACATCTAGATGACATTGTCTACATTCCGGGCGTTAATATAAAGGTTGAGGTTTTAACTACCAGACTTATAGAATTATTTAACATACATGCTCCTGTCGTAACCACTCGTATCCGTACGCCTAAACCACCTTGGCTTACCGATGTTATAGGGATTATGATTTCGTTGAGAGATAAAGCTAAAAAAAATATTTAAAGAGTAGGGCAGCCCATGATTGGAATTACTATAAAGAATTACGAAACTATACAAAGCAAGCTATTGACAGGGAAAAGAAAGCCTATTATAATAACTTATTCAAAACGAAAAACTCGGCAAACATTTGGAAAGGTTTACGCCTTCTCCATGTTGCTAAGAAGAAAGTGATCGAAATACCGCCCCATTTGCAGGATCCAGAGCTGTTAAATCATCACTTTATTAACTCTGTTCCCAAACCATCCACTGATTGTGTTGATCTATCCGAATTTTATTACACCCATACTAAAAATGACATTGGTAATGAGTTTAGCTTTACATTAACCGATGAGTTGGAGGTTGCCAATGTTATATCGAGCATCTCTTCTTCGTGCTGTGGTTGCGATGGCCTGACCATTGCTATGGTGCGACTCTGCTGTCCGTTTATAATAAAGTATATTGTGCATATTATTAATTGCTGTATCCTTGATAATACCTTTCCTGAAGCTTGGAAACAAGCTCTTGTGGTGCCACTTCCTAAGAAGGCTGACCCTCAGGCGGCATCCGATCTACGACCGATTAGTCTGCTTTGTGTTTTTTCTAAAATATTCGAGAAAATAATTAATAACCAGTTATACAAATATGTTGATAATACAAATATTCTCTCTGTCCATCAATCCGGCTTCCGTTCTGGTCATAGCTGCGAATCTGCCTTATTGAAAGTCACAGATGATCTATTGACAGCCTATGATCGTGGTTGTGTCTCGGTGCTGATATTGCTGGACTTCACAAAAGCTTTTGATACTGTTAACCATAGATTACTAGCCGCTATTTTTCATTACATTGGTCTTTCCGATACTGCAGCAGCACTGTTATGTAACTTTTTGCGTAATAGATCGCAGTCTATAAAATTGGCTAACAGTATCTCTAGCAAGTCTCTCCTAACCTCTGGTGTTCCTCAAGGCTCTATTTTAGGTCCACTTTTGTTTTCTATATACACTTGTGCCTTATTTGACTCTGTACGATCCTGCAGTGTGCACATGTACGCTGATGACACGCAACTTTATTATTCATTCCAAAGGGAATTGTATCTTGATGCCGCTAAGGCTGTCCAGCAGGATTTGGATACTGTGTTTCGCGTCTGTTCACTGCATTCATTGCACATTAACTCTTCTAAATCTTCTGTAATATTTTTTGGCAATGAGCAATGCCGCAATGATTTGAAACGGAACTTTGAATTACATCTAGGTAATAATGCTCTGCCTGTTGTTACGGAGGCTAGGAGTCTTGGTTTAAACATAGATAATACCTTCAGATATCGCCATCAAGTAAGCAATTATATCAAACGTGCTTATGCCAACTTGAGAATTTTATTCCCACATAGATCGTATTTACCCACCGAAACTAAACTAGTTCTCTGCAATGCATTTGTACTGTCACCGTTTATGTACTGTTCTACAGTTTATGGCCCGTGCATTGATGTTACCGATCAGAAGCGGATACAGAGAGTGCAGAACTCATGTTTGAGATTTGCGTATAACCTAAAGAAGTTTAACCATATAAGTTACACTTTATCCTTAAGTAAATGGCTAAATATGAAAAATCGTTTCACATTGAGGGCTGTGAGAATGTACCACACAATTATTAGAACCGGGGCTCCCTCCTACCTTTACAACAAAATCTCATTCCGTACGGATGTGCACCATATTAATGTCAGGTCACGTGGGCTTATCACTCCTCCTCGCCACCGGACAGCATTATTTGAGCGGTCCTTTTCTTATAACATATATAAACTGTACAATGCGGTGCCAGAGACTGCTAGGCGTCTGTCGTCTGCCACGTTTACGTCATGCCTGCGCGAAATTATTTTTGATAACCAAGAACTCGGGCTTTCGTTTTATAGATAAAGGGCTCCTAATTTTTTAGTTAAAGCGAGCATATGCATGTTTGTATGTGCATTGTAGACATGTGCTATTAGATATCTATACATACGTATACTGTTTTTTCTATGTATTTGTCTCACAGAATTAGTTTAAGGCTAGGCTAGGCATTTAAATCTATTTTAATTTACTTTTTTTTTTTCGCAAGGTTAAGTGGAGGACTGGTTATGGTGCGGCGCACCCATACCAAACTTAACCTTGGGGTTTCACTCATTTTTTGTTCACTCATGTTTGCTGTTGTTTGTGTAATTTATTACCTTATGATGGAAGTGGATGGGTGAAATAAACTTTATTATTATTATTATTATTATTATTATTATTTACAAAGTCTTTCATTGTGTGTGTATTTGAAAACAACATTGGATACGTTTTATGATGATTAAACTCTTCTCGAACTACCTAGGAATTAACAAGATAATATATGATGGGCAACGAATAATAATCATTTTCGTGTCATGAAACTTTTAATATTTAGAATAAGAAAATTGAAAGAAGCAAATTTAATTAGTCATATTACATATTTTTCTTAAACAATTTTTTTCTAATACTGCTATGATTACTCTGTTAAAATAAAGAATTTATTCCTACAGAGTTGCTCACATCTGTCTCACGCATTTAAAAGTACACGAAAAACTTTAAGTTCAGCTTTAATGCAAATCTTAAGCTTAAGATTTTTGTTCTAGCACTTTTTCTAAATTAGAAATATGTCAGCAACTCAGCAACAAGGTGATAGTACTACTGTATTTTACTTTTATTTTGGTAAGTTAAAAAAAATCTTGCATTAAAATTAGTTGCCACAGAACTTCCTGCCACTCTCCATTGGTCGTGCAGCCTTAATTGAATATTAATTTTTGTGAGTTCGTTAAATCATACATTTAAGCCAATTGCACATAAAACAAACGATAGAGGCCAAAATAAATAATACACGCGAATAGAAATTAGAAGCGGCTTTCAAACTAGGCGTCACCCGCAAATTGTTGCCATTGAAGATACAAATTGACACGATGTTGCAGCGCTATTTACAATGATTATATCGCTAACTATATACTAAAAATACATATATAAAATGGGTAAATGATTTCGGATGTACACTATATACTGATAAAAACAATTTTTATATTAAAGGGGGTGGGGAAAGATAAGAGGACATTCATGCAGGGGATGTTCTTATAACAGAATTTTATGCACAACATCATCTTCACCTCATTGGATTTTATTGCAATCTTTTGTCGCCATTAGTTTTCGAATAAACCTGTGGAAAAATAGATGTGAGTTAAGTTTTGAAATTGATATTTCTTTTACTAAAAAACATCTAAATTTTGTTTAATGGCAAGTTAAATAAAAACATGAACTTCGAAAAAAGAACATATTTCTTAAGTGCTCGCTTCGATTGATCCTCGATATTTCCTTTCTATATTTGGTTTTCTGTGGTTTTCTAAATTTATCGGCAAATGCGGAGAATCAACGTATTAAGTCGCTCGACAGACGCAGGCGTAATAACCCATCAATGCAATGCCTCCTATAATAGGCGCAAACCATTGGGGGATATTAAAGTATTTATTTTTTATTATTTAAACTTTTAAATATTCAGGATTTGTCATTTTTCCTGTAAATGTAAAATTTTATGTTTATATTGCTTGCTTAATATAAACTTAATATAAATTTGACTTCTAATTGTGTCAATAATACTAACAGCACGACAGCCGTACTAGTAAGCACGACTAACTAGTCGAAGTAAGAGCCCGTTAAATCCGAATCTTTTCAAGCAAAACTTTTAGCAACGTTGTTGCAAGTCGGCAACCACTCTGATTAATATTCGCTGCGTGGATTATGTCGACATGTTGCTGTAACAAAATCATGCAAACACATTTACACTCATCAAAATTACACAGTAAAGGTTGTGGCGGTAGTTTTATTAATCAATACAGAATAGGAAGCTGTTGTAGCCTCACCGTTTACAGATGGTGTTTAATTTTCCATACATAGAATTTATTTGCCTTATCTTATCGGACAAACAGTAAGCTGAAATTCATTCAGAAACATCAATCACATCTGTATTGTATAACACTAACCATGTCCAAAATTATTGTTATGTATTTTATACCAATTTGTGAAATCAGAAGACTGGAAATGTTTGTATTCGGTTCTATCCCGTTCCGGTTCTAAGATAACTTTTAACGAAGGAAGACAGTCTTTGTAAAGGTAGAAATTTGGGCAGAATTAGTGGCCTAGATTTGGTATTTTTTAGTATTTAATAGTTATTTGTATATCAAGGCCGCGAAAACACATTTTAACGTACGCAGAGAGAAATTGTCGCCGAGGCCGCTTGCGGCCGAGGCAGGACAATCTCGAGTACGTTAAAGGTTTTCGCGGACGAGATATACACAACATTTTTTGGCAACCGTGCAAATCGTTCCAAAATCGTTCAAACTGTTTTATATAAATTTACACACATCGGAATATTTTTATTGCCAATTTCAAAGTGACTTACTTTATATGCGTTGCCATAGAAATGACACGACTAGAATAAAATACAAATACTTAATAGTTGTCAAAATAAGTCGTAAAATGTCTGAAACTTCTGAAAGTGATAATATTTCTATATCTGGAACTCCTCCGGATATAAAAAGTGCTGCCAATTTCGCAGTTTCTAACTTAATACCCGAAAGATCGAAGAGGCAATACGAGAAATGTTACAACGATTTTAAGGTCTGGTGCAACGCTAAGAAGGTCAAAACTGTGAGCGAAAACGTGCTATTGGCATATTTTATGCAAAAATCGGCGGCCCTAAAAAGTTCCAGCTTATGGAGTTTGTACTCCATGCTTAAAAGCATGCTGAATATAAAGGAACAGATTGATATAAGGACATTTTTAAAATTAATTCCTTTTTTGAAGAAAAAAGCAGTAGGCTATAAAGCCAAAAAGTCTAAAGTGTTAACAATGGAGCAGATTAAATTATTTTTGGAAAATGCTGAGGATGAAAAGTATTTACTGTGGAAGGTACAAAGATATAAACAAGTTCTCTTATAAATTGCTTAATTTACTATTAGTTTTACAGGTAGTTTTAATTATGGGCGTATCAGGTGCCATGAGACGTGACGAGTTAACAAAAATAACCGTTGACAACATTCAAGACACCAGCAATATTCTTATAATTACTGTTCCTGATACAAAGACGGACATAAACCGCACTTTTACAATCACAAATCCAGATTACATAAGACTTTATCACAAATACTTATATTGCTCTTCGTCCGAAATATGTTACCTGTCATAGGCTGTTTTTGAGATACAAGCAAGGAAGATGCTATGCACAAGTTATTGGGGTACATAGCATAGGGAAAATACCGTGTTTGATAGCAAATTATTTGGGGTTGCCGAACAGTGAGCAATATACAGGCCATTGTTTTAGGAGGAGCTCTGCTACTCTCCTTGCTAACAGTGGTGCTACAATATCAGTTCTTAAGCGCCACGGTGGCTGGAAATCTGCTACTGTGGCCGAATCGTATGTTGAAGATTCTATAGAAAATAAAAATAAAATTGCTAATTCAATATCCGGTACTTCATCACAACGTATTTACAATCAAAATGAAATCACTGCTACGGTTTCAAATTATAATTCAAATAAAAATTTAGATTTTACTGCTTCTGGTGTAAATATTACTAATAATACAAATTGCACAATTAATATTAATATGTATCCGAAAGGTTTGTAATAAATACACAAAATACTCTGTTTTATTGACAATAAATGATGAAATATGTCAAATATGTGTTAATTTGTTTATTTACTTTTACGGCCGCTGCTATGGGCAGCGTCCGCGAAATTGCATTTCGCGGACTGGTTTGCGTACGCGAATTGACAACTTCGCGGCCGGTTGCCCAAAAACAATTTTATTGCTTAGATCTAAGTGTAGGACTCACAAATAGGTAATTGAGTAATTAACCCCACTGTTGTATAATTTCCACAAATTAAGTCTGTGCATTTCACAACATACTACATGATAAACATAATTTTAGAATGTAAGCATAAAACAATAGTAAATGTACTAAGGGAAAGAATTCGATCACTTCAAAACCGATAGAATTTTTAATTACACTTGCTACGTTTCAGCAATGTCAGTGCGGCGTCCCTTTCCTTTTACCCTTTAGCTAATTAATCAGTTGTACCGTTGAATACCGTCGTGTCTATTTAACAAACAGCCGAACATTCCTGCGGCACCTAATCGCGATCTGTTGACACCATCATGAAATATCTAGCGCTCTGCATATACACACAAAACTTCGGCATCCAGGTGAAGCGATGGCAGTCTAGTGGCAATAATACGAGTCATTTATTAGGGAATTGTTACCGACGAGACATTAGTTGGCAAGGAATCAGGGTGAGATGGGTGGATCAGGAAGCAGCAAGCAGCAAGCACCGTATTCGTTATATAGAATGACGGCCGTATAGCGTTAACGTATTATATTCGACGTTACAGAATTCTCTCAACCGCAACTATTGTTCAAACCGTTAGTCTTCATTTCAACGTAATTCTTTTCTTGTTTTTGATGTTTAAACTGCTGTCTCGTATTCCGCAATTACTTATGGAGTATAATTTCGAGGGTTCTGCTTAAGTCATACACATTTTTAATGTGGAAATTGACATTCATTTTTTAAATAATATTCCTGGAAGTATTTACACATTTAAATAAAAACATAAATATTATTTATACACAAAGAAGAGTAACAAAAGCTATACCTCGATATATTGTGTGAGAAAATATAACATTTCGGGCACTTCTGTTCATCATTTCAGTTTTATCAAGTTTTGTTAATCCATCGTATTTCTGTTCAAAGATTGATTCGGTTTAATTTTTAGGAAAGATACTGGCGACTTTGAAAATCAAGCAATATAGGCTAGACGGAAACTGTATAGTAAGGTTTATAGAATACACGTCCCTATCAATTATTTTTATTCGTAACTAAATATCTTTGCGGTTAAGTATACGCAATGTAGTTCGTTACCATCAATTTTTCGGAATTTCCTATTTTTTCTAAATAGGAAACCAAACTAAGAAAAGAGACACTAGAGTTCGTGTCCAGTATTAATACTTCCCCGTGCAAGTAATTTATTGTAAACTCAAGATAGATTTATGAAATACCAAACTTTGGTTTGAATTTAAACATTTCCACTGAGTAGTGTCTAATTAAGTCGATTATGATTTGGCTGTTTATAACAGTAACCTGTAATATTTTTTACTTCTTGTATAAAGTAACTATGCACTTTGATACTAATTTTAATTAACTAAAAAAAATGTAGTAATTTCTTATAGAGATTACTTTGAAATTATGTTCCAGTCTGAATAGATGTCGATAATAATAATTAATTATTTCATTCGGAGAGAGTAGACTGAACATAACTCACTGATGAAACGCAGCTGTTCCATTATGACCCTTATTTGGTAAGCGCTTGTTATTTTGGTAATTATTTACACCAGCGAATCAAAATGTTGGGTATTTGAATTATGTATTTCTCTCGAAAAATGGCTACTTATTGATTACAGTAGTTATGAGATAAAGTAAAAAGTTAATACTGGTATGTATGTAGGTTGTACAGTTTGCAAGTTATAACTAACACATACCGGTTGATTTCAGACATAGGATAAATAACGGGGCGAAGGGGCAAGGGGTACAAAAGTTCGCTAAGAAGTGGGGTCGCGTGAGTCTATCACAGCGCTGTAGACTAGACAAGTCAGTATTATTCTTAACGGTACAATATATATTTTAAAACCACTACTACAGAGTAAAACACAGTTCCACAATGATATATGTATCATTATTTTTATTACTGGCAACTTTTGCTTTTTTTTAATGTGCAAAGGGCCATTGCAGCAAATTTGTAAATATATCAGTGGAGTAGGAGGAGTATAGTATTTGTACATCAAGCTGCGATCAAAAGATAAAATCAATAAAGAATAAAAGAATTTTTTGTTTTAAATATGAAAAACGACGTTATCATTTTGGTGATTGCTCAGTAAACCTGTTTTTACCAAGGAGAAAATAGGCACTTATTGAGACATGTAAATACATTCACACCACCTAGGTAGATCTTTGTTTCTTTACGTTTAATTATATCGCAGCATTAACAATTACATTGTCGTTAGAAGCTCGCTGTAAATATTTAAGTCCGCTTTTATTCTATTTTATGGCAAAAGTTTGTAGCGCATTAGCATTGTTGTCTCACGCTTATGTTTATTTCATTTCATTTGAACGCCTGGCGGTAGCGTGTGCGCCTTCGAAACGCGAAGAGAAACAAAAATTCTGTTGGGAAATTACCGGAATCCGTGACTGAAATTTTAAAGTCGGCTATAAGGGATGTTACGTAAAAGGACCCTCTTTTCCTTATTCTTTACCTTTAACGCGCCGCTACGGATATGCCTACATAGATGAGAACGAAGGTGAAAGAAGGTTGCCCAAGCTTAATCTTTCAAAATTTAATGACAGTAGTGAAATTTTCGTTCGGTTTTAAAAGCAAGAGCGTGGATAGGGGATCACGTTGCCAACCTCATGTCATTATATGCCTCACACGTGAAATATTTAAAAGTGATGGTTCAGACTAAGATCATGTGGAAATGATTACGCAAATACAAATGCTATACTTCGATAAAGTATTAAAATGGGCTCTGTCTGCCATTGAATGGGAATTGAAAAGGATTATTGGAGTTGTTTTGGCATCCTCTAGCCATAAAAGTAGAATTCTTATTACGACGTACTTAAAAACATGATTTTGGAATAATTTCCAACGAAATAATTCATGGAATGAGTTTGTTTATTACTATTTAAAATACACTATGCATAGAAATTTATTTTTGAGACACATTTTACTTGTGACCTGTCTTCTTTTTGATTTTTTGTATATTAAGCACATATAGGTACGTGGATAAAGTTGAACAAACTTGTGCGTACAGTGTACAAAACGTTGATGTAAAAGAAAATGCTTAATACAATCTGTATTGATCCTTGATGATAGGACACGGCACTTAACGATATAGCGTTAGTCATTTTAATAGTCCTTTTCGTTTAGTCAATCTTGTTGTGACTGAATAACTAAATTTTTATAAATTTGACTTACTTTCGAGGGATAGGATGGCAACCTTAATATACACTCCATGCGTACAATAATAGTAATGAATTGTTACCATTCATTTTTAGAAATAAAATTGAACTACTACATATGTACATACATACATATATTATGTATGTAGATATACAAATATCTTTTCATTAATACTGGGCTCATTATCAGTAATACCACTTTGAGAAACATTTCACTAGCATTATACCATTCTCATTTCATTTATTATCACTCTTTTAATTGTTCTATCTGAATCTTAATAAGTAGAAGATAATGACTGAATGAATATTTAATTTTAACGAATAATATTTTAACGAATTTAAAGACTTAAAAGAATAAGTCGATACTGGAAAAAGCAGACTATATACATAGTATGTATATATAATTTTAATGAAAAACAAAAAAATTAATGGAAATGACTAACGATATTGCTTTTAGACATATCTATATGAAAACGGAAATAAAGTGCAAAGTTTTTGTATTCGTAATAGTTGCAGTTCATCTATGAAGCAGAAAACTTCGTATATTGTATCAGAGATATTTCCTATATACATATAAATATTTATAGTATGTATGTACACTCGTGGCCAGATAAATGTTTCCAACGTACAACCACATTTTTACAGTGTACGGATATGCTAGCCAGCATACGATATTAAAGCGTGCCGCTGTTGTTTACATTATGGGAGCGGTCTTGCGTATAAGAAGGTTATTGAAAACACTACTTCGATAAAAAACTACAAAGAAATGCTGTGTAGCGACTATTTTCTTGTATGTTAATAAACATATTGCAGCAACTATGGATTGTCAATTGTGATATAAATCTTATTTTGATATGCATCTGTATGATTATTATTCAGGTTTCTAAAGATGTATGTCGAGTTATTGCGGTGTCGCTTGCATTCATACTATTTACATTCCTATTTGCTACACCCCTCAATGTTACCAGATTATTTGACTAAGATTTCGCATTCGAAGCTCTTACGATATTGATATATTTTTAGAACTGTACCGCCGTAAAGAGAACCGGCCGAAAAAAGAATAGGTAGAAACATATATAGTTGTTTTTTAAATAATTTATAGTAATGATAGGTATTCGTAATAACTGTGTTCGAAATTTGTATAACATGTTTCAAGCATCTCAATGAGTTCGCAGAAAGAAAAGTAATATATGTATATATACAAGTTAAAATATAAGAAAAACTATAATTCCGCAAAAGAACTTTGGTGCATTAAAAGAAAAGAAATACAGAAGTATACATACAACTCTTAACCAAAACAATACATGCATTATATTATAGATATTTATATTCTCGCTTATTTATAACTCCGCTTCATGCTATATATCAAATATTCTGACCGCAAATTCTAGATAAATATCCCTTTGTATCAGAGCGGCGTATTTTTCTTACACTTTCCCTTGTAAAACATTTATTGCATGTAAAACTGATATGAATACATTTATATTATATTATACATATGTATATAATAGGTATACATATGATAATATCGTACTTAATTTCTATCGAGTCACATAAATCACAGCAGCCAGAAAATATATCCATCTATCTTTCAAACAAACAGATGTTTGTCGGCATTTACGAACAACCTATGCATTATCCTTAATATGTTGTCAATAAACTTCCGTTCGCACATGTCGCAGCCGACTACACTGTTAACGTTGAAAATATATTAATTTTCGGTTTCAGGTCGGAAAGTTTTATCTGGCCACGAGTGTACCTACCTATATACATACATACATATCTACGTACCCAGGCAGATTCAGTTCCGTAATCGAGCTGTCTGAAACGACTGAATTAAAGATAGTATGAGTCCTCGCTTGAATTCTAAACAGTATTGATTGCATGGCAATTCCTTGTTCAACTAGATACATGCTGAGGCACTAGCTAAGGTAATGTTGGTATACGTCCAGGATGGCCAACTAAATGGATCGGGCTTTGTTTACTTACCGAAATCAAAGTTTTCACAGGTCTCCTTTGTTTGCAACTTCCGTGTATGGCGCAGTATAAGGAAATTTGTATAGCAGTGATACTACTAGTTTATACCTAATAGAACAACATTTTTTTTTCGCTATAAAAAAGTAGCCAATTACAATAATGATTACAAGTTGTTTATCTGCGCTAGGGTGATAGCAAGTGTGAATCACCTCATTATGATGTTAGCATTTGGTGGATCAAATAGAATTTTTTTTTAAAGTAATTGATTTCTTTTATCTGTGATGCGTGCTAATCTCAACGCCTTCTTAAGCTGTATTGCTTGTCTCATCACCTATGCAACTCTTGATGTGTAGTTTCTGTATGCGTGAATGTGTTCAATGGTCTTGTTCCAACACTATTTGTCCGTTTATAATACTGAGCAGTTAATCATTTTGATGAATTATAACTCTATCGGGATACAATTCTCCGAGAAAAATGTTGATTGTTCCCTCGGAGAATTGAACCGCCGACCCGAGAGATCTCTCACATCATTTGGGTAATTGCTTAACCACTTACAATTTTTACTAACTAGAAATTACTAATAAAAAATAGAAGCAAACGAAAAATCTCGCCAACAAAGTTATATTTTAAAATTGATTAAATAAAGTAGTAGTTTCTCTGTCGGATGTAGAGCTAGTAAACGATTTTGCAATATTAAACCAGGAAAATTTTATGACATGCATGGTAGGTATATGTATATGTATGTACTACAATTTTTAATTAAGATTATTCATTTTGTGGTGTAATTTTTAGTGCTTCATTCTCATTAATGCTTCAAATCGTTGGAGGAACGGATATATTTGATACAACTACATTTGTTGGTTTGCTTTTCTTTCCCGTAGTGTATAACATCAATTAAGCTAAAATCAATTCAAATACTTTCGCACAGCTTCAAAATTATTAATCGTCACAAAGCTTTATGTACATATAAATATTTTAATTAATTAATTAGCGGAAGATTTATCAGAAATTGGTAGAAATCGTTTTTGAGATCTAAAGTAACGATTTGTTTTTTTTTCTAGTGGCCGGGAAAGAAAATGTATCCAAGCAAGTTGGCGTTGTTGAATCGTTAGTGGTTCGGAGCAAGATAAACACTTGCAAAAGGATGCATCTCGATGATGTTTATTTTCGGGAGGTTATTTTTTCGATTAGCTTCCCCTCAACAATTGACCTCAATTTTACCCTTCTATTCCCTGTAAATACTATACACATACTTTTTTCGTCGAAACAAACTTCACAAAATTTGTTTTGCAGAAGTACCATTATGTGTTATGTATTAGTGGATTAAATACTGTCCTTCTTACCAAGCACGAAGTATATATAACTATATTATAATAACTAATAATAATCAAGACAGTAGAAAGTGTAAGACATATAAAAAAAAATTGCTTAACAAAGATAAGCACAGGCACAATTACAAATCTGTTATGTATTAATCATTATATTATAATAGGTACTTGTGTTTTGAAATATAAAATTAACCCCGGATTAATGTTATAAGCGTCATCTAGTGAGTGGCTTCTTAAACTGCAACTATGTACAATAGGTCTTGTTAGATGGTGCTAGTAGTTGGCCTGTAAAGATAGTTGCAATTTAATTGAAGGTAATTTATAATTAGAGACATCAATTCATTTCATTTACGATACAAAACAAAACAATATATCGATCTCACGATTACTAATTGTATTTAAAAAAACAATTGCTGTTTCTTAATAATAAAATCAACAGCAGCGTAGAACAAACAAAATATATTAGCACTTATGTAACTCTCTAGCTTATAAATGCCTATATTTTTAGTAATTACAGCTTTTCAATATTTAGCTTAAAATATTTCTTGAAAGAAATTCTATAGCCTAGGTTAAAAGTAATTTTCCAAGCTGTCTTTTGTATTATAAATAATATAGTAGCATTTGACGATGATTACTAGTGAACAATTTATTGGCATTAGTGGATGTAAAATATTATATTTTTGTCTCTTTTGCATAACAAAATATTATTGAAAAAGCTATCACCACAAAAAAATTGCTTACAATGAGTTTAAACTGAGAAGAGGGACCTATAAACATGCACTAGGTGCTGGTCCCTTCAAAACTGTGGCTACCAATGACAATATTGATTTGGTTTATGTATGGTACTAAACGATAGGAGAATTACCGTTAGGAGACATGTAACTTTTCAGTTGGAAGTGTTGAAAAAATGTTGTACAATGAATTGGGTTTCAAAAACAAAATTCGTACAGTGGGTATCAAAAATGTTAACGGCAGATGTAAAGCTCATCCAGTTGCCACTGAGACGAATTTGGCGATAATTAATAGAGATTAAGTTGATTTTTGTAAAAATTCTTTTTTATCAGTCCCTAATAACACATATTAGTTTGGGATTGTCCAATACAAATAATGATGTCTGTATGTTTTTGAATACATTATGTAATAAATTTGGTTATTATTACTACACTGGCAATTATCTACTAGAAATAATCCGACTGATGCTATGATTTTGTTTTACAATTTCAAGTTTTCCCTTAATTTTAAAATTTGAATATATGTATATGACTTTTTAAGATTTGAGGAAACACAGTTTGAATACTGTGTGTTAATCTATTATTCAGACAACGGGTACATCTAATGCCAGCAGTATAATTTCGCTAACTTTTGTTGTCAATGGCTATATGAAATACTAAATATTGCATAAGAAAAGGTACTGTAATGATATTAGCTACCGTACAGGGATCTGTAATTGTAGTTCCGCGTTTACTAAATAGATGGCGCTGTTAACTGCACTAATTTTTCTTAATTTTCGATTGTTATAAATAGGACGAAATTTTCACGATATATAATATATTAGGGGCATGCTTAGATATTATCTAAATCCTAAGTCCAGCCAGCGGCAAACCAAGGGTAGATGTGAAAACACTGGTACCTAAGGTATTTTTCTATTTAACAATTTTTTATGTAAATTACAATGTAAAACAAAATTTCAACATCTGTATTGTCCGAATTGTGAAAGTGAACTTTAAGGAACACAAGAAAATATATGATTGGATTTTTAAATGGACATGTATTTAAATGTATTATATTAATCAAGCAAGTAATATGTTTAATTCCATGGAGATAATATAATATAAAAAATACTTGTTGAAATAATTGGAACGACAACCATCAAAATTGAGTTATAGAAGAGATAAATATATTTAAAAATCATTGAACAACGTGTTGGCATCGTCTACAACACCTACATCGAAATTTTAGTTATATCAACATGCATTAAATGCTTTTGAAGGTGTTATAAGAAGATATATGTCATCTATATCCTTTTTTGGAAGATTTTTTTGCAAAATACATTATATTTACAATATTAATATCCTTTGGAAAAGCGAGATACAAGAAATTCTCGTGAAAAATCCACAACCAGGACTAGATCCGTATAACCAGGGAGCATTTCATCGAGGGATCCTTTAGGAAGATTTAGTGTGCGCATCTTAGATTATAAGCGATCTACAATAAAAAAATAGGTATTTATAAGTAGCTATCGTAGGGAAACAGGTTAGTAAATAAGACAATTTTGTAAAAAATAGTAGAATACAGCAAATTTATTTACCGTATCAATTTTCTTTCATTTACAATAGTTTCAGTATTTCATTAAGAGTAATTGCATGAAAGTGGAGTTATTATTTGTATTCATAAGTATATATATTTGAATTGAACCCACGTAACACTACAGTACATTAGTTATACGGTATTAAAAGCCAGTTCGTCGTTAAAAAGGTTTTTATAATTGTACATAAATATTTTAAATATTGTAAATTAATTTTTATTGTAGAACGATGTCAATCATTATATATACATTCTCCTTTTACAGACGCAATACAAAATACAAATTATTCATACACTCTTGGATTTAGAGGATTTGTGAGGTATTTGTATATCATATTACATATGTATTTTTACGTTAATATGCAAAATGGTATTATAAAATAAAATTTATAAGCAGATGTTAAATAAACTTTTGTGTTATAAAAGTAGAATATATCTCATAAAATTATTTAAGAAGAAAATCAACTCACGTATGTATGCACATACATATCTATATTATAAATAAAAATTACATTCCTGGGTTAATATATTTCACATATATTGATATTTAAAATCGTCATTTATATTAATAACTTGATATTGGTTGGTGCGATAGTACATATATTATATACCAAATAAAACTTTTACTGTACAAAGTTAATTCACAATTTCCTCTTTGTGTCCTCCTACGACTTTCCTTGAAGTACTTACCTAATACAGTTTAGGCTCTCGTCGTTTTGTATTCCGTGTGTTCGCCATCACTGTACTATAATTAGTGTATGAAATATCCCCTTCGGGTAATTAGAGAAGGCTACGAAAGTGCGGAAGACATTGTTTAGCCGATTTTAGTAACGTAAGATCCTATGTAACTCGGTATTTTGCTGAAGTGACGCGCTACATCCTTTTCGTCCTTTTATTTGATGGCACTTACAATGCTGCTATTCCCTTGTGTCAATTTCTTTCATAAAATCGTTGACATAAACGAACTATCGAGAATTTTTCGACTATTTGTAGTAGCGAATACTGTAGTGATGGCCCTTAAGGATTTTAAGAGACTGAATCTTATGATTTTCTTGTCATTATCTAATACACTTCGGAGATTCTAAAATTAGTGTTCATTTAAATAATTTTCGAATTCTTATGCTATGTTAAAGATGTATGCGAGAACAGAGTGCACCCTACTCTATTTTGGGAACATGCGTGTAAAATGATTCTCAGTGTCCCTTTGGAACAGTGACGTGTGCAGTTTACACCATAAATCAATCACCGTGATCTTAAAGATATAATTATTGAATTATAATTGTTTTTTACATACTTTTTATTTATACATGATCTAACTCACACTCCGATTATTTTTCATGCCACATATGAGTACATTCTCTTTGTTACTTGGTTGTGAACGCCATAATCAAATCTCCAAAACTTTAAGAAGTAACAAATAGGGATACATCATGCAACTTGGTAATATACTACTATTAATATTTATCTATAATACGCTAGAAGAAGAAAAAATTCCAATAAGACTTTTATTTGATGAAGATGACGTAGTAAAAAAGAAGTCGTTGAAAGGTGACTACTACATACAAACATTATTATACCGAACATTCCAATGAAAACGATCCATCTTAAATAAGTCCAAAACGTTACGAAATACGAATAAACGTCGACACATATCGATTTTTGTTTGAAGGGGAAAGTCTTTCACCAATACGCCATTATCATGTCTTGCCTCCCCTAGCGTTGAACATTGAAATTTTAAATGGCATACTATTTGCAACAACTTTCATAAAGGACAGCTTACACTTATCCTTCAACATATAATTGTTTTTACCAATCCTTTATACAGCCTAGATATTTTTCGGATGAAATTGAAAATAGCCCTTGAAACTTGAAAGATATGTTCTAAAGTTTTAAGGATAGGTATAAGCTGTCTTTCATAAAAGTTGTTGCTAATCGAAGAATATAATAATATGACGTAGTGCCATTGAAATTTTAATGTTCGATGCTGGGACGAGACGGCTACGGAGGCGATTAGACATGATTTTGACTTATTGATGAAAGAGTTACCCCTTTCAAACAAAAAATCAACCTGCCTCGGCGTTTATTCGTATTTCTTGAGGAAGTTGGATTGTTTTTATTAAAATGTTCTTTATATAAACTGCTGCGATATATGATGAGGAATAAATTAAAATATAGTTTGCCAATGCCTCTTAATTGGTTTCTGTTTTAATACAAAGTCCACAACGCGGGGTCCTTTTATTTTGGAGCCTTTGTGCTCCGCACATATTGTACATATGGTCGGCGAGGTCCTGAGCAAGAAAAGCATGGAATACTTTACAATAAAAGACG